>CAUEEP010000741.1:1580000-1927500 GCA_958450365.1 Mesorhabditis belari | reverse complement strand
TCGGCTCGTTGTGATATTGGCTGCTCATCTTGCTTTTTTCTAAAAACAAAAATCATTACGAAGTTACAAAAAAACTAATTAAAAAACAAAAAAAATTAATTAGTATTACAAAAAACAACGAAAAACAATACTAGACAAGAGTGGACTGGAATATTGAAGCACTAGAGGCGTAAATCGGCTCTAAATGCTTCCCAATTTAGATAAGAACATCCAATCTGTAAATTTTGCGGACTTTTACGCAACTTTTGGCAGTTTAAAGCAAGCTAGGTATGAGTGATAAATTGTAAGAAATAAACCTGCTGTGAGTAGTTGACTAAATATGGAAAGATCACTGTAATAAGTATTCAGTCAACTGAATGAATATTTACATTATAAAAGGAAATCCAATTGCTCAATTTAGAATGGAAAATATGGGGAGTGGGACAAATGCTACCTTTTTTTGCGCACCCGGGCATTTGCGCACCTTTTTTTCCGCACTTAGCCCATTAGCGCACCTTTTTTCGCGTTTTAAAAAGCTCTAAAAAGCTAATATTAACCAATTTCTATTCCAAAAGTTGTTTTTCTAGGTAATTTTAGGGCGTAGAATCGAAATTTTGGCATATCAGAGCTTGTGGAAGCGAACGGACGGAGTTATACAAAGAGAAAAATCAACAATTTTCTGTCATTTGATCTAGCCGTTTTGTCTTTCAAATTGGTTCCACACGCCCCGTTAAAAAATACCGACTGGGGCTACCAGTGGTGAATTTATCGCATACACGAAATATATCAATCACAATACAACGACACACACAATACTAGGCTATATCTTAACTTAACCCACGTCATGACAGACGGCTCCCTAACCCTAAGCTCAATGGGGGACTAAATAGCTTTTTTGGTGGTGAAGGGAAGATGACGATGAAGGAGTGGCTTGTCACTTTAAAGAACTGGGGCCACAACCACCAGACTGCCCTCCAGAAGACCTCTCAACCCGAAGGGAAAGGAAATCCGAAGGGGTGACCATGTCGCATGTGGGGTTCGAACCCTCGACCTTCCGATTAAGATAAAAGACACTTAACCAGTCAGCCACACGTGCATTATGTCCACGTGCGTTATGTCAAAATTTCGATTCTACGCCCTAAAATTACCTAGAAAAACAACATTTGGAATAGAAATTGGTTAATATTAGCTTTTAGACCTTTTTTAAAACGCGAAAAAAGGTGCGCTAATGGGCGAAGTGCGGAAAAAAAGGTGCGCCAACGTCCAGGTGCGCAAAAAAAAGGTCGCATTTGTCCCACTCCCAAAATATGAGTATGTTCACGTGTTTTTTTTTTAAGTTCTCGATTGATTTATCTACATTCGTCAATTCAACTTTGAGAAACAGAACGAGCTTATGTTTTTGACACCAAAATTCAAAAACTATTAGACATTCTAAAAAAGTTTCAATTGAACTTTGTTGAGAGGGGAATTTATTCGTGCAACTCTGAAACTCGATCTTTTCACTTGGGCAGTTTCTTTCTGATGAACTGTAATCGGGCAAAAGACACAAATAGCATTAAGAATAAAATCATCGTGAGAACAACATGAAACTTGGGTAATTAAACCGAAAAGGCAGCTCTCTATCGCCCCATCTGATTGGACTGTGCGTCAGATGCCATTCTTTTTAAATGGTGACGAAAAGTACGTACCGTAAATACTGTAATAGTACCCCACCCCCATAATGACGGTGCGGAGTGTTGCGTAGTCTAACTTTGAACGAGTTTTTCTCGACACTGGTTTATGCTACAATGCTCGTTTAGGTATCAAAAAATAGCTGAAATTCAGGGCTATCTTTTGATACCAAAGACGCATTTTTTGAAAGTACGGGCGCTTCGAAAAAAAATTAAATACTAAAAAACTTTTGCGACTACGCGACGGTACGAGGGGAGTGGGGTACTATTACAGTATTTACGGTACGGTTTTGTGTCTCTTCATTGAAAATATCCATCTTCAGAACAACATTAAACTTGAAAAATTAACCAAAAAGCATGAAAGCTTTCTAACTTTCGAGTTTTTACATTCCATTTCTGCGTCCCTATTAGGAAAGGGTTCCGAAATTTCTCGGGATACTTTTGAAAGGTTTTGTGAATAATGCTATCCTGAAACTTGGGTAATTAAACCGAAAGGCAGCTCTCTTGCGCTCCATCTGATTGGACTGTGCGTCAGATGCCATTTTTTCAAATGGTGACGAAAAGTACGCACGGTTTTGTGACTCTTCATTGAAAATATCCATCTTCTTCGATTATTTCATATTTTTAAAATTTAGGTGGCACTTTTGACGCCATTTCTCCAAGTGACAGCCGATGAAGAGACAAATGATTGTGTGAAAATGTGAGAAGAAAAAGAAATAGAGGAATATTTGAATGAGTCGCGGCTTCAAAATGACAAACATACAGTCGACACATTGAAAAAGCGACAGAGGCAGAGACAGAGACAGAGACACTCATCTGAATTCACCCCTTCACTTTTTGTCTCTCAAAAGGGACCCAAAAGAGCGGCAAACACACAAGGGGTAAATATGAATAGATACACCTTTTGCTGGCTTATTCTACCAAGAACTTTTCGAACTTTTCGTTTTTGAAAATGAATTTTTGGTACTTATGAAACCTAAAGTTCAACTTGGGCTTTTTGATTTTTCTTTTGAAACGTTAAATTCCCATTTACAACTTCACAAGTGTCGGATCGTTAGAACCGTTAGATCAAATCGTTAGAAATGTTAGATCAAATCGTTACAACCGTTAGATCAACGCCAAATTTTATTCTTACTATTCGAAATAGAGCCAATTGGCAGCTTTAATTGTTTTTTATCCGATTTGATCTTTTGCTGGTTAACATATACTTTTATTAAAGCAGCTTATCTTTAAATATAATCGGAATTGTTACAGAGAACTGAATTTTTGACAGCCATACCTTTTTTTTGAACTGAAATTCAACTTTCTGAGAAGTTCAATGAATATTGAAGTTCTTGATGTAGCTGAAAAATATCTAGCTCACAAGTTGGATCAAAAGTTCGACTCAGCTGGTCTTCTTCTTCTTCTTCAGACTCATTTCTTCTTCTTTTAAGTGTTTTGACCGCAACGATTCAGTGAATCATTTCTTGACTCTTGAGGTTTCTTTTTTGAAATGAAGAGTCTTTTGAAATCAAAACCTCCAGCTGCTCTCTTCTGTTAGTCATCGTTCTCAGAAACTTGTGGCTTTTTTCTATTGCTTTAGTTTTCAGTAGCGTATTATTACTATTAATATTATTACGTTTACTATTACTCCAAAAAGATATTAAGTTAGTTTGGAAATGTCTTATGTACTAAGTTTTCAAAATTTCTTGCTTTTAAGCGTCACTATCTCATCTCATAAAAGCTTCTGAAGGTTTGAAAATTGAGATTTAAGATGGTAGTTGGAACTAGGGCAGATCAAAATTTGTGCGCCGCCGGGACTCGAACCAGCGACCTTTCGCTTACCAGGCAACTGTGCTAATCATTACACCACAACATACCTCCCTTACTCCAGAGAGAGTTAACTTCCCTCCTCTCTGGACGAGACGGTTCCACACGTCTATAAAAACTGGGGTGTGCTCGAAACTAGATATGAAGTTAACTCCCTTTGAAGTAAGTGGGGACAAGTGCTTTGTGGTGTAATGGTTAGCACAGTTGCCTGGTCGCGAAAGGTCGTGGGTTCGAGTCACGGCGGCGCACAAGTTTTTGATCTACCCTAATTCCAACTTTGTATTTGATTCAGGATTGTATTTGAGCTACAAGATTGAAAAATTATTCTAGCTTCTTTAAATTGCAGTTTTTTAGCTCACTGGACTTTTTTCAATGGTTACTAGCAGTCTTTTGTATGCTTGATTAATTTAAGCTATTCGACTGTAAGCTATTAATTGTACTTGAATTTCAATTGCTTCTTCTTCTTGTCTTCTTGTCTTCTTGTCTTCTTGTCTTCTTGTCTTCAGTTCCTTTCAGTAAACAATACTAAAGTTCTGTATCGTTTTAAACAATACTAAAGTTCTGTATCATTCAAACAATACTTCAGTTTTAGTGAGTTCAGTATTAGTGAAAGTCCTACCAGTCTAGAAAAGAGAATCAAGAAGAGCAAAAAAACTGCTCGATATGATTTACATAGCCTCACGAAAATGCTGATTATGCTTCACTAATCGGCTGTAATCTGTAGAAAGAAGAACAGGGCAAGACACAAAAAGAAAGAGCTGGTAACCGGTGTATGTCAGTGAGTCGTACAAAGAGTACAAAGAGTCCAGAGAGAACTTTCCACCCAGTCAGTGTCCCTTCTTTTCTTTAGTTTTCTTTAGCGGTTTGACTTTTGCCATTCATCACCCTCATCTCATCTCACACACACTTTTCACCCCTTCAATCGTCGCCGGACTATGAGGTGTCTGTTTGGGGGGGAAAAGGAAAGGACGGATGAAGAGATGAAGAGATGAAGAGATACACAACCGGTCCATTCCTATGCAATAGATAGATTCCGGGGATCTTCTTCAGCTATGACTTCTCAAGCGTTTCAAAACCGATTGCACTACAGTTACAGACTTCTAACTTCAACTATAGTACATAGATTTTCATGTAAAGATGTCAATTTTGACTTGATCTTCAATTGTTTTGAAAATTTTTGATCTTCAAATGTTAAAATCTCAATCATTTCTTTCATTTACTGCAGTTACTTAATCTATTATGACTTTAAACTTCGATTTTTATCGACTTTTCCTTATTCAACAATGAATTTTGTTTTTGATTTGTTGGAATGTTGAATCAATTGACTCATCCATCAATCAATCAACCATCCAAAAATGAAAATTTTCCCAAAATCGATTCTCTCATTCTTTTATTCTTTTATTGGTCAACAAATGTTCAAAAATATTCCCCTTTTTCCTATTTACATAATCGTCAAACCCAACAAAAAAAGAATATTTTGCTATTTTGCAAACTTTTGCGAAAAGATTTCTTTCTAGAAAAATTCTCTATAAGAGTGCAATTGTTGGAGAGTAATCGGCACTTAAACTCTCAAAAAGAAACCAGTTTTCGTCTCGAAATCGGCTGGAATTGTGAACTTTTGTAAAGATTTCGTGAATCTATGTGAAACAATTCTATTTCTACATACCGTATTTTCTCTAATAGTAGTGCGTCGCTTAAATTGCACCCTAAGCGTCGCTTAAATTCCTCGAAATCTCGAGAACCGATTACCAGAACCTATTGATGTGGGGTCGGAAAATGTAGCTGACGATGAGATCTTGTGGGCGATTTGAGTGTTGAGCTTCTGGGAAAGCTTGGAAATCGTAAAATAGTCATCAACTCGGCTCGACCCGGTGCACTACTATTAGAGAAAATACGGTAAATTGATTTCATTTTTCTATCTTTTATGTTTTTTTTTATGGTTGACTCGTTCTTTCTTTCACTTTGTACTCAAAAAATGGAAACAAACTCAGCCAAATCTTCACCAACATCGCTGTCTTTATTGAAGCTTTTAGTGTGCTAGAAGGGTTGTGCTTTTGCTGTAAACAGATGGACACAATTTCTTTTTTGGTTTAGACTGACTTCTTTGCAACGATTGTAGATTTGAGCTTTATCTATGCTATGACTGAAAATTTGTTTTTATGGCGTACTTTGCAAACGCATCGATCACTTTAACATCAATATAAGGAATCATAAGTGAAAGAATATGGATATAAGAATAAAGGAAAGCAAGAATATGGAGAGTACGGAAGAATACGAAGAGAAAGACATTTAAAATGCTAATCTCGAGCGTCTATACGAATTTTTTGTTTGGGAAAACCCCATCATGCGATTTCACCCATGGCGCGGTGGATAGCGCGGTGGATAGCGCGGTGGATAGCGCGGTGGAAGCGCGGTGGATAGCGCGGTGGATAGCGCGGTGGATAGCGCGCTCGCCTCACGCGCACCCGACCCGGGTTCGATTTCCGCCAGTGACCACCGACTTTGACTTTTTGCAAAAATCTTTTTAAAAGGCACAACTACATTAAATTTCGTTAGACACATGTTTCAGCGTTTTTTAAAATACTCAAATGTGCGTAGTGCGCGTAGTGACGGACAGACGGACGGAGATTACTTATTTTTATATATAGTGCGCGGTAGTGCCGTAGTGCGCGGTAGTGCCGTAGTGCGCGGTAGTGCCGTAGTGCGCGGTAGTGCCGTAGTGCGCGGTAGTGCCGTAGTGCGCGGTAGTGCCGTAGTGCGCGGTAGTGCCGTAGTGCGCGGTAGTGCCGTAGTGCGCGGTAGTGCCGTAGTGCGCGGTAGTGCCGTAGTGCGCGGTAGTGCCGTAGTGCGCGGTAGTGCCGTAGTGCGCGGTAGTGCCGTAGTGCGCGGTAGTGCCGTAGTGCGCGGTAGTGCCGTAGTGCGCGGTAGTGCCGTAGTGCGCGGTAGTGCCGTAGTGCGCGGTAGTGCCGTAGTGCGCGGTAGTGCCGTAGTGCGCGCACAGACGGACGGAGATTACTTATTTTTTATATATAGTAGAGATTTAAGCTTTAAGAGTAACATTTGAATAATTCTTTAAGTTAACTTTTAATTGTTCTCTTTCAAATTTTTAAGAACTAACTTTAACCAATGAAATTGTCAGTTTCAAGAAAAATTCATCTTCAAGAAGCCGATTTTTTCATCCAGAGCTTATAAAAACACGGAAAATTGAAGATTTTTGTTGAAAAACATTTGTTTTGAGTTCTTTAATTAGAGAAGAATCAAATAAACGCCCTTAAGAGCCCTTAAAATCTGTTTATGAAAAGCTGCAGATTGAGTTGTTTTCGATGAATCTTCCAGTTTAATCCAAGTTTAATAAAAATCTCAAAAGCATTCTACAGTTTGTATAAAAAAATTCTCTATAGAAAGCTATCGCAATATTCATATTAAAAAGGAATTAAACCGGTTCGCGAAGCTACGGGAAAGATATAGCCCAAAAACTGCAAGCCGAGATAGATTTTCGAGCCAAAAGCTGCGATAATTTGAAGCGTCTACGTTTTGAAGCGTCTACCTGAGCTCTTTGGGGGAAACGAATTGGATTGTGCTATTGAGTGTGCCGGTTTTGATTACACCTACTCAACTGCAAGCCGAGATAGATTTGCGGACATGGCTACACAAGATCGAAACTCTTGGTTGGTAAAGTGGAGAATCACTATTCCAGTTTCAATCACAATTTAGGCCTCGAGACGGACACCTCTGAGATTATCACGTAAATCTTCAAAGCTGTTCGAAAGTACGGCAATGTTGGTTTAATTGGTGACTATGTGGGATTGGCCAATCATTTCCCAATCGGAGCAATGATGGAGAAGAATTTGACGATAAAATCGCAGTAAAATGAATGAAATGAATGAAGAAGAAAGAAGAAGAAAGAAGAAAAATAAAGAGAATGATAAAGTTTCTTTAAAGCTATCTTTAAAGCTTTAACTGAATATCTTTAAAGTGTTTAGTTTATTTTTAATCGTTTAACTTTGCATCTAAAGTGCATTTCATGCATCCAAAGTTAACCTTTCAAAGTGGTAGCACTGACGTCTATTTTTCCGAATGGCATTGACACCAATAGTTGGAGGGAAATCGGGGGAATGAAGTGAATAAGATGAAGAGAAAAGGGGGTGTTCAAATGGCGGGCGGGCGGTAATCCAATCCATGGAGAAGAGAGGGCTGACTGTCCCTTCTCGTCCCCTGTCCCCCAACCCTTTCACGTAGTTTTTCTCCCCCTTTCACCCGTTCATCCTCATTATCCCCATTCCTATGCATTTTTCCTCTTTCTGCTGATGCAAATCGATTATTTTTGTCTCTTTGATGTCTTTGAGTTTTTGAATTTAAGCTTTTATCTCAACTTTTATCTCAACTTTTGATTTTAAAAGCTCAAAGGCTTAACTTTTGAAGTGATAGTTATCAGAGCTTAACTTTTGAGAAGATCAAAGCCAAAACAAAGCAGTTTTGCTAGTTATCAAAGCTCAACCTTTGATAGTCAAAGCCAAAATTAAGAATAAGAGTGATTCTTATTGATATTTCAAGTAAGAAACCCAATTTGTACTTGAAGAGAGCAAATTTTGGATAAAACTTGAACTCGTAAGCGAATGATAAATGCTTGATGTTTCTATTTTCTTCATTTTGCTATAAAATTTGATGCTTGATAGCTGATTCTTGATCAATTTAAAAGATGCTAATTTTTAAAAAGGCCAATGGAATCAAGTTGTCCATTTAAAAAGGCTAATGGAAACAAGTTGTCCATTTAAAAAGGTCAATGGAAACAAGTTATCCATTTAGAAAGGCTAATGGAATCAAGTTGTCCATTTCAAAAGGCCAATGGAGTCAAGTTGTCCATTTAAAAAGGCCAATGGAGTCAAGTTGTCCATTTAAAAAGGCCAATGGAATCAAGTTATCGATTTAAAAAGGCCAATAGAATCAAGTTCTCCATTTCAAAAGGCCAATGGAGTCAAGTTGTCCATTTAAAAAGGCCAATGGAAACAAGTTGTCCATTTAAGAAGGCCAATGGAATCAACCAGATCTTCTCTTGACCATTATTAAGAATTGTTCAGATCTTTCTAAAACTTTGATACAACATAATACAATACAATACAATACAGTACAAAGTACTCAACGCTTGCACCTGACAAATTTCTAATACGATCTTATTCTTTGTTTGATTTGATCGATTTTGGGTCAAAATTTTGAGTACAACTTGATTGCACTTTTTTTCGGAAGCGAACGAGATACATCGATGATTCACAGATATTGATTAAACATTTGTTGAACAATTGTCATGAACGATTGTTGATGTCCATGAAGAATTATTAAAGAAAAGACTATTGTTACTTTTCATCGAATTGCACATCTGTTACCCCCCACAATCCACATCTCTTCCCTTCCTTTTCTCCGCATCAATGCCAATCGATTATTTGCCCTTTATGGCAACAATTACCCCCTCTTTCCTAAGGCTATATTTGCTAATCGGCCCAAGGATCCTCGCTAATAGTAGATCGATCAAAAGTTTGCGAAAAGTTTAGAGTTTTCAATCTGCGATTTCTTGCGTTAACGCAAATTGTCTACCGCGCTCACCTATAGACAAATTGTCTACAGATTTCGCTCACCAGATCCAGATCCCTTGCTTTTGAGCTGAGCTGGCTAAAGAATACTCAAAACTTCACCAAACTTTCAACTTTCAACTACTTAAACTTTCAACAATTTGTAATAATCGATCAATTTATTATATTAGGTTGATGCATAAGTGTTTTTGTTCCTTTTCGTCTGCCGTTTCAAGCCAACAAATGCACGAATTAAACTACGGTTGATTTCATTAGAAAAAGCAATTATTTTTCTGCAAAATAACATTAAAACGGGTTTAAAAATATTTAATGCCTGGATTTTCTTGAGAGTATGAAGTCGGGTAGTCAAAAAGGGCTAACTCGATGATGCGGTTTAGACACCTTAGCTAAAGAAAACCTATCTTCGTGTCAATAGATAAAAGATAGAGAAAAAAAACGTTTGATATTTCGCCAAAATTTCAGAGAAATTCATTCAGCCAATTTTTCCGTAGAGTTTTTTATAGATTTTTACGAAAAAGGCGTTTTTCACTCTCGAATTTGCTTGAAAGTGAACCGAAATTCATTTAAAAAGATGCTAATTCAACAAAAAAACACTTTTTTTATAGAGCAAACTATAGATTTATTCGTGAATTTGTTACTTTTTAACAGAAGTACGAAAAAAACGAAAAGACTTATGATTTGGAGATTTAAAAATAATAGGTTGATACCTATTATTTTTAAATCTCCAAAGTCTTGCGATTTTTTTTTGTTTTGCTGAAAAAACTTTGTTTGATTTTTTGTCGCTCCACAGTTGGTTTCAATTTTTGCTTTCCCTGGTTTACACTCTTTATTCTGTTTTCTGTTTTCAGTTTTCTTCAATCTCTTCTTCCTTTTTGAGCCTTTTTCGAATGTAGATTTCCACCTATATTCTCCTCGTCGGAAAAGCCATATTCCTCAAAAAGACCGATCGAAATCTTGAGCCTGTCCTTTTCTTCTTCTTTCTTTCTTCTTCTTCTTTCTTTCTTTCTTCTTCTTCTTCTTTCTTTCTTTCTTTCTTTCCTCTCTTCTCTCCCCTTCTTTCTTCCTTCCTTTCTTCTTCTTCTTTCTTTCTTCTTCTTCTTTCTTTCTTCTTCTTCTTTCCTTTTTATTCTTCTTTTCTTTTCCTCCTTCTTCTTCAATCCTTGTTGTTATCCTCCTTTTCATATTTTCGTAGATTTTGCCCTTCTCGCCTTAAATCTGATCTAAAATCTTCGAAAACGGTGCCATTTTAGCACCTCAATTCGGAGATTTTCTTCAAAACCTTCGAGTTTTGAAAACTCGTTTATTTCTTTCATATCATTCTTACTTTATGCTCTGACAAGTGCACTGATTTTTGTGCACGTTCTAGTGCACTGATTTTTTTCATTTTTAGTGAAATCACAAGTAAGAATAACAAAATCTGGGTGTTCCAGAGGGCAAAGAGCGAACGGGATAAGCTTTTTGATTCAGAAAAGCTGATTGATCAAATGTTTTTGTTGTCTCAGCAGATTGCTAAGTTCAACACTTTAAAAAAAACACTATTGAAATCGATTTTTGAGTTTAATCTTGAGTCGAATTTCACTTACCAATTCAAATATTCTCTTGCTTTATTCTCTTGCTTTCAAATATTCAATAATTTTTTTCAATAATTCAATAATTCAATAATTCCCTCAAATCTTTCCCAAGCCCTTGCCAAAACAAAGTTCCAGTCTTTTCTTTTTTTCGGAAACGATTTCTCATTTTTTTCGTAGTTCTCTCAAATTTCTAGTTCAAATTTTGGCAATTTTTTGAATAGATATGAGTCAGTACTGGAGTTGGATGAGTGTTTTTCTGGAAGACTTTTTTGGGGCAACAATTATTTGGAGAGACTTTCTTTGGGATTTCTTTGGGATTGACTCTTTTTCCCCGCAAATGGATGAGTTGAATGGGGACTGTATGGGGCAAGAAATCGATTATTTTGAAGTCGATTTCCAAGAAGAAAACAAGGAGATCCTTAAAAAGAGTTAAAGATTAACATTTAAAGATTAACAAATTGAGTTATACGTTATTTGACTAATACGTTATTTGTTAATCTTTAAAACTTGTTGAGTACTGATAATTAGACCGAATTTTTCTGATACTAAATGATCAACAATCAAGTAAAGTCTTTTTGATCTACGGTATTGCGAAAAGATTTTGTCTTTACTGGATTCCGACAAATTTTAGCGCAAATTACTGTCTAGACTAGATTTAAGAGATTCTAGATTCTAGATTTAAGATTGTAGCCTTATTTTTGATCAGTTTTGATGAGTTTTGACCAGTTTTGCTCACTTTTGATGAGTTTTGATGAGTTTTGCTCCGTTTTGCTCCGTTTTGCTCCGTTTTGCTCCGTTTTGCTCCGTTTTGCGCCGTTTTGATCAGTTTTGACCAGTTTTGCTCCCTTTTGATGAGTTTTGCTCCGTTTTGCTCCGTTTTGCTCCGTTTTGCTCCGTTTTGCTCCGTTTTGCTCCGTTTTGCTCCGTTTTGCTCCGTTTTGCTCCGTTTTGCTCCGTTTTGCTCCGTTTTGCTCCGTGTTGCTCCGTTTTGCTCCGTTTTGCTCCGTTTTGACCAGTTTTGCTCAGTTTTGCTCAGTTTTGATGAGTTTTGCTCCGTTTTGCTCCGTTTTGCTCCGTTTTGACTAGTTTTAACATTGTAGCCTTATTTTTGATAAGTTTTGACCAGTTTTGCACCGTTTTGCTCCGTTTTGCTCAGTTTTGACCAGTTTTGCTCACTTTTGATCGGTTTTGTTCACTTTTGATCAGTTTTGCTCACTTTTGCTCACTTTTGATCGGTTTTGCTCACTTTTGTTCACTTTTGATCAGCTTTGCTTATGTAAAACCGGTTTTGATTTCTTTCAACACCTTTGTTTACCTTCAGTGGGTTAATTGTATATCAAAAGGTTATCTAGTTTGGTTATGAGGCTGTAATGTTCCGATGTTTTTGGTTTTTTAAGTTTTTTTTTTGTTTTCTTTTTTTGCTCACTTCTTGCTCAGTTTTCTATAAATACTAACAAAATTATTGATTTCTCTTTTGTAAATGATTCCCAAATGAGATTTTGTTGCTCAGGGTTTTTGCATTGTTGTGCTTTGTACTCGCGAAACGCCCCATTTTCTAGCGCATTTGTTTCTTTAAATCTTCAAAAACCAGCTTAAAGTTTTGTTTTTAAGAAATCAATGCCAATCCCTCTTTCAATTGATTCAAAAACTTTCAAAAAACCATTGCGTCAGATCATTTTCTGGATCGAAAAGAGCGGATTATTCTTTCTTCAACCAAAAAAAGACCAAAATCCACAAAATTCTTTGGAAAACTTTCCCAACTTTGGCGAAAATTACACCTAAGCGTTTAAAAATCAGTTTTTAGAGTTTTTTTTGAGGATTTGGAACAAACTTTTCTCTGATTTATGATGCTATTTCAAAACTGTTGTTAAATTTAATTTTCAGATGCTTTGACGTTCAAATGCTTGTCACTACCACTGTTCCATATTCTGTTCAACAGCGGAAATTGTTCTTCGAACGGTTGAGTCTTCATGAGAAAGATGTAAGTGATTGTTTCAAGACAAAGATTGGGGGTGGGACAAATGCGACCTTTTTTTGCGCACCTGGACATTTGCGCACCTTTTTTTTGCTGGAAAAGGCCTTAGGAGAGGTCGTAGAGCTTCAAAAACGTTTCCATATAAGGGAATCGTATGCGTAGATTCCGAATTTCGACAAATCAGACCTCGCTGACACGTCAAATTTGGGCTAAAAGGCAAAAACTGCGGAAAAGCGTTAAGTTGCGTAGTTTTTGCCTTTTAGCCCAAATTTGACGTGTCAGCGAGGTCTGATTTGTCGAAATTCGGAATCTACGCATACGATTCCCTTATATGGAAATATTTTCGAAGCTCTACGGCCTTGCCTAAGGCCTTTTCCAGCAAAAAAGGTCGCATTTGTCCCACCCCCCAAAGATTTCATCATTTAAACCAACTTTTGCGATAAAAACCTTGCTTTTTTTGCTTCTTTTTAGATAGATCTGTAGACTTTCAGATAATTTATCGCAGCTCTTTTACAACAGTATTAACTACAGGGTGATCGCGAATTCTAGCGACAACTTTGGAAGAGTAGTTGGGAAAAGTCTAATTTATTTCAAAAGTGGCAAATGCTATATAGGGAATTGTAGCTCTTAATCTTGCCTACATTTATCTAATAAAAGTTCCCCGATTGGACTTATACAACTCATTTAACAAGCGCTTGAATGAGCGCTAGTCGAATCTCGAATCTTGAATCTGTCATTTTTTTTGCGATCTTCTACATAAAAATTCCATTCAAAAATTTATTTTCAATCAAATTTGTGGTAATTTTGTCTAAGAAATTGTTTTCAACAAATTTATAGAGCCAGAACAGCTGATATAACGAGATATGCATCGAAAATACTCAATTTTCACCTTTTTCCCTGCTCCTGGAGCTTGACAACTTAAATTTGATTATAACGTTCAGCCAAAAGAGTTAAATGTGGTTCTTAATGTTATTAAGTGATGTTAAACGTTATTTTTTTTTTGCATTGAAAAGCTATTCTTAACAATTTTTAATAGGAAAAAAGCGACCAAATGACAGAGATAGAGAGATGTCGACTAGCGCTCATTCAAGCGCTTGTTAAATGAGTTGTATAAGTTTAATCCAGAAATTTTTGGTAGATAAATGTAGCCAAGATTAAGGGCTACAATTCCCTATATAAAATTTACCAATTTTGAATGAAATTAGACTTTTCCCAACTAATTTTCCAAAGTTGTCGCTAGAATTTGCTATAA
This sequence comes from Mesorhabditis belari, assembly GCA_958450365.1. Classification (NCBI taxonomy): domain Eukaryota; kingdom Metazoa; phylum Nematoda; class Chromadorea; order Rhabditida; family Rhabditidae; genus Mesorhabditis; species Mesorhabditis belari. The sequence goes on along the minus strand of CAUEEP010000741.1, from coordinate 1,913,659 downwards.
AAAGTTGTAATTCGCGGTCACCCTGTACAACAGTCAGTCTAATCAATCTGGCTAAACTGAAGAAGCTAAAAAATTCTGCATTTTTAAGCCCAAAACTTTATGAACATGATCTCTCTTTGAGGAAAAACCCCGTCCACCATTGATGCTCTCAAAAAGCACTCCCGCCTCACCCGAGGAACGTTTGAATTTGTAAGTAACCATTTCAACTGATTGTTTCAATGCATTCAATTTTTGCTAACTTTTTTCTATATTACTTTATCAATAAGTATAGAGTCTATCGAAATCAAAAAAATCAAATATCTTCATTTTTAGATTCAACGTTCCACCGAAGAAACCGAAACGCACTTTTGAACATGATATCTACATGGAGACAAAGTTGTGCACAAGTGGTAAAAACAAGTAAACAAAAGATGATAGAAAATTAGTTTAGCTCCATGTTCATCAAGATGCTCTTCATGCTCTCCAGAGGAGGCCTCGATAATGTCTAGGGTTTGTTTGATGCGTGACAATGCCATTTTTCTGTGTTTTCATCGCTGAGACTAAGATGATTTTAGCGCCTGATCAATACGAAAGTTTGTAATTAAGGCTTTTCAAGGTTAGGGAATCCGGATTTGTCATTAATTTTCAATTATCGTCACAATTTCCAATTCACCAGGCCTACCAGGCCAAAAACTACCAGGCCTACCACTACCAGGCCAAAAACTTGGGTAATTAAACCGAAATAGAGAGAAGAAAGAAAGAAGCCTTTTATCTCTAGAAGTTTCCCCAATTGTTGAACTGCTTTGTCTTGCAATTCAATGCAATTACTTGCAATTCCGAAGGTTGATAGGTACTCTGAAGCATGCCCTAAGCATACCGTAATCTGATTGCCGTAGAAAATTTCTATCTCTCCTTTACTTGATGTTGCCTTTAAGCATACGGTGGCACGAGTTACTGTAACGTTGTTATGTTATATATTTATATGTAATAGATGTGTATATGTAAGAGTTATATGAAATAGATGAGCGGGAAACCGGTTTTCCCGCTTGTGGTTTGGGGACAGCACATAGTCGAATTCCGTGCAAAGCTGGAGCGCTTTTTTTTTTGCTTAAAAGCTTATTTTTATTATTAGTCTTCCCTTTTTCTTTCCGTTTGGTAAAAAAAGCAAAATCTCTGGCCGGAGGGAGATTCGAACCCTTGACCCCCGCACTGTGTGCGACCGTGTTAACCACTCGGCCATTAGGCGCCGTGGGAGGTCGCGTTTAAATTGAGTTTTTTCTCGCGACACTAGGAAAGCCAGCCAGTTTTCCTTCTAGTTGTACAACATTAAGATCATTCTTTATTATGTATAGGCAAGGAAATGAAAAATGCTGAGATTTTTGAGCGATGTTTGAGCGAATTGCTAAGCAGAAAGGGCTTCAGCGATGGTTGGGCGTTGATCTCTTTCAGTTTATTTTCTTCCCCATCCGAATCCTCCTCGTCCCATTCCGTTGAAACCACCACCGAATCCCGGTTGTCGGATGATCTCCTTCTGAATGATCACCGTTCTGCTCGGTTGTCCTCCCCAGCCGCGGTTGAATCCATTCATTCCCATTCCCATATTGCCTCGTCCCATCATTCCCATGTTGCCCCATTGACTGGAAATTTAACCATAAGCTTTTAGATAATAGATCTCTTCTTGATTATCATTTAGATCTCTTCTTGTTTGTCATTTCACATTTAAATACAATACAAGAATCTGGTTCAGTCTTTTCTTCACTACAATAAGCCGGAATTAAACGTTCAGCCAGGCTTTCTCTGCTTTCAAACTCTTTAATTGTATTAGAAATTGTCAATCATTGCTCAGAAGTACTTTTTATTCTACATACTGGCTTTACAGTACATTACAGGCTTTACAGTGCTTTACAGTACATTACAGGCTTTACAGTGCTTTACAGTACACATCTTAAAGCTCATCTTAAAGCTTATCTTAAAGCTCATCTTAAAGCTTATCATTTAAAAAGCAATAATGGTGGATTTTTCTTATAGATAACAGATTTGCTAGTGTTTGAAAAGATTGGCTTACAGAAATCAAATGAACTAAATGGTTTTCTAAAGCCTATCAACCTTTAGAAAGCCATCGTAACCTTTTCTTTTCTTTTTCTAGTTAGATTTGCTTTAATTCTGTGCTGAAAGATAAAAAAGTAAATAAATTAGATAAAACTAGAGACAAGATCAGGGTAGTTTTTCATAAATTCATTCATTTTTCATTAGGATTTCTAATCACTGAGGCTAGCTACTTTACGCCAAATTTTTTTTACTGAACTTGCCATAACTTTCTTCTAAATCGGCTAACCTTTATGATTTTAATGTTATTTTGTTGCACTTGTTGAGATCTACAAAATCACATTAAAATTATAAAGATTCACGGACTTAGAAGAAAGTTATGGTGAATTGAATTTGGCGTAAAGTAGTCGCCCTATCTCGAACTCAACTAAAAGTCACTGTTTCGTCAGCAAATCGTTCATTAGTGCCAAAAATCATTTGTATCATTTAATACCCAAGGATTTTTTTACAATTTTGTTACAAATTTTGCTACTTATGGGTGAATCGTTTGTAGTAGATGGGCTTTTTGTTAAAGCCGTATATAAGGCGACGCTCGTAGATAAGGCGGCGGTTGTATATAAGCCGGCGCTCGTATATAAGTCGACGCTCGTATATAAGCCGACGCTCCTATATAAACCGGTGCTCATATATAAGCCGACGCTCTTATATAAGTCGACGCTCGTATATAAGCCGACGCTCGTATATAAGCCGACGCTCGTATATAAGCCGACGCTCATATATAAGCCGACGCTCGTATATAAGCCGACGCTCATATATAAGCCGACGCTCGTATATAAGCCGACGCTCCTATATAAACCGGCGCTCATATATAAGCCGACGCTTGTATAGAAGTCGACGCTCGTATATAAGCCGACGCTCTTATATAAATCCAAGTTCAAACCCTACGATGTGAAATTATGGAGCTGGGTTTTCATAGGATAAAACCGAGTAATACCTAGTAAAGTAAAGTAAAGTAAAGCAAAGTAAAGTAAAGTAAAGTAAAACAAAGCTAAATCTGTGACATTTGATTATCAAATCTTCAAAACACTTACGGTGCCGCGCTAACGAAAGCGATTAAACAGGCAATAAGAGAGGCAAACAATTTCATTTTTGAGAATAGCTCGTTGATTTGCCATTTCTTGAAAGCTTTTATACTTTGACATTGGGAATGAAATGGAAAAAAGTTGAGTTTTGTTAGAAAAATTAGAAAAATTTCGAAAAAAAGAGAAAGGACGGGAATTTTTTGAGAGATGAGCGATACCAATTACCCCGATATCTTGATCTCTCTCCCTCTTGATCCGGATTTTCTCGTTTTCTTTTAAAAATAATAGTGCTAGGTGACAAATTCGAGACATTATTTGAAGTGAGTTTTGATAAGAGTTCGTCAAATTGTTCACAAATTGTTCACAAATTGCAAGGGTTCAATAAAATCGGCGAAATTTTGCTCTGTATCGTTTGTGCAATGATTTTTTCGAACTCTGCTAAGAAAACTGTTTTTCCACATGCGATAAACCCAATATACATTTCAATTTGTTATTTTTTTGAAACGTTAAAATAGTTAAACGGTTTAGCAATTAAATATTTATCAAAATCAATTTCTCAAAAGTATTTTCGTGAATTAGATCAAAGTTGGAGATCGAGTTTATTTGCCGGGTCGGAAGATCGTCTCTTTGATGATGGTTGGACCTAGATTTTCTTGCTATACTAGAGCTGACACTAGGCAAGATAAGCATAATATTTAAATTTTAGTGGATAAATGAAAATGAAGGTCTTTGTTTCAAAAGTTCACTAGGGAACTGCTGAAGGAACATCACTAGGGAACAGGGGAACACTAGGGAACAGAGGAACACTAGGGAACAGGGGAACACTAGGGAACAGGGGAATACTAGGGAACATCTTTTGCCATTTTCAGGAGCCCTATTTAGCTTCTTACTGTTTAAAGACACTTTAAAACACTTAAATGTTGCTTTTAGTGCTTTAAAAAGCAGCAAAAGAGTTCTGACAGTGAGGGGATTCGAACCAGGAAAAGCCAGGGGCCAGGGAGGCTACACCACTCAGTCACTGATCAGGGCGAGATAATTCAGCGTTACAACGCGGTGGAGCCGTTTCCCGAAAAGGAGCCAAACTGGTAAAGCATTTTTCTCAAAAACTAGATGCTACTGTCACCTCGCCTATAAGGGGAAGAAAGAAAGAAAGGGTGGGAAGAAAGAAAGAGCGGTGGTAGCCTAGGGGATAGTGCGCTAGTCTACAAAACTATACCATTTCCGCTGTTCAACTCCGCTTCCAGGTTTCGAAAACCGGTGGTAAGTTGAAACAGTTCCATATTGCAAAAAATCGGCTTGAAAAAACACGAGCATCGGCTTATATACGAGCGTTGCCTTTTTGATTATGACTTTGATATGACTCCTTTTTAAAGAAAACCTAGGGAATAGTCTACGAAACTATGCGCTACTCTACGAAATTATGCCATTTCTGCTCGCGGGTTCAATTTGGCTTCGAAGTTGAAGTTGAAACAGTTCCCTAGTTAGAATTTCAAGATAGCCTTTCTACCCTAGGTCCCATATCCCATCGATGCTAAGTTTGAAGCAGTTCCCTAGTCAGATTGTATCTAATACAAACCTCGATTGAAACCGCCACCTCGGTTGAATCCATTTCCAAATCCACCGGGTCCAAAACCTTGATTGAAACCCGGTTGACCGAATTGATTGCGGCTTTGACCAAATCCATTTCCAAAGCCGGGTCTTGTGATTATCGTCTTCTGGATGATTGTCCTTTGTGGAGCGGCACTGAATTTGATTGGATTGAAATTAGAATTGAATTAGAATTGAATTTGATTTGAATTCTTCAGCAAGAATTGGGTGGATGGATTAAGTATTTGCACGATGTTGTCTTAATATTATCAAATTACAATTTCAAAACAAGCTTTAAAATATTCTATATTCTTTTAAAGTAATATAAACTCATCTAACCAAAGATAATTAATAATACCTGGCAATGGCAAGAAGAACGGCAAAGAGAACAGCTAACAGACACTTCATCTTACTGTATTTTGTGGAGACGCTCGGAGAAAGTCGGTTCTTTAAACGTTTTTATATCCCCTCAATGGCTATCAGCCTTGAAAAAGATTATCATTGAAAATCATTGAAAAAAAGCGAAAAGATCTAGATTAAGATCGAGAGCTCGCTGAATTGAGCTTTTAAAAAAAAAACTGTGACACTGCGTTTTTGTCGATTGCGTGAGTGTATCTGCTGGATTTGATCTGCTTTGTTGTGATTTCAGCATTGTTTTCGCTAATTTCAAACACATTTAGCTAGAGTTGAACTGTGGTGCCATTTTCGGCGGGTTGATGTATTGATGTACTTAATTTGGGAAACTTGGGATCAACCCTCCGAGAGAAATGAAATTAAAAGAGCCGATCGGCTGACTCAAACTTTCGAACTTGACATTTTTCGATAAATCGGGGAAAGTTTCCGTTTTCACTTTCGTTTGGGAAAAAGATTGGAAAAAAGATTGGATCAAGGATAGTTTAAACGTTTAGATCCGTTTCTTTTAAAGTTAGTTTGAGAATGATTTGATCGGATTGAGATTGGAAATACCGTAAATACTCTAACAGAACGCCACTCCAATAATGACAGGTGTATAGCCGCGTAGTCTAACTTTGAATGTCCTTTTCTCCGCGTTGCTTTATGCTACAGTGTTCGCTTTAATGTCAAATGATAGCCCTTGAAATCTAGTATTTTTCGGTACCAAAAGTGTAGTTGAGGAAAATCTAGGAGCTGAGAAAAACATCATTTTCTAAAAAGAAGTTAGACAACGCGATTGTACGAGAAGATGGCGTTCTATTACAATATTTACGTTAAATTATAAGTAACTTTTAGTATTTTAGTAAGCAATCTTTGTTTACGCACGTGCAAAATCTCTTTTAGATTCACGCTTTAAAAATAAAAGCAGTTTGCTAAAATGTAGCAGTAATTCGTCTAAAGAGTTACTATAAATTTAGTTTCTTTTCTTATTAGCTTCTGTGTGTAATAAAAATATTGTGATAAGATGTAGAATATCTGAAGATCGATCAGAAGAGAAGAAGATTGTGCTCTCATCAAATCAAATCGTTCAAATCATGTTTCCTAAAAAGTGCTCATTTCTAAACGCGTTTTCGAAAAGGCCCTTTTCTAAAGGCCCTTTTCTAAAGCTCCAAAATTTTTTCTTTTAAGCATTGTCATCACGAAGATTCCACCGATAAGCTGAAAAATGTCTATTGCTGAAACAAATCCAGTTCCATGGCTAACCAGAATCTTTTGCATACTGACTCCCATTTTATACCAAAGCCCATGAGCTGAGGCAACCATTGTGGGAAAGAATGTCTCAGGAGTGGCGCCGTGAAAATGGAATCCCATTAGAGTGGCCGAAAAACGAAATTTCAAATTGATATTCAAATAAAATATTAGGGTAATAGGATTAGAAATTAGCGTTTATATGAAAAAAAAAATCCATTTTTGTTAACGATTAGTTTAGCCGATAAGTCTTTTGCTATTTCATTTGAAAAGTTATTTATTAGGGTGATAGGAATGAAACTAGCGCTCACATATTTTGCTCAAAATAAAAAGATTTCAAGGCTCATCCAATAAGTGTTGTGCATTGTTCGAAAGCCTTCAATCTCCTCTACCAAATAGCGCAAAAAGACTTTGAATTAGATTCATTATTGGGGACTTGAGTGTTAAAAAGTAATCGCAGGTCGAGTCTCAACCTGAGTACCTGCGCCTGCTGGTAACTATCGCTTCCACGGATGTTTCCTCCTGAAATTTTTCGAGTATATTAAGGATAAACATTGCTCAATATTTATACTAAAGCTTAAACGACTAGCTTAGATTCTATCGAGATATGAGAATTTAAAGTTGAGAGTACCTAAAATGGAGCTTCTTCGAAAAACAAGCATTTAGCTCTAGAAGACAAAGTTCTAGGGTTCTTTTCTAGAGCTCTAGAGTCCTTTTCTTTTATTTCACTCTTTAATAACTTTAATTCTCGGTATTTTCTAACGGAGAACCTGGGCATGGCTATTATTAGAAAGAAATTTTCCAGAAAAGGTTCATTTTTGACCTTTCAACTTAAAAGTCACCCAAGTCCTCAATAATCAATTCAATTCAAAATCTTTTAAACACTATTTTGTAGAGGAGATTCTGGACTTTCCAACACTTATTGGCTGAGGCTTGGAATCTTTTTATTTTTGGAAAGATATGCTGCTTCCATTCCCACTCTAATACTAAACATCAAAGAATTTCTACAAGCATTCAGTCTTACGAGTTGAATATAAGATGATATTGAGACTCTACAGCATTCCTAACCGTCTACAGTATCTTTAACTGTCTAGAGTATCGTTAGTTGTACACTATGTACAGTACAGTATGTACTATTGAGGCAAGTGAGTCAACTTGTGAGACGAAACTTCTAGTTTCGTGTTGTAAATGAGTGGCAGCTCATCGTAAAAAATTCATTTCACTCATTTTCTTTCCGCAAACTTTTCTAATCCTTTTTCTAATCCTTTTCGAATCCTTTTCTAATCCATTTTCAAGATTTCTTGAAAGTTTTTCACATTCTTGCTTGGATAGCTGAGATTTAGTGCGCGAATTGCATGAGTAGAGCCCTTTTTGACCTTGACTTTCCACCCGACTGTGGGCCGAATGCACAGTCGAAGATTTTCCCTAAAAAATGAGAGAGATTTGGGTTTTTCTAATCAAAAATGTCTAGATATTGATAAGATTTTTCGGGAAACAAATTTCGAAATTGATATTTGATTAGGAAGTGGGAAAAATGACACGGAAGTGAATGACTGTTGTGAGTGAATGACTGTTGTGAGTGAATGACTGTTTTGAGTGAATGAGCGAAGTGAATGGATGCTGATTGTTCTTCGGAGTACAGGATGTTTGCAGAAATCATTACTGACTTTAAAAATTCAGCTTTTCTAGCTCAGAGGTGCAAGCTTTAGCCTTAACATGGCATTTATCGAATTTGATCAAAGAAATCAGTTATATTTACAAAAAAAAAGCACTAGACAAAACTAACACGATCTATTGGATTGGAGGAGAATTTGAGCAAGCTGTGGCTTTAGCTTAGACAAGGTTCTCTTGTACAAGCTTACTCTACAAATACGGTAGGCTTTATGCCAAAGTAGCCAGCCAGTGGACCTCCATGTACTTTGACATTGATTGTCTATAGCCTCCATGCACTTGATTGTACAATAGATTTATGTACTATAGTACTGTATGTACGTACAGTATCTTGTACGTACAGTATGTATGTACGTGGAGTATGTATGTACGTACAGTATCTTGTACGTACAGTATGTATGTACGTACAGTGTGTACGTATAGTATGCATGTACATACAGTATGTACAGTACTTGTAACCCAGTAAATATTAGAGCGTCTATAGTAAAATCTGGCATAAAGCCTACTGTATTTGTCTTGTACAAGAGAACCTTGTCTAACCTTGTCTGTCTAACCTTGTCTAACCTTGCCTAAGCCATAGCTTTCTCAAATTCTCCTCCAATCCAAAAGATCTTGTCAGTTTTGTCTAGTGTTTTGTCTATTGCTATTTTCGATTCACTCTAGCATGCCTACCGAACTATAATATTAGAATGACAACAATGAGATCGGATTTCATGAAACTTCATGAAACTTCATGAAACCGGACTTCAAATTTCTTTAATTTTGCAAAGTCTACGGAAATATAGATTTTTAGGCATCTTTGAAATGCTTTAATCAAGCTCTAAAATATTGATCACACAATTTTGATTGCTACCAACTACTTTCTAACTTGTTAACTTTCCACCTTTTAAACTGCCAACTTTTTAGCTGCCAACTTTTTAAGCTGTTCAAAGCGGTGCCAGGAAAAGTCAAAAGGTATACTTTGTCAAATAAAAGCTCTATAAAGTCTATAAACTTGGTGGAGCTACCAAAATCCGAATAGCTACCAAAGTCCGGTTTCATTATTTCACCGAATCGTTACCAAATCCTTTATCTTTATCCTCTATCAATTGCCTTTTCACCAACTTTTCACCAGAATATTTATCAGGCTCCCAATCTGAGAGCTACCTCGTATCGAGATCGAATCATAAAATTTGCAAAAAAAACAACGAATAAATACTTATTTACGTCCATAGCTGGGTCTTCTGTACCCTCCTTGGCCATAGGTGTTCACTGGTGGGCTGTAGCTGCCAAGCTGGGGTCCGTAGCTGTTTCCACCGTAGTTGTTGTTGCCGTACTTGTTGTAACCACCACTTCCGCCGTAGTTTCCGCCGGGTCCAACTGGGCCGAAGTTCCCACCGCCGAGTTGGCCACCGATTGGCCCTACACCAATTCCACCAAGTCCGGGGTTCACTCCGCTACCAATTCCACCAAGTCCGGGGTTCACTCCGCTACCAATTCCACCAAATCCGGGGTTCACTCCGCTACCAATTCCACCGATTGGTCCCAGATTACCACCCATTCCTCCGCCAATTGGTCCAACTGGTCCATTTCCGCCGAATTGGTCTTGTTGGGGTCCACCGAAGTTTCCACCGGGTCCAGGAAGGGATCCTCCACCAAGTGATGGATTGAATCCCATTGGGCCTGGCATGTCGGCGGCGAATTTCGATTGATCATCGATAGCCCTAGAAGATTGTAAAAGATTGTAAAGGTTGCAAAGATTTGTAAAGATCAAATGGCTCTTGGGTTTACTTTACGGGACTTTTGAAAGTTTAGGGGACTTTTGAAAGTTTAGGGGACTTTTGAAAGTTCAGAGGACTTTTGAAAGTTTAGGGGACTCTTGAAAGTTTAGGTGGCTTTTGAGAGTTTAAGGGACTTTTGAAAGTTTAGGTGACTTTTGGGACTTTAGGGGACTTTTGAAAGTTTAGAGGACTTTTGAAAGTTTAGGGGACTTTTGAATGGTTAGTCAAACTCTAAATGTCTATAATTTACGACAGAGACAACAGATTTGTCTATTTTTTATACATTTTAAAAGAGCACATTCTAGGCGTTCAAAGGCGGCCAAATGGAGCTAGATTGGAGCTAGATTGGATCAAAAATCGAATTACTAGTGACACAACGACTCGTTGTGTCGCTAGTAATTCGATTTTCTCGAGACTGATATATTCAATCTAGCTCCATTTGGTCTCATTTGAAAGCTTAGAATGTGTTCTTTTAAAATCTATCAAAAGTAGACGATTATATTGCCTCTATCGTAAGTTATAGACATTTAGAGTTTGGCTAACCATTCAAAAGTCCCCTAAACTCCCAAAAGTCTCCTAAACTCCCAAAAGTCCTCTAAACTTTCAAAAGTCCCGTAAACTACCCAAGAGCCGATCCAATTCTGATAGTTTTAAACTGCAAAGCTTGCAATAAGTACATCACAATTACCGTCACTGTTACTGTAAACTCCAGACTCCACTACAGTAGCTAAAAGTCAAAAGTTTAGCTATTGAATGAAAGAAAGGTATTTAGTTATTGCTTGGCTAGGTAGTTAGGCAAGAAACTTGAAGAAGTTTAAGGTAAACTTGAAAAGAATCTTGAAAATGTTTAAAGGTAAATCAAGAAAACTTACAAAGTTGCTCCAACGAGGGCGACAAGAACGATCGGGAGCATTGTAGGAGGGTTTTTTTTGGGGGAGTGGAATGAGAGTCGATTCCGGGTTGAGTTTGAAACACTAGGTGCCACCTTTTATAGGGGAAAAAATTGGAAATTGGAGAGATTGGATGGATTGAGCGATCGAGAACCCCACACCCCTACCCCAGCCTTGCTCCTATCCTTGCCCCTACCCATACAGCTACCCATACCTCTACCCCTACCCCTACCCCTACCCCTACCCCTACCCCTACCTCTACCCCTACCCCTACCCCAACCTCTACCTCTACCTCTACCCCTACCCCTACCCCAACCTCTACCTCTACCTCTACCCCTACCCCCTACCCCAACCTCTACCTCTACCTCTACCCCTACCCCTCCCCTCCCCTCCTCTCCCCATTCCCCTTTGCCCTATCCATCCACACCCACCCGTAACTTCTTTTCTTGGATTTTCAATCCCAGTTCTTTTCTTAGATCAAAAAGGGAAACCAAAGCGATAACGGTTCCCCCTTTTCCCCAAATGATGATCAGGAACTTGGGAAAAAGACTCTAGAAAAACTCTTGTCTGTGAAAAGTGACACTGATGATCAAATGTGAGTCACGAATATCCGCTCGAAATTTGAAAATTTGAGGAGTTCAGCAAATTTGACTGCTTTGAGAGCTCATTCACCATTGAATAGCACTTGTTTTTGCTTCATCTCTCAAAGATTTCGAAATTTTCAGCCATATGGAGGAACTTTGAAACATCAACACCACGCAAAAGTGACACCGATTCAACTGAAAGGGAAACCAAAGTATTTTCAGGTAAGAGAAATGGCACAGATTTCAAAATTGTAGATGTTTTCTATCAAAATTGTCGATCAGATTCCATTTCTTTTAATTTCTATAAAAATAGTACTTAAAGTTTGAAGTTTCTACAACAATTAGGAGCTCAATTGACTTGTTTCTTCAATCGGAACTCGTTATTAAGAGATTAAGAGATAGATTAAGAGCTTAAGAGATAGATTAAGAGATAGATTAAGAGCTAAGGCTGGTTTAAAATGCTCTAAGCTTGGAATAGAACAAAAAAAGGTCATTTTTGAAAAGTTCTGTCTCCAAGGCTTATCTCAAACTTGATTTTATCAACGAGCCTTGACAAAACCTCAAATCATCGCCTTGCCTCGCATTTTTTGGGCCATATCTTTCCTGTAGCTTCGCTTTTTTGGGCCATATCTTTCCTGTATTTAATTGCTTTAAAGCTCCCTTAAAGCTCCTTTAAAGCTCCTTTAAAGCTCCTTTAAAGCTCCCTTAAAGATCCTTCAAAGCTCCTTCAAAGCTCCTTTAAAGCTCCCTTAAAGCTCCTTTAAAGCTCCTTTAAAGCTCCCTTAAAGCTCCTTTAAAGCTCCCTTAAAGCTCCTTCAAAGCTCCTTTAAAACTCCCTTAAAGCTCCCTTAAAGCTCCTTCTAAGCTCCCTTAAAGCTCCTTTATAGTTCCTAATTAATCCTAAGCTCCTTTAGAGCTTCCTTAAAGCTCCTTTAAAGCTTTAAAACTAGAACCGGTTACAGTGCAATGAAAGCACTACTTTTATAGTAATTAACTCTAAAAACGTATTAATGTAGAAAAAGACGGAAAAAAAGACGATTTACGAGATCCCAAACTCGAATTTAACAAGTTTCTCAGCATCGTGCCGCATTTTTTTTGTACTGCTTGGCTAGGGTTGTCAAAGTCATTAAAAAAATGCTGCAGTCCTTCTATTCTATGTAAAATAAAGCGTAGATTTTATGTTTAATTGTCGTATATATGCCGCACCATGTAAATATCCTAAATTTTGTTTTTTTTCTAGCTATCGCACGACTATGAGAATAGTCCGCGATGGAACTCCAAATCCTCTTCGATTCTACAAAATGGACGACCACTGGAGGTATCATTTCGACGACACAAGAGTCAAGACTCCGTCTACGCTCAGCCAATCATCTGCAAGACTAGTATGGATCAGGTAAATTCGATAATTGATCGATAAAGATAGATTAAGATGGATAAAGATAGATTAAGATCGATAAAGATCGACTAAGATTTGCTAAAGTTAGAAATTGAAATTAAAATTGAAATTAAAAGTAATTACAGAAGAACCTTATAATAAATGAATTGTTATGATTGATTAACAAATTAAATTAAATAAATGATTAACCACCATTAGATTTGAACTACAAAAGCTTAAGCATTGCTCATATTTTATCCCATTCCTCTTCAGCTCACCTCATCCAATGAGAGCTCATCCCTTTACTATGCCGCATCGGATCTCTTAAAGTGCAACAACAATAATGAGAGAAAAATCCCATTCGCGAATCCGTATGCCGAAACAGAGTGCTTTTACTACAACAAGTGAGTCATTGGGGAATTGTTTTTACTTCAATAAGTGCGTCATTGTAAAGTCCATTTTCCAGAGAGCTACCGAAAACACCGGATGAAGTAAAGCAATTCTTGAAGAACGGCAAAAGTGGGAAGGGGATCACCCGGAAGTTTGCATTCAAGTGAGTTTTTGGGGTCGATAAAGTTAGAGTTAGTTTTGCGCTTGGTCAAAATCTCTGAGTCTGTAATCTAACAAAAGAAAAGCACCGAGTCAAGCTGGCCTTTTGCCTCAAGACCAAGTCCAGCTTATAGAGTCGATCATGGGGATCTTGAATCCATTTTTAGTTTTTGCAGAAAAGAAGAAAATCTCAGACTCCTTAAGAAGTCGTCAAAGGCTCCCTTAACAACAGATTCGATGGTCTAGTCTGCTAGACTAGAGTCTGTTAGACTAGAGTCTGTTAGACTAGAGTCTGCTAGACTAGAGTCTGCTAGACTAGAGTCTGCTAGACTAGAGTCTGCTAGACTAGAGTCTGCTAGACTAGAGTCTGCTAGACTAGAGTCTGCTAGACTAGAGTCTGCTAGACTACGGAACCTATTACATTCATTGCCCCAAGTTCGAGTCCCACTCTCACCAAACCTTTTTGCTTTTTTAAAAAACAATTTCCCTACATATTTGTATTGAATTATTGACTCGAGTTTTAGAAAAGCTTTCTGTAAATTCAACAAATAATTTATAGAATCAGTATGAGAAATTGATAGAAAACTTTTTAAAGTAAAAGAATCAGTAAAGTATTCAAAAATTTGACATTTGTTGCCAAATATAGGCCAAAAAATAGGCCAAAAATTCAACTCTATTATTCTTGAATTCTTGAGATTATTCTACTAACTCTGAAAGCTAAATTTAACTCTATTGTTCATTTGTCTATTTGCATCTATTTGCAAATACGTAGGAAAACATTTTTTTAAAGGAGCAAAAGCTTTTGGCGAGAGTAGGACTCGAACTTGGGGCAAAGAATGCAATTGATTTGGTAGTCTAGCAGACTGTCCACTAGACCATCGAAGCAGCTGGTCGTGCTGTGACCACTTGCGCGGTCGTGTGGTGGCTTCTTAAGGAGTTCGAAATTTAGATTCTGCAAAAACTAAAGACGTTCTGCAAAAAACTAAAGACGGATTCGAGTTCCCCATGGCCGATTCTATGAGATGGAGTTGATCTCGAGTCAAAAGGCCAACAAAAGGCCAACTTTCCTTTCCAAAAGGCCAACCTTTCCTTTGTGAGAGATCCGTTTTAAAGTCAACCATTGAACGAATTCTTTTGGCTAGTTACAATCCAGTTTATGTATTTTGAGCTCTTTCTTCTTTTCCCTTCCGCCTTCTTATTTCTTCTTTCTTCTCTGGCAAACAGATACCGAATAGCTCTGAGCATCAGCCTAGAAAGCAAATGGAAATCAAAAAGGTCGAGGATTCAATCCCATCACCGGAAATCTTTCTTTATAATTCTTTACTTTTTATATCATTTAGGGGTGAATGGACAAATTCCTTTGATATCTGCTCTTCCTTTTCCTGAAGCTCTTCCATTTCCTGAAGCTCTTCCTTTTCCTGAAGCTCTTCCTTTTCCTGAAGCTCTTCCTTTTCCTGAAGCTCTTCCTTTTCCTGAAGCTCTTCCATTTCCTGAAGCTCTTCCTTTTCCTGAAGCTCTTCCATTTTCTGAAGCTCTTCCTTTTCCTGAAGCTCTTCCTTTTCCTTGTAAACAGTGAACTCTTTTCCCCACTCGATTCATCCTTTTCTTCTAAAAGATCAATGTTTGTCTTTGGGTTTTGAGAGGCTTTTTTTTGTTTCCATTCGATCAGTTGCGATCAGAATTTTGATTCTTTGGCATTCATCGATTTTTAGAGATCTATGCAGCTTCAGAACATGAGTTTCAGCTGATTTCCTCTGATTTTCCTTTGACCCGAAAATTGGCGTACTTTTTGCTTTCCAAACGCCCGCTTTTTAGCACGCTTGTTCTCTATTCCTTCAAAGATCTTCAAACTGAGAAATTCGCTTTGCCAGATGGTGTGCATTTATGAATACGAAAGCACAAAGTACAGTAAAATCACTGGGCTTCTCTAAATTACTTGAAATGTCACCGTTTCTCGAAATTCCTTTTCATTTCAAAGTCAACAGAACATTGAAAAGATTAGAAATCTTTGATTTTTTGATAGAAATTGATAGACTGATAGATAGACTTTGATAGACTTTGATAGACTTATTTCTGACTTTTCTTAATCTATTGAAATCTATTGAGAAACAAAAATAGGGCAAAAAGAGTGTTTTTTTTCGAAATTTGACAATTTTTTCCATTCACTAAAGGACACTTTTTTGGAAAAGGTCAAAATGTAATCAAGAATTTCTGGATATAAACAACCTTTTTTTTGACAGACTTTTTGACAGACTCTAGTTTTTTCTTTCGAAAATATTTAGCTGAAATTCGAAATCAAAATCTATTCTTAGCTCTTATTACAATGGTCTTTGCAACGTTTTTGATCGCAAGCAAATCGTTTCACCAGCGGTCAGTGCGTTTTGCCAGTTTCACCATTATGTGAAAATGAAAAGAAAAAAAAGAACCCTAAAAACGTGCTGTTTTAGACATAAAACAGTGTTCCGGTTAGCTTTAATGTAAAAGCATTAACTATTACAGTATTTACGGTAGGAAAAATTGCCGTACTTTTAGCGCAAAAATTATTGCAAAGAATTGGCGCAAAATTGGCGCAAAAAATCACGAGCGCCCATTTATATACGACTCTCTTTAAACATATTCAGCCGTTTAACTGATTTGGTGGCACAAATTCCCGTCACATGTAACGATATTCAATTTACGCGACGTGTAAAGAGGATCACTCGTAGTTAGGGGTCTATCCCAAAACAGCGCCGCCAAAACAGCGCCACCCAAAACAGCGCCGCCAAAACAGCGCCGTACCCAAAACAGCGCCACCCAAAACAGCGCCAATGCGAAAACGCCCAAAACAGCGACGAGCAAAAAAAATTATTTTATAGATTTTTGCTTTTGCTTTTTCTTTGCTGTTTTTAACTTTTTCTGTCCACTTTTTGTGTTTTTAGGGTAAAAAAAAGGCGGAGAATCCGATTTTTTTAAAAGCTTTACGCATAGAAACCTGCGATAGCGTTTATAAAATTGATTTTAACCAAAAATAACAATTTTTTTCCTTTTACGGCCTGTTTTTTTAGCATTTTCACTAACTTTTTATTTCTACTACGGATCACTTGAAAGCTCTAGCCGTTTATGTTCATCATCGCTAGTGTTATGATGTTTCAGAGTCTCTTGGACTATTAATTTCATGCTAATAGGTTGATGCATAAGTCTTTTCGTTTTTTTCGTACTTCTGTTAAAAAGTGACAAATTCACGAATTAATCTATAGTTTGCTCTATAAAAAAAGTGTTTTTTTGTTGAATTAGCATCTTTTTAAATGAATTTCGGTTCACTTTCAAGCAAATTCGAGAGTGAAAAACGCCTTTTTCGTAAAAATCTATAAAAAAACTCTACGGAAAAATTGGCTGAATGAATTTCTCTGAAATTTTGGCGAAATATCAAACGTTTTTTTTCTCTATCTTTTATCTATTGACACGAAGATAGGTTTTCTTTAGCTAAGGTGTCTAAACCGCATCATCGAGTTAGCCCTTTTTGACTACCCGACTTCATACTCTCAAGAAAATCCAGGCATTAAATATTTTTAAACCCGTTTTAATGTTATTTTGCAGAAAAATAATTGCTTTTTCTAATGAAATCAACCGTAGTTTAATTCGTGCATTTGTTGGCTTGCAAACGGCAGACGAAAAGGAACAAAAACACTTATGCATCAACCTAATAATTTGATTTTATTTATTTACAAGTATAGGGACAATGAGAAGTACTGTAGAGTACGGTAAATTACGGTAAATTACGGTAAAGTACTGTAGAGTACTTTACCGTACTTTACCGTACTTATCTAATTTGATTTTATTTATTTACAAGTATAGGGACAATGAGAAGTACTGTAAAGTACTTTAGAGCACTGTAAAGTACTGTAAAATACTTTAGAGTACTGTAAAGTACTATAGAGTACTGTAAAGTACTGTAAACTTCGATTGGTCTTTACTAGGGGAAAAGTACTTGGTCACCGTGGGATTTCGAAACGAGACTTAGCTTATTCGATAGAAAATCGAACGGGGAATCCGAAACTGTAATCAAAATCTGCTGAATAGCTCGCAAACGCGAGATTTCTCGCATCAAAGTTTATGCTATACACTCTTGAGCTGAGTTTAAGCTAAAAGTATGAAAATGTTGAAATCATGAATGTTTCTGGTTCTGAAAAGGTTTGGCTTGAAAATAGCCATTCATTTAGCCATTAAACCAGCTATCTCTGTCTTTTCTGGCTCTAAACCTGACTCTGGAGATCCTGGAGATCTCTGACCCTAGAGATCTCTGGCCCTAGAGATCTCTGACCCTAGAGATCTCTGACCCTGGAGATCCCTGACCCTGGAGGATCTCTGCACCTCGATTTTGTTCACCCCTGGCTTCCAAAGTGAATACAATTGATCGATCCAAGCACTCTGCTCGCATTTGACTTGAAAATAGCCTTAAAACAGATTTACAGCTAGTCAATTCCTTGCAAAAACTCTTTGCAACAAAAAATTTGGCACAAAGTAGCCACCCCGAAATCCAAAATGATCCATTCATGTTCTATTTACAACAGCTGTTCATAGAATGACTCTCATTAAGCAACGAAATCCTAAAGATCATCGAATGAGTCTCCAAAATGATCCAAAATGAATCTCCTTTACTGACTCAACCCTAAACAAATCCTCAAATCCTTTTTGTTGCCACAATTTGACCTGGTATTTTCGTTAGTTTGGAGAAATTTGAACTGAAATCCAATGAACTGAACCTGCTTTTTTTTCATTTTTCTCTCATGGATTCTCTCTGAGCAAACAGAGCTCGCTCATGACAAAAAGCGATTGAAACCACCACTGAAAAAGAGACTCAACGATTGGCTATTGAATGTAATTTTTATGGAAAAACCAGTCGATATTCCGGAAAATTCTGACAATAGCGGGGAATTAGATAATCAAATTGCTGAATGTTCATCAAATTGCTGTTCACATGAGATAAAAGATGAGTCAACGGAGGACAGGTATTCTTTAATAAAGGCTTTAATAGTCTACAGCTGTACTCTACACTTTCTTCTAATAATCTAAAGGCTTTACTCTTTTGGGTCTAATCTAAAGGCTTTAATAATCTACTACGCTCTCCTTTTTATGCTTTCTTCTAATAATCTAAAGGCTTTCTAGGCTTTCTAGGCTTTCTAGGCTTTCTAGGTCTAATCTAAAGGCTTTATTCTACGCTTTCTTCTAATAATCTAAGGGCTTTCTAGGCTTTCTAGACTTTCTAGGTCTAATCTAAAGGCTTTAATAGTCTACGGCTGTACTCTACGCCTTCTTCTAATAATCTAAAGGCTTTCTAAAGGCCAAAAGCCTAGTTAACCAGCCTAGTTAACCAGCCTAGTGAACCAGCCTAGTGAACCAGCCTAGTTAACCAGCCTAGTTAACCAGCCTAGTTAACCAGCCTAGTGAACCAGACTAGTTAACCAGCCTAGTGAACCAGCCTAGTTAACCAGCCTAGTTAACCAGCCTAGTTAACCATAGCTTTTCTACATCTTTTCTACATCT
The DNA here is from genome assembly GCA_958450365.1 of Mesorhabditis belari. Taxonomy (NCBI): domain Eukaryota; kingdom Metazoa; phylum Nematoda; class Chromadorea; order Rhabditida; family Rhabditidae; genus Mesorhabditis; species Mesorhabditis belari. The sequence continues at coordinate 1,894,972 of CAUEEP010000741.1, read as the reverse complement.
TTTCTTACTCTTTTTCTTTTTCTTACTCAATTTCACAAAGAAATATAGCTAACCGTAGCTAACCGTAACTTTTCTACAGCTTTTCTTATGTTTTTTAAATGCCAAAATGAATCTTTAAGAAGCTTTTAAGATCTTTTAGGCTTTTAAGATCTTTTAAGCTTTGATCTTTAAGATCCAAAATCAATTGAAACTTTTCAATCAAAAAAATCCTATGAATCTATCAATACAAATCTCTCTTACCCTTAGTCAGTCACTGGATTTTTAATAATGATGTAGAAATAATGATTTTTAGCTATATCTCATAAAATTTGCATTTAAAACCGATACTAGCCAATCATCCCTGTAAAAATCTACAAAACTAAGTAAAATAGCAACTTTTTTCTAATCATTTATTGATCCAAAATCATGCGAAGCTAACTTTATCAATAAGCTTTAAGGTTTTAAAGTTTATGAAAAGATTTTTAGCTTATGAAAACATTTTTTAGCTTATATATATATATATAGATACTTTATTCAGGACCTGAGATAAAGTGCGCTAGATTTAAGTTTAAAACACATGAATTCATACACATAACGCGAAAAGGGCCGATAAAAAGAAACACGATATAATATATGGAATATATGGGTAGTAGAGGTAACGTCAAGGATCCACTAGAGCTTCAAGATCATCAAGAATATATGGGCACCACAGATAACGTCAAGGATCCACTAGAGCTTCAAGATCAAGATAATCTACAGAGAATTGAAAGGTTTCGAGACTATTGGACTCTCTCAAAACTCTGGAGAGTCGATTCCAAATTCCAAATTCCAAATCCAAATTCTGGCAGTTCTTATTGGAAAAGAGTTATAAACAAACTTATTGGAGGTGGCTGGAATTTCTAAAACGAAAGAACCTCTCCTCTCCTCTCCTTATGAAAACATTTTTTAGCTTATGAAAACATTTTGTTAGCTTAGAAAAACGAAAATTTGTGAGTAATCAGAAGCGATGAGTCAGAGAGGGGAATTTTAGAGACAATGCAGACACAAAAAAGACTCTTTCTTTCACCTATCAATCCCTAAACGAACGCTAAAAAATGATAAGGAGATTAGACACCGAATTCTTTCATCAAATTTCTTATTTTCTAACCGTTTAAAGGTTTGTTATTTGATTAGAAATCTATTAATTCAAATAGTTATACTTTGCGTAATCTGTGACCCTTTGTTTTGCCAAATTTTTGAATCCTCAAGTTCAACCCAAAATCCTGTCCTTTCCCCACACAGTTCCCCTTTTCCATTTCCATTTTTTTCTGGTCGCCATAAAAAGCCTCGAAAAACGAGGACATTTCTTTTAAAAGAAAGCAAAAGACAACCACTTTTCCCAACTTGCAAATCGACATTTATTGGCTCACATCACCATTTTCTAATGGTTGTCTTTCTAAAAGTCTTTCTAAGTGTCTTCTAAAAGCCTTTCTAAATGTCTTTCGTTTCAGGAAATCTCAACGCGAACCTTTACAAGAAGCGCCTCAAGCTGTTGTCAAACAAGAGCTCTCATCTGACGCTGAGGTTTGTAGGATTTTTTTTTGACTTTTTGATGAAAGACTTTTTGACTTTCAAGTTGTCGAGAAAGTCTTTTCATTCCTTTTCGTAATTTCGTTTAAAACAAACAAATGCACCAATTGGGCAACGCACCAATTGAACACTTATTTCATTAGAAAAGCCAATTATTTTTCTGCAAAATAACATTAAAACGGATGTAAAATGTCTTATGCCTGGATTTTGTTGTGGGTGTGAAGTCAGATAGTCAAAAATACGGCTCGATGTACCGGTTTAGACACTTTCAGCTAAAGAAATCTATCTTCGTGCCAATAGATAAAAGAGAGAGGACAAAAAGTTTGGTATATAGCTAAATTTTCAGAGAAATTGCTTTAGTCAATCTCTTCGTAGAGGTATTTATAGATTTTTTATGAAAAACACGTTTCCAGTGTCGACTTTGCACCGAAAGTGACCGGAAATTGACTTAAAAAGATTGGAAAATGAACAATAAGCACTTTTTATTTAGAGGAAATCATATCGTAAATACTGTAATAGTACCCCACTCCCATAATGACGGTGCGGAGTGTTGCGTAGTCTAGCTTTGAACGAGTTTTTCTCGACACTAGTTTATGCTACAATGCGCGCTTAAATATCAAAAAATAGCCCTGAATTTCAGCTATTTTTTGATACCAAAGACACATTTTTGAAAGTACGGGCGCTTTGAAAAAATGAAATACTAAAAAACTTTTGCGACTACGCGACTGTACGAGGGGGATGTAATTGTTAGTTGGTTAATTGGTGAATATTTGTGGGGGTGGGACAAATGCGACCTTTTTTTGCGCACCTGGACATTTGCGCACCTTTTTTTTGCTGGAAAAGGCCTTAGGCAAGGCCGTAGAGCTTCGAAAATATTTCGAAAATACTTCCATATAAGGAAATCGTATGCGTAGATTCCGAATTTCGACAAATCAGACCTCGCTGACACGTCAAATTTGGGCTAAAGGGCAAAAAATGCGGAAAAGCGTTAAGTTGCGTAGTTTTTGCCTTTTAGTCCAAATTTGACGTGTCAGCGAAATCTGATTTGTCGAAATTCGGAATCTACGCATACGATTCCCTTCTATGAAAACTTTTTGAAGCTCTACGACCTTTCCTAAGGCCTTTTCTAGCAAAAAAAAAGGTGCGCAAATGTCCAGGTGCGCAAAAAAAAGGTCGCATTTGTCCCACTCCCATATTTGTTATTTTTCAACGAAATTATGAAAAGGAACGAAAAGATTTGTTTGTCAATCTAATAGATTATATTTTTCATTAAAGCAGTACTTTTTTGGCATAAACTTTTGAAATATCATGTATATTAGACTAAAGCTTTCTATTTTATTGAAGTGTAGCTCTTCTTAAGCATTCCAAAAAGTCTTACAATCACCTTTTCGTTCAACCCCATATTCTGAGTTAAAATGTTGAGCCAGGAAAACAAAGAAACTTTGAAATTTTTCAACTAGATCTAGTGACATTCTTTCTGTTTATTATCAGTATTATCAGTACAAGGTGTCCGAAAATTATGGAGCGGATCCTATTTTGACAGTTTTATCGTTTTATCACGTTCTTTTTCTTACTTATGACTCAAATTCTTTTTTATTGTCTTTATTTATTGTATTTCAGGATGAAATCACAATTCGATTTGTGACTAGCCATGGTTTGACTCTCATAGGATGGCAAATCGGTGATGGAGATTTCGCGGCTTTTCCACGTGCTTCACCAGACAGTTTCAAAAGCAATCAAGCACCACAAAGAGACTCGGAAATTGGAAGATCGATCAGGAGGCGGCCGAAAGAAGATTGCCAATAATCTAATGAATCGTCGAAGGATCTTTCAACGAATTCAAAGAAACCCGAGATCACAGAAAAACTCCAGCTGAAAGATGGAATGCTGCAATTGGAATCTCAGTGTACCGAATTCTCAACAAACACGGAATGAACGCACGAAAAGATGTAATCGGACATTACTTAAACGAAACGAAACGAAACGCAAGATTGGATTGCAAAGGAATTTTCTGATGGGATCACATCGATCAGGGGGGGCCGAAAGAAGATTGCCAACAATCCAATGAATCGTCGAAGGATCTTTCAACGAATCCAAAGAAACCCGAGATCACAGTTGACATAAGCGCGCAAAATCATCCAACTCGGTCAGAATGGTCATCCAACTCGCCGGATTTTAATGTTTTGGATCACAGCATTTGGTCGATCTTGCAGTCCAAGACTTTCTGCAAGCCTCACACATCAATTCAGCTTTTGAAGAAGGATTTGGAGAAAGCTTGGGACGACATTGGTATGATGGTCATCAAAAAGGCCATGAATGACTCTCCGAAACGATTAAACGATGTATTCAAGCTAAAGGAGGACGCTTTGAAGAGGACACTAGCTGCTGAAGCTGGAGAGGAATGGTGCCAAGCTAATGATGCCAAGCTAATGATGCCAAGCTAATGATGCCAAGCTAATGATGCCAAGCTAATGATGCCAAGCTAATGATGCCAAGCTAATGATGCCAAGCTAATGATGCCAAGCTAATGATGCCGATCCAATGATGCCAATCCAATGATGCCAATCCAATGATGCCAATCCAATGATGCCAAGCTAATGATGCCAATCCAATGATGCCAATCCAATGATGCCAATCCAATGATGCCAATCCAATGATGCCAATCCAATGATGCCAATCCAATGATGCCAAGCTAATGATGCCATTCCAATGATGCCAATCCAATGATGCCAATCCAATGATGCCAATCCAATGATGCCAATCCAATGATGCCAATCCAATGATGCCAATCCAATGATGCCAATCCAATGATGCCAATCCAATGATGCCAATCCAATGATGCCAATCCAATGATGCCAATCCAATGATGCCAATCCAATGATGCCAATCCAATGATGCCAATCCAATGATGCCAATCCAATGATGCCAATCCAATGATGCCAATCCAATGATGCCAATCCAATGATGCCAATCCAATGATGCCAATCCAATGATGCCAATCCAATGATGCCAATCCAATGATGCCAATCCAATGATGCCAATCCAATGATGCCAATCCAATGATGCCAAGAACTTTTCTTAAACGATCAAACCATTCCCCAATGTGGCAACTACTATTCTCGATTCATCATTTTTTTTGTGTCAAAGAAGGTGACTTTATCGATGATTCATTTTCAAAAATGCTTGTTCCAGTTGATGTGAATGTGAATGAATGAATCGATCTCCTTTTCTATTTGTTCTTTTTCGTCCTTTCTCGGTCCAATCCATTCCAATCTTTATTATTGCCTTTCCCCCTTTCTTTTTCCGATCTCTCGCTTTTGTGTTCTTCGATGGGATTTGAGTCATCTTTTTTTGTCTTTTCATCCATCCATTTCCTATCTCTTTTTCTTTTTTATTTCTTTTTTTCTTCTTCACTGGCCTCTCTAAAAGGAATTACCAAAGCTAACGTGATTTTGGTAGTTTTTACAGAAAAAGTCATTGGATTTGTTGATCTTCTTTTTTTTTCTTCATCACTGGCAATGAAATAATCACTGAATAAAGAAAAGTACAACTTTGAATTGATTTTACATTTAATTTAAGATCCAAAGTTTGAATTCCATTCTTTTAGAGTTTTATTTTACTTTGATCATCAATTTTCTTGATCTTTTATCTTTTCCTAGTCTTAAAATCTAATCTTTTTGTTAGATTTTGATTCGATTTTGATTCGAGCATTATCTTGTAGCAATAATGTAAAGAAAGCTCTTAAAAAATACAATTTATTTCTTTTTACTCTTAAAATATTTGAAGTTGAGCCTTTTGAAAGCCTTTTTTTGAAAATTTTAAATTCATGCCTAGTACAAGTGTTGGAATTTATTCAGCTTTTTCATTTAAATCTTTTTTCTTTCATTGAATAGTTAGTATCTGTACAAACTAACAAAACTATGAGAAATTTGTACTTTTAATTAGGTATCAACCTTTAGTCAATCATTCTTTTTCATTTATGAGTCAATTTGTTTCGAAATTTACAGTTGCAATGGATCAAAAGAGCATATAACCACTCTTCTTTTGATTCTTTCAATCGCTAGCTTTGTCGATGAATTATATGAGCTTAAATTTGGCCTAGAATTTGAAATTCTTGATTCTTGATTCTTGATTCAATTCTTGATTCAATTTGATTTCTTCAAATTCAGGATCTTCCTGGTTCTGGCTCTTTGGAAAGACGTTTGACAAGGGCGCGACTCGTGCGCCGACGGACTCTCGCCCTGTACGACAATCAGGTAAATGAGATACAGTCGACTCTCTCTATAACGGAAAGCTCTATAACGGAACTCTATATAACTGAATGGAATTTTGCTCCCGGCCTACGCTAAGCTATATATAACGGACAACTTTGGTCTCTTCCATTCCGTTATAAAGAGAGTCGACTATGGTTCAAATCTGCCGCCATAGTCGACTGGCTAAGAGCCCTGTTTCTTAGTCGAGATTCACTCCCGTCAAGGTCAAGGTCAAGGGTTCAATCCTGGCTAGATTATTAGTTCTTTCAATTTTCTAGGTGAAAGCCTTTGTTAGTCGCAAAGCGCCCCAATTGTTCGAATCGGCTTTCCTCGTTGAGTTGAAAAGAGTCAGTGACGATGTGAACTGTTCACCGCGCTGCGCTTTCAAACCGATCATTACCTTTCGATTTCCGTCGGAGACAAGTGAGTGTTTTACATTGAAAATTGTACTTTAACGTAGAGTTTCACTATTGGCCTAATGTTAATTTACGTCTTGTTTTTATGACAACTTTGTCAAGAGACTAGTACAAATGAAATGAAGTTATTGAGCAAAATTGAACTAACCAAAATTGAACTAAGTGAATCTAAACTTTGCCAACGATACGATAAAGCAGTACGATAAAGCATTTCGTATTCAAAATTGATCCCAAACACACATTAAATAAATATTTTCCCTTTTAGCCGCTCCAATCTCACCGCCGGAGCTTTTCTTTCCCGATTTCTCTCACAATCCATTGATCGAACCGAATGAGTTTTGGAGAGGTGACGAGGAATTTGTCATTGCGCTCACAAATCACATCGCTGAAAGGTGCCAGTGCTTGGAAAATACAATAAAAAGAAGAATTTAGAAAGAACGCCTATTGCATTAAATTCTTGCCGACTCGAAATGATGGTTTGTTGAAGAAAACTTTGAAACAATTTAAGAATTTCATCAAATCTTTAGAAGCCGTCTCTCCGTGTGTTTTTGTGGTGATCAGCCCGATAAAGAGCGCAAATTTCTACTTGGATTTGGCGAGAAATGCTGTCGCGTACGCTAAATCTTCAAGCAAATCACTGGAATGCTTTCTGAAATCCGTCTTCAATCAGCCGTTTCCCCAGAAAAGAGGTGAGTGAGGCTATTTGTTGGATATGCTATTGAATATCTAATATCTAACTATATAAAAAAGAAAATCAAACGTCTGTCCGTCTGACATGCAAACGCGGCGCTTCTATGTACACCTTCGGAATCTTAGCCCCCCGTGGGCCGATTTAGCTGAAAATTTGGCAGTAGATAGAGAATTAAAAATAAGAAAACTCGTATTCAAGCGTTTTTGTAAGCACAAAAATTTGCATATTTTCCCCTTATTTAGCCAGGCTTAGGATTGAGCAAAACACGAATATTGAGCGGCAAATGAGCAAATGAAGATGGATTTTCCATAGGGCTAATCATATGGGGCAAATAAAGCCTCATTTGCTCAGTAATGGCTTCATTTTATCGTTTTGACTGTCGTCAGTATCAGCTATGTTAACTCCGCCCCTTTTTCGATCCGTTTGCCGTTGGCAATCTACGAATTTTTGCTCGTACCTTGTTTTAAACGTTTGTTTGTACGTTGGGTTTGTTTTAAAAAACGTTGATTTTGCATTCATTCGATAGAAAATTTGATTTCAAACCGAATGAAAGCAAATTTAACTTTTCCAAGGAAATCCGGCTAAGATACGAGCAAAAATTCGTAGATTGCCAACGGCAAACGGAACGAAAAAGAGGAGAATTCGGTATTCGGCCCGAAAGAGAAAGAACTCTCATCACAACAAAAACGTTGTTTTCTAATGACATACCGTATTTACTCTATTAGTGGGGTCCTCTCTAATAGTGGGGTCCTCTTTAATAGTGGGGTCGTCTGGAGGGGGGTTGAAAAATAGTGGGGTCCTCTCTAATATTGGTAACGAAAGTGATACATCAATTGTTGATCTCTTGGATTAGTTCTTTTACTGTTTGTTAATGTTTTGTTACGGTTAAAGCTAAATAAAATATGAAGCCAAACTTGTTTTTTCAAGAATTTCGGAGAAAAATTGATATCTTTTCAACTTAAAACTTTGGTTTTATGTTCTTTTAAATTTCTCTAATAGTGGGGTCCTCTCTAATAGTGGGGTCGTCTGGAAGGGGATTGAAAAAATAGTGGGGGACCCCACTAATAGAGTAAATACGGTATTAGGGAAAACTATATATATTGAGAGTCATAAAAGCATGAAAAATCAATTTTTATAGTGACCTGCCCATTTAACAAAACAAAAATAAAATAACATTTATTGACAATAGACAATAATAGTGAGACAACGAGTTACTCTCGACACGCGAGCCGTAAAACCCACAGGTTTTCAGCTGCTCTGACTATAATCTAACTAAAAACAAGTGTTGGATATAACTTATTTCAATAATCTTCAATAGTATTGGATAATCTTCAATAATATTGGATAATCTTCAATAATATTCAATAATATTCAATAATATTCAATAATATTCAATAATATTCAATAATATTCAATAATCTTCAATAATCTTCAATAATCTTCAATAATATTCAATAATCTTCAATAATCTTCAATAATATTGGATAATCTTCAATAATATTCAATAATCTTCAATAATCTTCAATAACTTTCTTCAGGCTCCTGTCTTGTCGTTGTTGAAAAGGGCACCAATGGAACAAAGCGGCGATTGGAGATCAAAAATTTGGGCACAGCTATTGGGAAACGAGGGATTTCGGAGGTGATGCAGGTGAGAAGATACACTCAAAGCATTCTAAATATCGAGATTTAACAGCTCTATTACTATTGCTAATTGCTATTGCTAACACAATACTTTAATAGGATGTATTGGGTTGGTGAATTGAAAACTGCCGGCTATTGTCATATGTGACAGTTTGAGCACTTTCTTCAAAAAAACTTCCAGAAATTTTCCCCAAAAACCCCAAACCAAATTTAAAAAAGAAAGGAAAAATCTTCACAAAAATTTGTATTTTAAGCGAAACTATTATTGTTTTTTTTAAATTTGGTTTTTTTTTTTCTCTAACTATTTTTTTTAAACACAAATTGTTTTTATAATAAAAAAAAAAATCAGCTACCCCCCACTCCCCAATCTTCATTTTTAATCTCACTTTCTCCAAAAAAAAAAAAAACAAAAAAAAAAAAAAAACCCCAAAAATTCTTTAAAAAGAAAAAAATTAAAAAATTTAAATTTTTTTTAAAAAAAATAAAAAATCGGCCGACAACCACTTCCTCGGTCTTTTTTTTTCTCTCCCTTTTCTTCAAAAAAAAAAAAAAACTCCAAAAAAAAAAAGAAACCAAATTGCCTGTAAAAGGGGAAAATTATTTTTTTGGAATGATTTGATGGTTTTATGTTGAATAAATTTTAGTTCAAAGTCCGGCAGTTTTCAATTCACCAACCCAATAGAATTTGTAGCAAAAGTCCAGCTAAATTTAAGCGAAAATTTTCGTAGATATTCAAAAACTAGTGACGCCAAAGAAATGGCTTAGTTGCTCACCGTTACTTGCCCTTTAGAGATTCGAAAAGGAAAGCACTTTACACCAGAGCAGTATGCCAGAAAGCTATCGATTACGCGCGCGCACAAAGAACATCTCGCCAGTCATTTACTGATTTCTCTTCTGCATTGTAGATGATTAAAAAAAGAAGATATTGAGCTGTAAATTTGTACCCAGGGGTTTTCGGGGTCGGGGAATCGATAGAATCTATTCATTTTATTGAGTCTACCAAATGAACTCGGGTTTAATTGGTTTAAACTTTTAAATGAACTTTTAAATGAACTTCTTCTTTTCTAATCATGCTTTTCTAAGGTCTCCATTCAAAACTTACAGAAAAAAAAACAAAAAACAACAAACGAAAGACTTCAAGCAAAACTTAAACACCATAAACTTCAAAAATTTGAAAACTTTTCAGCGAATGTCGCCGGAAATCGTGGTTTGTGTGATCGCGGCTCTGCTCGGCGATCAGCGAGTGCTTATCGCTGGGAGTACGGTAAGTGAAATGCTTTACCGAATGCTGCACCGTTTTGGCTCTATTTTAAATGTACTTGCTAACTGTAGGGCTAATTTTTGAACCCAAGATTAAGATCTCATTGTACTCTTTGATCTCATTGTACTCTTTGATCTCATTGTACTCTTTGATCTCATTGTACTCTTTGATCTCATTGTACTCTTTGATCAATCCACTTTCAAAACCGCTCGACCATCACAATTTCTTGTTTTTTGTGTTCTTAATCCGAATTTTTCTTTTCTTTCTTTCAAACCATAAAGCAAGCTTTGCAAAAAGCTTTGCTAAAATCGGATTGAATTCATTTTTTCTTTTTGGAGAGTGCCCCATTTGGCCCATTTGACCGATTTGCTAACTAGATTAGAAATAAACAGCTTATCATTGGCCTAGGGAATTTTGTTTACGTTCTATTCTAAGGATTCTTTCTAATTTTAAATAGAATTCCAAAGATTCCAAATTCCAAATTTTCCAAATTCCAAAGATTCCAAATTCCAAATTTTCCAAATTCCAAGCATTCCAAATTCTAAGGATTCCAAATTCCAAGGATTCCAAATTCCAAAGATTTCTAAATAAACAAGCTGATCAGAGCTCGATTTTCAATTTCGCATAGCCGCTCCTCGCCTATCCTAAGCGCTATCCTCGCCTGATCTCTCTGACCCCCCTCAGATTTCTACCCCATTAGCTTATGAAAATGTTTCAAAACTTTTTGAGTGACGTTTGTTTTACGACTGCAAGTGTTGCGACTTTTTTACGGCGTTGAACCTTATGCAAATGAATGCCTTTTTTTCAGCTTCCGTAGATAAAAAGTCTAGAAAAATCCTCATTGTTAGCTAAATTTGATTTGAAATCATTTAAGAATGCCAAAACATTAGAATTGTCTTTGAATTCTTCGTTTTAGCAAATTCAATTTGATTTTATGATTTAATTCTAATGATCTTTGAAGAAAACTTGAGAATATTCAATAAAATAGGCTTTGATTTGAGTTATTAGGTTGGTGAATTAAAAACTGCGGGACTCTGAACTAAAATTTATTCAACCTAAAACCATAAATTCATTCGAAATAATTTCCATTATTATTGACGACTTCTGACCATTTTACAGGCAATTTGCGGATTCCTCTTTCGTTGTAGGATTTTGGTTTTTGTGTGAGACAAGTGTGAGACTCAAAAATGGAGGACTGGAGATGGAGACTGGAGATCCCAGTTTGAGCACTTTCTTCAAAATAAATCCATTTTGGTGTCAATAGAAAAGTTGTAGAGAATCAAAAATTAGGCTTATAGCCAAATTTCCAAAAAGATACACTTAGTAGTTTCGCTTAAAATGCAAGTTTTGTGAAAATTCGTAAATTTCGCATTTCTTGAAAACCAGTTTTTGAATCGTTCTGAAAATTTGGCTATAAGCTTAATTTTTGATTCTCTACAACTTTCCCATTGACACCAAAATGGGTTTCTTTTGAAGAAAGTGCTCAAACTGTCACATATGACAATAGCCGGCACTTTTCAATTCACCAACCCAATATTTGATTATTTGACTATTTGACTATTTCAAATTTGGTTTTAGTAGGCCCACTTGCCGCCAATCCTTTTGCTTTTTGCTGGTAATAGAACGCTATCTCTAGTCTTTTTAGTATAGTCGTAGTCTAGTCTTTTTAGTATAGTCTTTTTAGAAATTCATGTTTTTCTCAGCTCCTAGATTTTCCTCAACTACACTTTTGGTACCAAAAAAAATACTAGATATCAAGGGCTATCATTTGACACCCAAGCGAACACTGTAGCTTAAAGCAACGCGGAGAACAGGACATTCAAAGTTAGACTACGCGGCTATACACGCTATTTGACTCATTTGACTCATTTGACTTTGATTTGAGTTATTTAACCTATTTGATCTATTTGACTTGACTTATTTGACCTATTTGACTTTGATTTGATCAAAGCAGTTCAAATTCCACATACCGTTTTTTCCCTAATAGTAGTGCACCATAAGCTTTGCCTAAATTCCTCGAAATCCCGAGAACCGCTTATCAGAACCTATCGATGTGGGGACGGAAAATGTAGCTGACGATGAGATCTAGTGGGGGATTTGAGTGTCGAGCTTCTGTGAAAGCTTGGAAATCGCAAAATGGCCATTAACTCGGCTCGGCCCGGTGCACTACTATTAGAGCAATACGGTCTCAAATGCATTTCTCATTCGCTGTTGATTTCTAATCTCATTTCAGGTGGGCGAAGTGGCACAAGCGGTTCAGTGTCTCGAGGCGCTCCTTTTGCCGCTTGTCTGGCCGCACACCTATGTCCCCGTTGTGCCAGATAATCTCACCGATCTCGCACACAATCCAACTCCATATTTGATGGGAATATTGAGGTTTGTGAATCAAACTGATAAAAAGCGATTTTATAAAACTGATAACAAGCTAGGATCGATGCTTGGTCATGTAAAATAGGCTACTGATAGCTCAGTGATAAGCTTACCTTGTGATCCTAACTCAGTGATAAGCTTACCTTGTTATTCTGAAGACGAACTTCTTACTATTAGTCGGATTAATTCAAGCCAAAGACACTTTGTTCTAACTCACTTTCGTTTTATATATCATTTCTCATTTTATTTTTATAAATACCTTCATATTTTCCCTTTTTCAACTTAAAAGCTAGTTTTTTAGCTTCAAAAAATAAAACCAACTCTTTCTTGGGTAGAGAGTTGCTCTTTGTTAAGCTGTTAAGCTCTTGGTTAAGCTGTTAAGCTCTTTGTGAAGCTGTTAAGCTCTTGGTCAAGCTGTTAAGCTCTTTGTTAAGCTGTTAAGCTCTTTGTTAAGCTCTTTGTCAAGCCGTTAAGCTCTTTGCCAAGCTGTTAAGCTCTTTGTCAAGCTGTTAAGCTCTTTCTTAAGCTGTTAAGCTGCTAAGCTCTTTGTTAAGCTGTTAAGCTCTTTGTTAAGCTCTTTGTTAAGCTGTTAAGCTTTTTGCCTTTGTAAGAGCTGTTAAGCTCTTTGTTAAGCTGTTTTGATCCTTGTAAGCTCTTTTTTTTGTTGTTAAGCTCTTTGTCAAGCTGTTAAGCTCTTTGTGAAGCTGTTAAGCTCTTTGTTAAGCTGTTAAGCTCTTTGCCAAGCTGTTAAACTCTTTGTTTTCCAATTTTGGTCTATAAATTCTCTTTAACCTAAACACTAGAAAAACTCGAAAGAATCCAAGCTTTCTAGCAGGAAATGATCAACAGGAAATGCTCTAGAACAACTTTTTAATAGAGTAAACAATGGCGTAAACATTTCGAATTCAAAAAGAAATGCCTTTAAAAGAGAAAAATTTGTTTTGCGATGTGAAATGTCTCCATTGTTATGGGGTCTTTCCTTCCTTTATGTGTTCAGAGTGAAAGAAATGTTTTTGGTCTTAGGCTTAAGTCAGAATGACTGAACGGGAGCTCATTCTTTCAAAATCTTTTCTCTTACCCATGTCTTACATTTTTCGAAGACTTCTCTCTTCATTTTTTGAGTGCATCAAGTAGAGATGATAATCCATAAAGTTACCTGAACTTTGCAAGACTTAAAATGAACTTAGAACTCATACATCTCATGAACTCATACAATTAAAATCTAGTTCTCCATCTGAACATCTGAATATTCATTTTCCTCTTTCAGCTTTTGATTTCAGCTTTTGATAAAACATGATACTTACTGGTAGACAAAGTGGCAGAAGACAAAGTCATTGTTAAATGGCTAGCTAGTCATTGTTAAATGGCTAGCTAGTCATTGTTAAATGGCTAGCTCAGTCATTGTTAAATGCTAGTCATTGCTAAATGCTAGTCATTGTTAAATGCTAGTCATTACCTACCAGGTTCTTCCAAATGCAATTTTGCCGGACAGAGAAAGAAGACAGGTGTCCCTTGGTTTGCTAATCAATCAGAAAGCTTCGGAAACTTTTGAAATGATGATAGTTATTGGAACTTTGAACCGTTGAGCCTTTGAGCAAAAAGCTTTGAGCAGTAAACACTTTTGATCAAACCAATTTCTTTATTTCTTTTATTTTCTTTATTTATCGCACAAAAGCCTCTTCCCAAAGATCGTCCCGAACATTCACAAAGTTCACTTTGAAATTTCTCCGAGAAAGAAACGTCTCAGTGAGAGATTTAAGTCAGAATGCTTAAACAAGACCAACCTTTGCAAAGGTCTTTTTTCTTTTCCTTTCCTTTTCTTTATGTTCTTCTCTCTTGACTTTTCTCCTAACACTTCCCTGTCCACGTAATTGGGGCCTCTTCCTTAAAAAGACGAAAATGTCAACGTGGTTTTGTTAGCACTGATTTTAAGTGTGCTTGAAAAGGGGTTACCTTTTGCTACGACATTCTAGATTGAGTTAAAGCTTTGCTCTTGATTAATAAAATACATGCCACTATTTATTTATTAATTATTAATAAATTTTAACGATTATTTCTATTGGTTAAAGTATTCTTCATATTCATAGTTTAAAATCGGCTTTAGACTTGAATGTAGCCACTGCTGTGATCCGTGTGATTTACTTTTGACTATTCAAAAAGTAAGACCCTCTTCCTCTTCCTCTTCTTTCTCTTCCCCTTCTTCCTCTTCCTCTTCTTCTTCTTCCTCTTCCTCTTCCTCCTCTTCCTCTTCTTCTTCTTCTTCTTCTTCCTCTTCTTCTTCCCTGTCAAGTCTTTTAAGATTTTCGTTTTCTCAGGATTATGCGAGCTGATTATTGCGAGCTATAAACTCTATTTTGTATAATTCAAAAGCAAAACTAATTAGCTGCAAAATCGTCAGGAAAAGCGATGAATGTATGCTTATTCTTTTGTTATAAACATTATGTTCTGATTAAAGTTATGAACAGAACACAACTCAGTAAAAACTCGAGGACAAGAGTCAACACTTTTTGTTCTATACGCTTTTTTCAAAGGGTTTGTCAAAGCTTTTATCAAAGCTTTTTTCCCGTTCGTTAAAAGTCGAGAAACCCGAGAGCCCTCAAGTGTCCTTAGACCAAAAATTTTGTTCTTTAATTTTCGACGGATTTCTAAATTTTCTAAATTCGCTCTAGTCGTGGAATGGATTTTAGGGCGCCTCGTCCTCCTTTCGTAGTGAATCTATTTCATTTCTCGTACTGAATCTATTTCATTCCCTCAATAAATCACTCTTTGTGCATAGTGGTTGGCAATTTTTGGAACCCTTTCACATCATAAGCTTTTGCTAAAAAAAGCAGATTAAAGTCTTGAAAGCAGATCCTGAAAAAGTCCATAAATAAGTTACCGTAAATACTGTAATAGTACCCCACCCCCTCGTACAGTCGCGTAGTCGCAAAAGTTTTTTTAGTTAGTATTTCATTTTTTTCAAAGCGTCCGTACTTCCAAAAAATGCGTCTTTGGTATCAAAAAATAGCTCTGAATTTCAGCTATTTTTTGATACCTAAACGAGCATTGTAGCATAAAGCAGTGTTGAGAAAGACGCGTTTAAAGCTAGACTACGCAACACTCCGCACCGTCATTATGAGAGGGTACTATTACAGTATTTACGGTAAGGCAATTTTCATAAGTTTTTCTTGCAATTAGATAGTCAGCTTATCAAATCAATAACTAGAAACAATAACTAGAAATTTGATTCCGTTTTTGGTCAATTCCATTCTTGTAACTTCTTTTGTCTCTTGTGTCTTTTCTGGTGCACTCAAATTCAGCGAAAACGTAGTCTAGCTTTGAACGAGTTTTTCTCGACACTGGTTTATGTTACAATGCGCGCTTAGGTATCAAAAAATAGCTGAAATTCAGGGCTACTTGTGTCACTTCAGAAATAGCTACTAGCAGTAAGTTGTACTAGTAGTAAGTTGTAGTTGTAGTAGTTGATCCTACTAGTTAATCCTAGTTATAGTAGTTGATCCTACTAGTCTGTACTACAGTACTCTTGCTAAAGTGTACAACAGTACAATAGTACAACACTACAATAACACTCACTACAAGACGCTACATTCCCTGATTACACTAAACTACATTACGAGATACTACAGCATTCCTCACTACAGGATGGCTCGTCATTATAAGTGACGGTGCGGAGTGTTGCGTCGTCTAGTGTGTCTAGCTTTGAACGCCTTTTTCTCGACACTAGTTTATGCTACAATGCGCGCTTAGGTATCAAAAAATAGCCCTGAATTTCAGCTATTTTTTGATACCAAAACGAACATTGTAGCATAAACCAGTGTCGAGAAAAACTCGTTTAAAGCTAGACTACGCAACACTCCACACCGTTATTATGAGAGGGTACTATTACAGTATTTACGGTAGATCTATTCTTTGAGTCAAGTTTTAACTTATCATTTTGTTATGTTTTAGCTTAGCTTAACTTAGCTTAACTTAAATAGTTTCCAGGAGCAATCTTCTGCCACTTCGCGATCTGATTGTTGACGACACGAACAACAATGACAACAATGACAAAATTCAGGTTTCGTGAGCCAAAAACTTTGCTAAAATATTGAGAAACTTCAGTAGAAAAGAGGTTCCAAATAAGGAAATGCTAGAAACCATTGTGAAGCAGGTATGAAATGTTGTGATTGATCGGAATGACGTAGTACTTGTAACGGCTGAAATCAAATCCTGAAATCCAAGTGGTGAATTCCCAAAATTGGATTCAGATGGATTTCATGTTTGTGGACATCGACAATGGCTTGATCAATCCACGTCCCGAGCACTTTGATTGCAGCAAAGATCGAGGTAAACAAGGTTTTTTGAACTTTGAACAAGTCACTTTGAAAATTGAATTTCAAAAGTGAATTTTTTAAAAGTTTAACTCTTTAAATTCATTGACTGCTTGTATTTTAAAGGCACTAGAATGCCTTTTTTAAAACGCACACCTGAGAATAGCTACCGTACTTTTAGGGAAAAAATTGGCGCCAAAAAAATCGATTGTGTCACGTCGCGCCTCTTTGCTATTGGCAATCCAACTTTGAGCCCAAATTTCTTGGTGTTGGGCTGTCTAATTTAAATAGTTTTTATACCAATCGACAGAAGAGAACTTAGCGCATCTAATAATACCAAGAATATTTAAATTCGACAACCCAACACCAAGAAATTTGAGCTCAAAGTTAGATTGCCAATGGCAAAGGGGCAGAGCTTAGCAGATGTCCGATGACTGGGCTATTCACCATTCAGAAGCGGTTGTTGAACCTTTTATTTGCCCCGCTGCCTTTGCCATTGGCAATCCAACTTTGAGCTCAAATTTCTTGGTGTTGAGCTGTCCAATTTAGATAGTTTTTGTACCAATCGACAGAGAAAGACTTGGCGCATCCAATGATACCAAGAATATCTAAATTGGACAGCTTAACACCAAGATCTTTGAGCTCAAAGTTTGATTGCCGATGGCAAAAGGAGCGGGGCGCATATCAAATGTCCGATAACCGAAAAAATCACGAGCGCCTCCTTATATACGACTCCTTTTTAAAGTTATTCAGCCATTTAACTGATTTGGTGGCAAATTCCCTTCAAATGTAAAGATATTCAATTTACTTTAAGAGGATTACTCGTAGTGACGTCGATTTATCGAGTAAAAATTACTAATGCAAATTCTACTCGAGTAATTAATTACTCGCAAGGAACGCATTCTACTGTTTATCAAAAATATTTGTTATCAAATATTTCTTAAGCAAACTTTCATACGAGCTGTATATTTAGATGCCTGGCGAACGCAAAGTGCTCAAGCGTACGCGCAAAAGATGGGTATTCCAAAGAAAGCCTCCGCCAATCTCATCAAAGGCTTCAAAGGTGCAATGGCCAATGGAGTTGGGCCGGGAGCTGATGTTAAAGTTGAAAATGTAAGTCTGACATGAGAATACAAAGGTTTAACTGATTTGGTGGCAAATTCCCGTCAAGTTTAAAGATATTCTCTAATAGTAGTGCACCCAGAGCGTCGCCTAAATTGCTCGAAATCTCGAGAACCGCTTATCAGTACCTATCGATGTGGGGTCGGAAAATGTAGCTGACGATGAGATCTAGTGGGGGAGAAGAGTGTTGAGCTTCTGGGAAGAATTGGGAACTGTAAACTAGTCATCAACTCGGCTCGGGGTGCACTACTATTAGAGAAAATGCGGTAATAAAGGATACGAAAGGGTTCAAATTGAATTGGACTTACTAAGAGCTGACTAAGAGCTGACTAAGAGCTTAGTAAGAGCTGACTAAGAGCTTGCTAAGAGCTGACTAAGAGCTTACTAAGAGCTGACTAAGAGCTTACTAAGAGCTCACTAAGAGCTTCCTAAGTTTGACACTTCAACACTTTGAACTCTTTGAAAACTTCGTTGTCTAAACTTTCCAAAAAACTAAAGTCCAAAAAAAAACTAAACTAAAGCAAATGGATTAATGTAAACAAATTTCCAGGCAATGCTTCATTGGTATGCGCTCCTATTCGGCCACTATAAATCAGCTGGCGCTAACACGGAATGGGGCGACAAAATAAAAGCAAAACTCATCACCGCACATCCAAATCCAACAATGAGACCCTATTTAGCGTATCTTTGTGAAACGGCCATGTTCACGGAATGGGTCGAGAAAAGGGTGAGCTTTGCAACTAGGAATCTCAAGAATTTTTGAACTTTATAAACTCTTAGAGCTTCTTAGAGCTAAGCTTCTGCATTTAAATCATTGCTTCTTTTTCAGCAACGATCTGACTCAAGCCCACCACTGGGTGAAGAGGTTTGCGGAAGTGAGGAGGCGTTGAATCGAAAACTCGACGAAATCTCCACCCAGCAATTGCACAGTTCATCCAATTCTTCTAAACCATTCTCCTCTTTGGTCACTAAAGTCTCAAATGTACTCTCTTTTACTGGATCAAGGAAGAAATGATCTAGATTTAGCTGTTTGGGTATTTTGTGGGTACTGTAATACTTGAAGACTTGAATCAAGCTCATGATCAGCTGAATCAAGCTCATGATCAGCTGAATCAAGCTCATGATCAGCTGAATCAAGCTCATGATCAGCTGAATCAAGCTCATGATCAGCTGAATCAAGCGTATGATCAACTGAATCAAGCGTATGATCAACTGAATCAAGCTCATGATCAGCTGAATCAATCCCATGATCAACTGAATCAATCCCATGATCAACTGAATCAATCCCATGATCAACTGAATCAAGCTCATGATCAGCTGAATCAAGCTCATGATCAGCTGAATCAAGCTATCAGCTGAATCAAGCTATCAGCTGAATCAAGCTATCAGCTGAATCAAGCTCATGATCAGCTGAACCTCCGACTATCAGCTAAACCTCTTACTATCAGCTTTCTAAAACATCTTCAACTTTCAAAAACTACCGTAATCTTGTCTTGTCTCTAGTGTTTATTAAGTTTAATACCTTTTCTCTGTGAATTTAATTGAAAAGTCTTTGAATCAGACAAAAATTAACAAATATGAGCCAAGATTACGATCGTTTTTGAAAGTTGACACGTTGAGAAAGCACAGTTTTTTGAAAAGATACATTTTACTTGGGGTAGGCTAATTTCCGCAACTTTTTTGACCCAACAGGGTTATTTGCGCAACTGGATCGTTTGCGAGCCATAACTTTCTTCTAAGTAGGCGAATCCTTATGACTTTGATTTCATTTTGTTGCACTTATTGAGATCTACAAAATGAAACCAAAGTCATAAAGATTGGTCCAGTTAGAAGAAAGTTATGACCCGCAAACGACCCAGTAGCGCAAACGATCCAGTTGCGCCAATAATCCAGTAGCGCAAATAACCCTGTTGCGCAAAAAAAGGTTGTGGAAACTAGCCTACCCCTTTTACTTAACAATTGATCTTTTTCATGCAAAAGTACCCATCATTTACAAAGCTGTCAATTTGCTTTGACATTCCAATTTTTTCTCATGACTTGCCCTACCATTTTCTTCTTATTTTCTTCTTTTTCTCATTACTATTGGCCAGATGAACAAATTTCTGAAACGGGTCTTTTATTCATGAAATTTCACCTGTTTTTTGATAAAATTTTATTGCAGCATCGTGAATAGACAATGGATTTTTGCAAAAAGAAAAGACACCAAACTTTCCCATTGAACCAGTGCACTAGAAGCTGTACGTTTCTAAAAACAAAGAGTTCTAAAAAGAGTGTTACGTCTCGAATTGCCCATTGCAAATCGGTGCATTGCGAATAAGGCAAAAATGCGTTTTCTGATCAGCCTTGATAGAAGCTATTTTATCCAAAACAATGTGCTGATTTTAAGTATTTTTTCAAATTCTCCTAACAGAAACAATTGAACTGTTATTTAAAAGAAAATTGTGAAAATCTAAAAAGGCCTCTGTTTTGCAGGATTGATTGATTGACACATTCGTAAATGATTGATTTTCTAAATGAAAGCTAAAGGAAAGCTAAATGAAAGCTAAATGAAAGCTAAAAAAAAAAAAAAAAAAAAAAAAAAAAAAAAAAAAAAAAAAAAAGAAAGGAAAGCTAAATGAAAGCTAAAGGAAAGCTAAAGGAAAGCTAAATGAAAGCTAAAGGAAAGCTAAAAGAAAGCTAAATGAAAGCTAAAAGAAAGCTAAAAGAAAGCTAAAGGAAAGCTAAATGAAAGCTAAAGGAAAGCTAAATGAAAGCTAAAGGAAAGCTAAAAGAAAGCTAAAGGAAAGCTAAAGGAAAGCTAAATGAAAGCTAAATGAAAGCTAAAGAAAGCTAAATGAAAGCTAAATGAAAGCTAAATGAAAGCTAAATGAAAGCTAAATTAAAGTTAAAGCTAAATTCCCCCGTGTTTTATAGTATTTTGAAGCTGAAATAATTCTGAACATTTCTAGAAGTAATTCCCGATCAGAAATTTCCAGCCTTTTCAAAAAGCTTTGCACTGCATTCGAGGCAAATATTAGGGTGGTGCAAAAGAAACTGACGATTTGACGGTAAATTCAAAAAAAAAGATGGCGTTCGATGGTGACATGATCACAATGGAATATTTTCGCAAGATCTCGAGCAGATTGGATCATGGATCGGCCTGAATAACGTCCATCAGCTTGGCTTCGTTCACGACTTCTGGCCTCGAATCGTGCTCGTAATCTTCCAAAGTCTCGTCTCCCTCTCGGAAGCGTTGAAAACAAGTCTGACACTGCCTGAGAGACAAACCGCCAGGTTTCTATCGTTGGAATTTCTATCAAGTTTCTATCGTTGGAATTTCTATCAAGTTTCTATCGTTGGAAATTTATGAAAATGTTGAAATCCGCATTTCTTATGCATTTACCTAATAGTTTTTGAAAAAGGTGCATAAAAAGATGGCCATTTTCAAGTTGCCAATCCAATAGTTCATCTATAAATGTCACAAAGGTTCTCAAAAAATTTTTCCAACTCCAAGATTTTAAGTGAAAATCTCGATTTTAGTGATTATTTAATCGAAATAAATGATTATTTCATCGGAAATGTTTGTAGAAACCAAATTTTTAAGCTGTTTTATTGATTTTTCACTAAACATGTAAAAGTTGTGTTGTGCTGTGAAAAATCGTCCAAATAAGATGTGTAAAACTGAAAATCATTTGCATTTCCATTTTCAATGAAGAATAAAAACTCTCTGCACTTGATTTTCATCTTTTTCTTGGCTTTCTCTAATTTTAAATGACTATTTCTAAGCGTTAGCAAACTCTGGGTTTTTTCGAAATGAAACTCTGGGTTTTTTTGCTTTAAATTGGAAACATTTCGTAGCTTTTTTTGTGATTTAAGGAAAGTTATTTCATTGTTGACAATTAAAAGGATTTATTCAGAAAACAATAAAAATACTACAAAATAGACAAACAAAGAGATTAAATTTAATTGGGTTGAGGAAAAAGTTCTGACTCAGCTGCGAAAAGGAGCCTTGCACTTTGAGTTGGTTCCAAAGCTCTATTGCCAGCAGTGAGCTCTATCGCCAGCAGTGAGCTCTATTGCCAGCAGTGAGCTCTATTGCCAGCAGTGGGCTCTATTGCCAGCAGTTGGACTGCGTTTACGCCAAGCTAGTGAAAAAGTACCCAAGGTTGATCAGACGAAAGCGAGCTCTGTTTCAACAAAACAACGCTAAGCCTCACACCGCCAAAAAGATCAAAGACAAGTTTGAAGAGCTGGAAAGAGTTGAGATTTTGCTGCATCCTGTCTACAATCCGGACGTCCGACTATGGCCTCTTCCGATCATTGCAACATTTCCTGAAAGGTCGCCGATTCGAGTCATTTGAAGAGGCTGAAGTTTGCCAAGAGTTCTTTGATTCGAAACCGAAGGAGTGGTACTTCGACCAGATCCGAAAGCTTGCAGATCGATGACAGAAAGTCGTAGATAATGGTGGGTTGTTGGGGAATAATTGTTGTTATTTTTGTTATTAAAGTGCGCATAAAAATTGAATTTTTCGCAGTTGAGTCAGGACTTTTTCCTCAGTCTAGTAATTAGCTTGCAAAAGAGTTACCAGTAAAGACAAGGGTAGTACGGGATTGGATTGGGATGAAGAAGTAGAACAGGTTGAATGTCAATGAAATTTTGCGACAAAGTTTACAACAAACCTTATAACAAACTTTACAGCAAACTTTACAACAAACTTTATAATAAAGTTTACAATAAACTTTATAATAAAGTTTACAATAAACTTTATAATAAAGTTTACAATAAACTTTATAATAAAGTTTACAATAAACTTTACAGCAAACTTTATAACAAACTTTACAGCAAACTTTATAACAAACTTTACAGCAAACTTTACAATAAACTTTACAACAAACGTGTTTAACTCTTAAGTTAATAGTAATTTTGCGTCTGCTTGAAGAAAAGCAATCCTTAATAATCAAAAATGTGAAAGTGAAAGTGAAAGAGATTTTTCAATCGTCGATATGTGAGTTGTCGACGAATGTTTTGCTTCAATCAATCAATCTGACCAAATAAATAGCCAATAGGCTAGCGATAAGAAGAAATAAAATAAACAAGACGACGATGTAGACAATCTGTAAAACAGAGAACAATGATGTATGGGAAAGAGAATCCAGCAGACTTTACTCTAGCGAAAAGTTCTCCATTTTTGTTTTACTTTAGGATTCTAAAGCACATACCGTAAATACTGCTTAATCCGCATTAACCTATACACTGTATTAACTTAATACCTACCGTAAATACTGTAATAGTACCCCACCACCCTCGTACAGTCGCGTAGTCGCAAAAGTTTTTTAGTATTTCATTTTTTCCAAAGCACCCGTACTTCCAAAAAATGCGTTCTTGGTATCAAAAAATAGCTGAAATTCAGGGCTATTTTCTGAAACCAAAACGAACATTGTAGCATAAACCAGTGTTGAGAAAGACTCGTTCAAAGCTAGACCACGCAACACTCCGCACCGTCATTATGGGAGTGGGGTACTATTACAGTATTTACGATATGGATATTTTATACTTGAACTAGGCATTTATTTTTAAATTGTCTATTTAGGTACAGGGTGACCGCGAATTATAGCGACAAGTGGTAAAAGTGGCACCACAAAGAGAAACCCATGTAGGTTCAAATTTGCCTCATCTAACACTGCCAGACACTTCCTTTCAAGCTATTTGGCGGAGTTTATGGTACGACAAGAAGTCGGAGACAACCATACCTTAAATATTGTAATAGTACCCCCCTCGTACAGTCGGGTAGTCGCAAAAGTTTTTTAGTATTTCATTTGTTTTCAAAGCACCCGTACTTTCAAAAAATGCGTTCTTGGTATCAAAAAATAGCTGAAATTCAGGGCTATTTTCTGAAACCAAAACGAACATTGTAGCATAAACCAGTGTCGAGAAAAACTCGTTCAAAGCTAGACCACGCAACACTCCGCACCGTCATTATGGGAGTGGGGTACTATTACAGTATTTACGGTAAGGCAATTTTCATAAGTTTTTCTTGCCATTAGATAGTCAGCTTATCAAATCAATAACTAGAAATAATAACTAGAAATTTCATTCCGTTTTTGGTCAGTAATTACGGTAAGTGGTCTCAAAATCGGCACCAAAATAATCTTTTAACTTTTTAAAATTATTTAAAACTATGCTTTCCATCGATTTTCTTAATAAAGTCCTCAATAAAGTTCTAAATAACGTTTCAAAATGTTTTAAAAGTTCAAAAAACCAAAATAACCAAACCAAAATAACCTTTGATCGCCGCTCTGTCGTCATTTTCGGCAACGGATCCTCTGGTCCAAAGTCGATCGGGTATAATTTCTACAGGAAATTTGATTTGACGAAAAATTTGATTTCTTTAATTACCCTAAAGTCTCGAGTATAAGTTGATCCGAGTATAAGTTCTGCCTTAATTTACATTCGCTTTAATTGCTTTGAATTTCTTTTTGTTGGGTTTTTATACATTTTTATTGTTATATAAACTTTTATTATTGTTCTTGGAGCGCGGGATACTACAGGCCTATCACCATTGCTGACAGCCTATCACCATTACTGACAGCCTATCACCATTGCTATTTGTTATGTGCATGGATACATCCAGACGATAGTGTTGAAGAAGACGCTGGAAAGCATCTCTTTCGACCGTCGACGTGGACTTTGGCCGGATGAAGAGGCCAGGGAGGGCCATGAAGAGGCCAGGGAGGGCCATGAAGAGGCCAGGGAGGGCCATGAAGAGGCCAGGGAGGGCCATGAAGAGGCCAGGGAGGGCCATGAAGAGGCCAGGGAGGGCCATGAAGAGGCCAGGGAGGGCCATGAAGAGGCCAGGGAGGGATCCATAAGACTGAGCACCGGAGAGGAGCAGGGCGGACGCGCCGAGCCACGCCCGGAGCAACAAATAACAGCATAAAATTGCTATAACCCTCAATAAATTTACTTCTATTATTGTTCTTGTTAATTGTTAACTTAAAAAGCAAAAAAAGTTATGCTGCAGCGGGGTTCGAACCCTCGACACACCGCACCGGAGACAGCCGTCAATTTGCATGCGAAAACCAAACAGAACTTATACTCGCGACTTTAGGGTACTTAATGTTTAAGCATTGATGCTTCTATCTAAGCATTTAAGCATTCTTTCAATGAATCAACTCTTCACCTGCATTTCATTTTGGTCATCAAATGGGAACTCGATCGAAGCTTGTCTGGACATTTTTGAAGAAGAAAAGTAATTCTTTAATCTGTTACAGTTACAAGCAGTTGAAAATCTGTTAGGAATTGAAACTTGTAAAGAAAAAGATGAATATATGAGTGTAATTTGGTTGTGTGCCAATAGAAAAACACGAGATTCGAGAAAGTGAAGGAAAAAAGGGGGTAAAAGGAGGTAAAAGAGAGAATAAGGGAATTGTTTACGTGCTTTTCAAAAGGGTAAAGCTGAAAGAGATTTGGAAAAGGGAGAGAAGGAGCCTTTTCTATGAAGATTTCGTCAACAACAATGTGTCGAAATAGAAAAAAACGAAGATAAAGTAAAAAGAGGATAACTGAAGTAAATTTGCATAAATGCATCAATGCATCAATGCATCTTTCGACTTTTGTTTCTTTAAACTTGAAAACAAGGCTTCTTCTGACACGGGACACTCGAAAGTATCCTTTTTTTTGTCTTTTCACTCCCATATCTCGACTTTCCTTTGATATTGGGTTGGTGAAATGATTGTTAGACATTGTTGTTGATTGTTAATTGTTGTTTTTGAACTAAAGATTAAAAATCACTGCAAAAATCAACTTGAAATTTGATATAGATATGCAATTAAGGGAATTGAATCATTGAGCTTCGAGTTACAATCAAAAAATTGTGTTTACACAATTGCACCGTGTCTAACAAAATCTACCATACGTGGTCTATCATCGACTAGTCTATCAGTCTATCATCGACCATTCTATCAGTCTATCATCGACCAGTCTATCAGTCTATCATAGACTAGTCTATCAGTCTATCATCGACCAGTCTATCAGTCTATCATAGACTAGTCTATCAGTCTATCATAGACTAGTCTATAAGTCTATCATCGACCATTCTATCAGTCTATCATCGACTAGTCTATCAGTCTATCATCGACTTATCTCAAAACATTTTTAAAAAAACCCACCGAAATTCGTCGGCGTTTGTGGTGGATGAATACCGATAAAGTGATCAAGGGATTTAATACTGCTTCTTCTGAAAATCTCTCCTATTATCGGGTTGAGGAAAGAGTAATGTCGGTCTTGAATTCCCGTTGTTGGCGTAATCGCTCGTCGTCTGGCGCAGGGCTTTTACATAACTCCCTTCTCTCTCCCTTACGCAAACTAATCTGGCCGGCTCCGAATCCTCAAATTAGACATTGGCTTCTCCGCAAATGAAGGCTAATCTCAATCTATTGGGTCGGCGACTTAAAAACTGCGGGTTATTGTCATATGTGACCGTTTGAGCACTTTCTTCAAAAGAAACCCACTTTGGTGTCAATGGAAAAGTTGTAGAGAATCAAAAATTAAGCTTATATCCAAATTTTCAGAACAATTCAAAAACTGGTTTTCAAGAAATGCCAAATTTACGGCAAAATTACGAATTTTCACAAAACTTGCATTTTAAGCGAAACTATTAAGTGTATCTTTTTGGAAATTTGGCTATAAGCCTAATTTTTGATGCTCTACAACTTTTCTATTGACACCAAAATAGGTTTCTTTTGAAGAAAATGCTCAAACTGGGACATCTCCAGTCTCCAGTCCTCCATTTTTGAGTCTCACACTTGTCTCACACACAAACCAAAATCCTACTACGAAAGAGGAATCCGCAAATTGCCTGTAAAATGGGCAGAAGTCGTCAATAATAATGGAAATTATTTGGAATCAATTCATGGTTTTATGTTCAATAAATTTTAGTTCAAAGTCCCGCAGTTTTCCATTCACCAACCCAATATTTTTAGTTACTTTTTTTTGCAAAATATCCGCATTTAATTCTAGTTCTACCACTTTTATTTACCATGTACATTTTCAATAAAAATCCCAGAATATTCAACTTTACACATAGGTACATCACAGGGAATGCTTTAGGGGAAGTACTCTCCCCCTTTACACTTTGTAGATTTTGATAGATTGTTTGAGAGACCCAATGAACTATTCGCAATGGCTTATACTTCAAAAGATGCGCAAAAAAATTAGCAATCGGATCGTATTTTGAGCTTCCAGAAATAGAACCAGTTTTTGAGAAAGGGATTAACTGAAAATTCAGAGAGGAGAACACTCAAAAACTATAGAGATTTCCATTACCCTATACCGTATTCTGTCAACAAGATCGATATGTCGATGGGGGAAAGGGTAATTGTGTTGAATACCTGTTTGTACTATTAAACGGAAAAAACCTGCGATTCAAAATTTGTGAGAACTTCCTAACTTTCTAACCTTCTAACCTTCTAACTTTCTAACTTTCTAACTTTCTAACCTTCTAACTTTCTAACCTTCTAACTATCTAACCTCCTGACCTTCTAACTTTCTAACTTCCTAACCTTCTAAATTTCTAAGTTTCTAACTTCCTAACCTTCTAACCTTCTAACTTTCTAAGTTCCTAACTTTCTAACCTTCTAACTTTCTAGCTTTCTAACCTTCTAACTATCTAACCTTCTAACTTCCTAACCTTCTAACCTTCTAACTTTCTAAATCCATTAAGATACCGCACAAACTTGATAGCTTTTCATTATCCTATACCGTATTTTCTCCGTAAAATCCTGTGATTCAAAATTTGTGGTGTGAATTATAAGACCAAAAAAGATTTCGACAATTAATCAACAATCTGAAAAGTTTCCCTAGGTTTCACAAATTTCCCACGATCACTTTTCTCTCGAAATAGCCTTTTTCAATTGTCTCCGTTGTACGTAAATCGTAAATTTCTTTTCATCTTTAGTGTGATCTCATTCTTTCCGTTCTTTTTTTCTTTCAATTATCTCTCAAAAATGGAATGATCAAATGCTCTGTTTGGATTGCATTTTCTATGCTTCACTCTCACAAAGGCTGAGTTCAAAAAGAGAACTTAGCAAATTAGCAAAAAGTAGTGGAAATTAGGATCAAGAAAAACTTTCAAAGTTACCGATTTGTTTAAAAAAGGGTATTATCCTTCAGCCTAGCCACAACTCACGTATTGCATCTGGATTAAATTTGGATCATTTGGATCATTTAGAACATTTAGAACATTTAGATCATTTAGGTCATTTGGATCATTTGATTCATTTGGATTATTTAGATCATTTGATTCATTTGGATCATTTAGTTCATTTAGATCGTTTAGTTCATTTAGATCATTTGAATCATTTAGATCATTTGGATCATTTGGATCATTTAGATCATCTGGACCATTTGGATCATTTGAATCATTTAGATTATTTGATTCATTTAGGTCATTTGAATCATTTGGATCTTTAGATCGTTTAGTTCATTTAGATCATTTGATTCATTTAGGCCATTTGAATCATTTGAATTATTTAGATCATCTGGATCATTTGGATCATTTGGATCTTTAGTTCATTTAGATCATTTAGATCACTTGGATCTTTTAGATCATTTGAATCATTTAGGTCATCTGGATCATTTGGATAATCTGGATCATTTGGATCATTTCAATCAGCCTAGCCACAACTCACATATTGCATCTGGATTAAATATTCTGGATCATTTGGATCATTTGGATCATTTAGAACATTTAGATCATTTAGGTCATTTGGATCATTTGGTTCATTTGGATCATTTAGTTCATTTAGATCATTTGATCATTTGAATCATCTGATCATTTGAATCATTTGAATCATTTAAACCATTTAAACCATTTAAACCAAATATTGCATCTTTGACTTAAAATAAACCAAATCCAGTAGCTCATTGACAAGATCGAAAAAAGCTATTTTTCAGTTTAAAGTTAAAGATGTTCATCTTCAGCCTGAATTACGTGAAAATCTTTTACCATAACTTAATCACTCTGAAATCTTGTACTATAACTCCTAAAGCCAGAAATAAGCTAACTATATGGAGACAGTATTTTTAGATCAATATATCAAGACTGATTACTGGGTTAATAATTTGGATCACATCTTTGCGACTGGCAAACCTCCAAAATGAGAAATGTCAAGGGGTCGGTCTGTCTCTTTCCACTAAAATGTGTGTGTGTTTAAGTGAGAAAACGCAATGAGAGCGAAAATGGTCGAGAAAGTGGCAAATGAGAGATACATCCAAGTATGGGAGATGCCATTTCTCTGGCCTTATCCAAGCCCACTTCCCCAATCTCTCTCTCTCCGATATCCTCAATCGCTGACCCGACCCAGAGACCGAGTTCCACGAAAGTTTCCATTCATTTGCTTTCGATTGAAAATGAAATCATATTTATTTACACTGTTCCTGTTTGGTTTTTGTTTAACGGGTTAGTTTGAGCTTTTCATTGTCAGATTTTAGGGGAGTGGGACAAATGCGACCTTTTGCGTGGGACAAATGCTACCTTTTGCGCACCCGGACATTTGCGCACCTTTTTTTTCCGCACCTTGCCCATTAGCGCACCTTTTTTCGCGTTTTAAAAAGCTCTAAAAAGCTCTAAAAAGCTCTAAAAAGCTAATATTAACCAATTTCTATTCCAAATGTTGTTTTTCTAGGTATTCTAGGTAATTTGAGGGTGTCGAATTCAAATTTTGACATAACAGAGCGTGTGGAACCAATTTGAAAGACAAAACGGCTAGAACAAATTACAGAAAATTGTCGATTTTTCTCTTTGTATAACTCCGTTCGTTTGTTTCTACAAGCTCTGTTATGTCAAAATTTCGATTAGGTTCCCACATCGATAGGTTCTGATAAGCGGTTCTCGAGATCTAGAGGAATTTAGGCGACGCTTAGAGTGCACTACTATTAGAGAAAATACGGTAAATTGGATACGAACTACAGAAAAGGTTTACGCAAACGGGAGAATGTCTTGAAGTCGGGTGAAGTAGAGAATGTCGGGAGAAAAATTGTTAAACAGCACTTGTTAAACAGTTCAACTTTACTTAAAACTTTGAATTTGGCACCAATTTCCTGTTAAAGGAAAAGCAAGAGTTTGTTAATCTTGTGAAGGGAAAGTTGAAATCAGTGTCGATGCTGAGCTTATTATGTCTCTAGCAAGCTTATTATGTCTCTAGCAAGGAGAGTGTTTGAGAGTGTTAGAAATTCGGCTGTGTTCCTCGTGAGTAAGTAAACACTCAAGTAAATTTGCATGAGTACTTTTTTTGCTCAAGTAGTCGTTAAGTAATTGTCGAGTAATGGGTTTTCTAAAAACCTCTCTAAATTGAGTCAAAAGCTATTTAGCTTTCAAGCTATTCAGCTAACGAAAGTTTGCATTCGCTTTAAGATCTGCATTTATCTTTTGCTTTGAATCAGATTTAAGGAATTTGCATTTGAATTCAATTACTACACATTCCGAGTGTCCCCGCCCTGAGTACCCCCTAAGTACGCCCTGAGTACCCTCTAACGTGTTTGGTGACTATCTGTATCGTGGTGCCAAAAGCGGAAAGCATTTTCGACGTTTTCTCTCTGAGAGATCGCAACTTGTTTTCATATCTGGTTGATCCTGCCAGTGACGATATGCTCATGTTAAAGACTAAGCCATGCATATCTTAGTTCAGCCCTTTTACGGGTAGACTGTGAACGGCTCATTATAACAGTTAAAATCCTCGCGAAATTAGCATTTTGGATACTTCTAGTAATTCTGGAGCTAATACACGTGTGCACTTCGGTGTCATTTATTAGATTCACCAACCGCTTCGGCGTCAAGTGATGATTCTGAATATCTTGCAGACCGCATGCGTAAGCGGCGGCAATTCGCGAAATTAACTGCCCTATCAACTTTTGATGGTAGTTTAGTTGACTACCATGGTCGTAACGGGTAACGGAGGATCAGGGTTTGACTCCGGAGAGGATGCCTGAGAAACGGCAACCACATCTAAGGAAGGCAGCAGGCGCGCAAATTACCCACTCTCAATTCGAGGAGGTAGTGACAACAACTAACGAGCGCCTCTCGACGCACAATTTACCAATTGAGGTGTTTTTGATTTCATTGGATAGAGGAGAGTTAGACGCATCGAATGAAACAAAAAACAGCTGAATTAGTAAATTGTGCGTGGAGAAAAACGCAAAATGCCTCTAGTAAGGGGGGCACTCAGGGGCCACTCAGGGGCCACTCAGGGGGAG
Organism: Mesorhabditis belari; assembly: GCA_958450365.1. Classification (NCBI taxonomy): domain Eukaryota; kingdom Metazoa; phylum Nematoda; class Chromadorea; order Rhabditida; family Rhabditidae; genus Mesorhabditis; species Mesorhabditis belari. The sequence continues at coordinate 1,864,129 of CAUEEP010000741.1, read as the reverse complement.
ACTCAGAATCTATACCTCTCATATTTCTTCCCCAAGTCATGAAAGTCAATTCTGATAACGATAACGAGTTTCTGCAGCACTGACTCTTCCTTTTACAGAGTGCGCCATAATTGTCGCAACAAGGTGTCGCAAAGTCAATTCCGATAACTACCTGGCTCTTTTCAAGGATGAACTCTTGCCCTGGGCTCGTAAACATTTTGGAAGTCGTATTTGAACTTATCAGCTCAGGCTTAGGCTTAGGCGCACTGGCTCACAAATCCAAGAAAGTCCAAGAGTTCCGCCAAAACAACTTCCCAGATTTCAAAATGCACTTAGGGGGTACTCGGGGACTGAATGTATAACCATTACCAACAAAATTTACCATTACCAACACTCAAAATGTATGCCCATACCAACAAAATGAGTTCACCATTTGACGACGGTAGTGATTTTAGCGATCACCTTTTTTTGGAAAGCGCATTACTCACGGGGAGCATAGTCTAATTAGAATCAGGCAAGCGATGGCTACAGAGCTAGACTCTAGAGTCTAATCGATTCAAACCGTTCATCGGTTTCCATTTCTATTAAAAAATTCAGGAGAATTTGCTTAAAATAGCTAAATCTAATAGCAGAAATATTTTAACACGCACGATTTTTAACCCCAAATTTTCTTTTGACTTGAAACTTTCAGGAAATGACGCCGCGATGTGTCAATTTGCCTCTGGAAACTATCGCGTTCAATATGGAGTGATCGGTCAAAACGTGATTTATCAATGAAAATCTTATTCCCATTTCATTATAAGAACTTTTCTTTTACAGGGTGGCGTACCCGGACCCGTAGTATCAACTACACCATGACTGCTGCTAGGAGAGAGCGCATAAACTGGACCTCATAAATTTGACCCCATAAACTGGACCTCATAAACTGGACCTCATAAACTGGACCTCATAAACTGGACCTCATAAAACGTTTGGCAAGTGCGGACTCGAACCTACCACAAAAAAAAGGTTTATCAGTTTTGTAGACCATCTCATTAGCCACTACACTACGACTGCCGCTGGCCGGCTATAAACTCGATCATAAACTACACTCGACATAATACAGGGTGGCGTACAATTACCCGTATTGAGTTCAAAAGAATCTCCAGCTTAGCGAAGAGTCAATCAATCGACCTAAATCTTTTTTGTCTATCAAATTGAATGAAGAAATATGTAACAATATTTCTCCTTCAATATTTTTTCTGAATTTGATCAGAAAAGTTTCTAAAGTTTTGTTAGAGCGCTGAGAAGTTGTGACACGCGTTTTCTGCGGCGAAATCGCGATTTTCTGGTTTTTCTAACCAGTTTCGATGTCTCAAAATCAAAGAAAACCAGTTTTTTACTCCTTTTGTACTTAAAAATCTAGCTAATTTTTACGAGAAACAAATGAATTTCGATTAGAGATCAATTAGAGATTAGAGATCGATTAGATATCGATTGGAGATCGATTGGAGATCGATTAGAGATCGATTAGAGATCGATTAGAGATCGATTGGAGATCAAAAATGTGAATTTGAACTGAACTGGATTTGAAAACTGAACCGAAGTGCGGGTAATTGTGCGCCTCCTGGTAAAACCTTATTACCATTTACATTTCCAGATTTATTTCCAATTGATGGTGTCGGGTATTCCATATGGAATGAATGGATGGACTGCTGTCGGCTTTGGGAACTCAATGGTAATGGCTCGGGAAACTCGATTTTTCGATTTTCTCGATTTATCGGTTGTTTTTTGTTTATATTTCGTTTCCACCTCCGAAAACATTTCCTTTTTCTGTGTAGTCTGCAAAAATTGGGAAATCTTTTGAGAAAATCGAAAGACTTCGAGAGAAACTGGTTCTCTCAACTCGACGAACTCGCATCAATGCACTTTTCCCTAAATCAAATTAGTCAGATTAGGAAAAAGGTTGATTTGAAATTTTGTCGGTCTCCTGTAGAGATTTTGTCAGTCTCCAGTGCCCATTATTTAATCGATAGGAGCTCACAAACTTTTAAAACAAGCTTTCAACGTTGAGAGTCGCACTTAGCCTGGCGCGTCACCTAGTACTGAAGTGACATTGATATTTCTGATGTTTGTGACAAAGAGGAACGCGTTGTTCTTTGTCACATCGGATCCTGTCTTTATCTTTGTCGAAAATTTTATCCCATGGAAACTATGGGATCAACAATTGTGTGTGTGTTTTTTTTTTCCATCTTACATAAGCATAAGAAAAACGAGCTGCTTACTAAGAGGAGCTAAGTTTTGGCTAGCTTTCAATCTAGCTTCTCAATGAATATGTTGGGAATCTAATAGTTATTCTAAATCATTTCCCACAGATTATTTATTTGTTAACTACAGGGTGCGTCAAAATTACTCAAACTCACTCTGGAGGGTATAGCTCATTCAAAAGATAACCGATTCCCACAAAAATTTGACAGGTAAATATTGAATGGGTCTCCTGTAGTGGTGCCCATTATCTAACCGATAGGAACTCACAAACTTTTCAAACAAACTCTCAACGTTGAGAGTCGCACTTAGCCTGGCGCGTCACCTAGTACTGGGGTTTTTGAAGTGACATTGAAAGCCGATTGGGAAGCCGATTGTAAGCCGATTGGGAAACCGATTGTAAGCCGATTTCTTGCACCAAATTTATCAGAAAGATGTGTTTCAACTTTCAGTCATTATTTACGGGAAAAATCACACACAAAATTGGCAAAACCCTGCTTATTTATGTTCACTGCAGCCGTGGCCGACTAGTACAGCACCACTCGTTTCCAGAGCGAGCCCTCGCAAGTTCGATCCGCGCTTTGGATTTTGTTCTGCTTTTTTTTCAAGAAGTGCTGACTAGGGTTCTTTGTGCGCGCACAACATACTTGTTGTCACACTTTTGAAGTTTTTGCCCTCTTATAAGTACTCAACGTAATACAGGGTGCGTCAGAATTACTCAAACTCACTCTGGAGGGTGTAGCTCAGTCAAAAGATAGCCGATTTTCACAAAAATTTTACAGATAAATGTTGAATGGGTCTCCTGTAGCAGTGTACCCATTATCTAATCAATAGGAGCTCATAAATTTTTAAAACAAGCTCTCAACGTTGAGAGTTTACTTTAAATGTTTACATTAAATGTTTACTTTTAAACGTTCTAAACTATTCATTTTTCAGGCAGATTCTTGTCTAGTGACATCCAGCTTGACCAAAAGTTGCTTTAACTCAAAAATTGTTGTGTAAAAACCCGAGGAAAACGTCCGGTTTAGTTACGCAACTTTGCTCAAAATTTTAAACATTGTAAACAGTTCATTTTTCCGCTAGATTCTCCAATAGTGACATCCAGCTTGACTGAAAATCGTTTTCACTCAAGAATTATGATGTAAAAAACCGAGGAAAACGTCCGGTTTAGTTACTGGCCCTGGCCAAAAAAGTTAAACATTGCAAACTGTAAACTTTTTGTCTAGCTCAGTCCAAATCAACATTCAGTAGGCAGTTCAGATCATTTTTCACGTAAATCCTTCAGAGCTAACATCTTTAGTATTCTGGACTTGACGTGATTGCCGTTCGTTTGTTGAATGGTCGAGTGTTGGTGACGGATGAGTATGTTCGAGGATACACAAGACCTTTCCCCGATACCGTATGATTCTTAGCAAAAAGTTGATTGAAAAACGCGAATGCTACTTTAGAACAACGTCAACGTTCAATCGGCTCAATACACGAATGGGGTGCTGATGGCGACTTTTTCGCGACCACTCAATACACACGATTATCCATACGACACACCGATCAATGGATGCACTCCATGGAAGGTAGGCTTAGCCTAGAGAAGAAGCCTAGGTCTAGAGAAGATGCCTAGGTCTAGAGAAGAAGCCTAGAGCCTAGAGAAGGAGCCTAGAGCCTAGAGAAGAAGCCTAGAGCCTAGAGAAGAAGCCTAGTGCCTAGAGAAGAAGCCTAGGCCTAGAGAAGAAGCCTAGTGCCTAGAGAAGAAGCCTAGAGCCTAGAGAAGAAGTATAGGCCTAGAGAAGAAGTCTAGGCCTAGAGAAGAAGCCTAGAGCCTAGAGAAGAAGCCTACAGCCTAGAGAAGAAGCCTAGAGCCTAGAGAAGAAGCCTAGGTTCTAGAGAGATGCCTAGGCCCAGGGAAGAAGCCTAGGCCTAGAGAAGAAGCCCAGAGCCTAGAGAAGAAGCCTAGGCCTGGAGAAGAAGCCTAGAGCCTAGAGAAGAGCCTGAGAGCCTAGAGGGAAGTATAGGCCTAGAGAAGAAGTCTAGGCCTAGAGAAGAAGCCTAGAGCCTAGAGAAGAAGCCTACAGCCTAGAGAAGAAGCCTAGAGCCTAGAGAAGATGCCTAGGCCCAGGGAAGAAGCCTAGGCCTAGGAAGAAGCCTAGAGCCTAGAGAAGAAGCCTAGGCCTAGAGAAGAAGCCTAGGTCTAGAGAAGATGCCTAGGCCCAGGGAAGAAGCCTAGGCCTAGAGAAGAAGCCTAGAGCCTAGAGAAGAAGCCTAGAGCCTAGAGAAGAAGTATAGGCCTAGAGAAGAAGTCTAGGCCTAGAGAAGAAGCCTAGAGCCTAGAGAAGAAGCCTACAGCCTAGAGAAGAAGCCTAGAGCCTAGAGAAGATGACCGTGAGATTTCGAAACGAGACCTAGCCCATCCGATAAAAAATCGAACGGGGAAATTCCGTTCCGTAGACAAGCTACACCACGACCGCCGTTGAAAGAGAAGCGTAAACTCAGCTCAAGAGTGTATAGCAAACTTTGATGCCAAAAATCTCGCGTTTGCGAGCTATTCAGCAGATTTTGATTATAGATTCGGAATCTCTATTCGATTTCCTATCGAATGAGCTAGGTCTCGTTTCGAAATCTCACAGGGGCCTAGTACTCTTCTCTAATAAAAGAATTCTAAGAAATACAATTAGGTAAAAAAAGCGACCGTAACTGCCTTTTAATTTTGTTAATTTTGTTAATTTTGTTAATTTAGTTTGCCGCCGGATTGAATCGAATGAGTGCCGATGGCTCAATGTTCCATCACTCCTCCCGTCCGATCCATCAAATGGTCTGCGTTGATCAGTGTCGAGTATAAAAATCGAATCACAAATATAGTCAACAGAATGTAGCTTTAATTTCTTGAATAAATATGAAACGGCAGTCTTAAGAAAGAAAGGCAAATGGTTATATCGAAAAGCAAATGGTAACGGAATAAATGTACAGAGAATATAAAGCTTAAACCAGAAATCTTGAAGCGAGATCATAAGATCATAAGAGGATCACATCATAAGTATTCGTTGAACTTTTAAAATTTGTTTTAGTAGCTGTTTTTCTAATTTCTGATTGCTAATGATGGCTAATGATTGCTAATTTATGTTTGAATTTCGAATTTCGACGTTTTTATTTAATTTACACTTGTAAATTAGTTACCCTAAAGTCGCGAGTATAAGTTTGGTTTTCACATGCAAATTGACGGCTGTCTCCGGTGCGGTGTATCGAGGGTTCGAACCGAGCTGCAGCATAACTTTTTTGCTTTTACAGCTCACTTACAGCTCGTTGTTTTGATCGCCTCTCCAGAACCCATGCCTTCAGATCTTTCTCCACATCCGGCCATTTTGCTCCACAATCCTCGGAAAGCTCGATTATTTTTTGGTGAACTCATCAGTGCCGGCTCAGCTTGTTTCCAGCGGTTAATCATCTGTTTGGCGACTTCAAATTCGATCGCAGCCGCGTTCGTTTCAAATTTCTTTTCTTTTCTTTCACTCCCCCTTCACTCAAAACCCCAGACACACAATAAGTTTTGTAATTGTTATACTAACCATAAACTATTGTAGAAAAGAACAGAGAACATCAGTGAATCCGCTTTTTTTTCGCCACTTTTCAATCATTTTTTTCTTAGCGCTGGTTAATGCTAAAAATATGTGTTATATCTCAAAAAATCACCCATCCTTTCGACTTTAATTTGATACTAAAGCGCGTCGAAACAAACGTACCGGTGTCAAGATATGAGCGTTTGTTTGAGAGTAAACTTAGATTACGCGACGCGCCTATAGAAGGGGGAGGGAGCGGGGCTTCTACTAAAGTATTTACGGTAAATTATGATCTAGAAAGAGTTTAGTGAAGAGTTTAGACATAAACATAGACAAAACATAATCTGAAACATTTGAGTGTCAAGGTTTGAATGACAGAAATGAGTGCTGTCCCCTGTGCCGATAAAACATCAATATCAACAAATAACATGTTTATCGATATTCAATTGATTAATCCTTCAATTCCCATTCTTTTCTCATCCTTTTCAACCCAAAACTTGTCTTGTCTTGCCCAAAAATCCCAAAAATATGGCGGTCTAAAAAGCGCTCAACGCGACACACGCTGTCTCACGAAAAGAACACTCTTTTCCCATTCACAACATGCCAGACACATTATTTTCTTTTCCGCCATTCAAGGCAAGAAGAAGCACCAGCTGTGTCCAAAATGAGGGCCCAAAAGATGAAAGAGACAACGGGGGGAAAGGGGAAGGAGGGGAGTGAGAGGGTGAGGAAGAGGGTAGACTTCTCCTCCATCTCACCTCCCCCTCTTTCCCTTCTCGTTTACCAACATCCGCTCGATTCAACCATTTTCCACCAGATTACTCTATTCTCTTCCAATCCAGGTATGTTACTTTTTATTGATTATACAAGAATCAATTGAGAAAATGAATAGCTCTTGTAGCTATTGATAGCTCTTGTAGCTATTGATAGCTCTTGTAGCTGTTGATAGCTCTTGTAGCTGTTGATAGCTTTTGTAGCTGTTGATAGCTCTTGTAGCTGTTGATAGCTCTTGTAGCTGTTGATAACTCTTGTAGCTGTTAGTTTATAGTTTTTCTTTGAGCTTTGAGCTTTGACTTGATACTAAACTGGTGCTGAATTAGTTACAGATTCATTTTCAAGCAATTTGGACAAATTTGGATAATATTCAGTCAATTTTATAATCGTTTAGATTAATTGGAGCTAAAGATAGCTAAAATAATTGAAATGGCAGATAAAGAATTGAAATTGAATGAATTGAATGAAATTGAAGGAGAAAATGAATAGATTCTTGCAATAAAGATTCCTATTCTATCTAGAATTCTCTTCTAAATAGCTAAAGATTTATGAAATCTTTTTATTATTAATTTATTTAATTAATTTTCAGAATCATGAACGGTGATGAGACGTTGTCGGCTTTGGACGAGTATGTGGCGCCGGGTTTACGGCTTTGGATGTTGATAGCGCTCGTCTCTGGTGTGCTACTTGTCATGGGTAAGCTGAGAAAGAAAAAAAACTTCTAAATAAGAGTTTCTAGTGGTGATTGTCTGTTGTTTTATGCGAATTCGAATCCCGCGCACAAAGCGACAAATCGATTTGATAGCGGCTCGGCGAAAGATGAGAGGAAAGAAGAAATCGACCGTCAATCAAAATGGTAGGTGTTTTTGTTTGTTTATTTGGTTGTTTAAATTGTTTATTTGGTTTACTTTGAGCTTAGGAATGAAACAATAGCTAAAAGGATGTCTAATATATTGAAGATTCTATTGGAAACAAAGTTCTCGGTAAAAGTTTGACTGGACTTAAGCAAATAAAAGGGCGGTGGCTACTTTGCGCCAAATTTTTTGCGCAACTCGCAACTAAGTCTTTTTAAAAACGAATCCATCAATTCAAGAACATTTTGTTCTATTATATACAAGTCGACTCCAAGAAATTACTCGTAAAAAATGAGTGCAGCTTTTCCTTAAAATTTAGAGACTTTTAGAAGAAATCGAAAAGTTTAGAAAGAATTGATGGATTGGTTTTTGAGAAATCGCCGTGCAAACTTTTTCTACGAACTTTCTTGCCAACCTATCTTCAGAACTGCCAATCTAACTTTAGAACTTTAGAACTGCCAACCTAACTTTAGAACTTTAGAACTGTCAACCTAACTTTAGAACTGCCAACCTAACTTTAGAACTGCCAACCTAACTTTAGAACTGCCAACCTAACTTTAGAACTGCCAACCTAACTTTAGAACTTTAGAACTGTCAACCTAACTTTAGAACTGCCAACCTAACTTTAGAACTGCCAACCTAACTTTAGAACTGCCAACCTAACTTTAGAACTGCCAACCTAACTTTAGAACTTTAGAACTGTCAACCTAACTTTAGAACTGCCAACCTAACTTTAGAACTGCCAACCTAACTTTAGAACTTTAGAACTGTCAACCTAACTTTAGAACTGCCAACCTAACTTTAGAAATTTAGAACTGCCAACCTAACTTTAGAACTTTAGAACTGTCAACCTAACTTTAGAACTGCCAACCTAACTTTAGAACTGCCAACCTAACTTTAGAACTGCCAACCTAACTTTAGAACTGCCAACCTAACTTTAGAACTGCCAACCTAACTTTAGAACTGCCAACCTAACTTTAGAACTGCCAACCTAACTTTAGAACTTTAGAACTGTCAACCTAACTTTAGAACTGCCAACCTAACTTTAGAACTGCCAACCTAACTTTAGAACTGCCAACCTAACTTTAGAACTGCCAACCTAACTTTAGAACTGCCAATCTAACTTTAGAACTGCCAATCTAACTTTAGAACTTTAGAACTGTCAACCTAACTTTAGAACTGCCAATCTAACTTTAGAACTTTAGAACTGCCAACCTATCTTCAGAACTTTAGAGCTGCCAACCATACTTTTAGAAACACGAAGTTGAAAATGATTACTTTATTTCAGATGAAAAGTCGACGGCTATTGTGATGAACTCGATGCAGACTCGCAACAACTCCTCAGGGAACACGAGAAAAGAAAAGGTTTAGTCTGATGAACATTATCAATAGTACTAGATTGAGATTTTTGCATTTTAAATTTATAGAAACTATACAGAGTGACTGCGTTTATTTATTTATGTCTGTACAGGGTGGCGCTAGATTATGGCGACACCTTTTTTTTAAAAAGTTGCTGGCAAACGCTTGACTTATTACCAAAGTGCCAAGTGTTATATAGAAAAATAAAGCCCTTTATCTTGGCATTATTTTTCTACAAAGAACTTCCAGGTTGGAGTTATTTAACTCATTTTACAAGCTCTCGAATGAGCTCTCTCCATCGATCTGCCATTTTGACACTTTTTAACACACAATATTTTCTTCCTGTATGAGCTTCTCTAGCGTTATATTTTTGTTGAATGGTACTTTTAAAATAAAATAATAGTTTGATTGAAAGAATCCTTTTTTAGATGAATTTAGATGAATATTGTGTATCAAAAAGTATGAAAAATCGCAGATCGTCGGAGAGAGGTCGACTTGAGCTCATTTGAGAGCTTGTAAAATGAGTTGTATCATTCCAATCTGGAAATTCTTCCTAGATAAATGATACCAAGATGAAGGGCTTTATTTTTCTATATAACACTTGACACTTTGGTAATAAGTCAAGCGTTTGCCGGCAACTTTTCCGAAAAAGTTGTCGCCAATGTCGCCAATCCAAATTCGCGGTCATAATAATTTAAAAAGCAAATGCTTCTAAGCAAATCTAAAAAGCTAAAGAAATTTTCTACAACTATCATCAACTAATTTTGGGTTCTAATAAACTTATGATAGTTACGACTAGACTTTTAGCTTTAAAGCTTTCATTCATCAAACATTGATGAATGAAAACTTTAATGAAAAACAGCTTTTTATGTTAAGCAAGCTTTTTTCAAATAAATCAATAGTGAAAAAAAAGCAAGAAAGCAAGAAATTTGATAGAAATTTGATAGGTGAATTTACAGCTTGAACGCGACGAGAAAGAGGCCTTGCAACAGCATCGAGGCAGTCGAACACACACGACTGTTTGAGAAGATTTACATCAACTTTGAGAAGATTTACATCAACTTTAAGAAGATTTACATCAACTTTAAGAAGATTTACATCAACTTTAAGAAGATTTACATCAACTTTAAGAAGATTTACATCAACTTTAAGAAGATTTACATCAACTTTTCAATCCAGTCATTTGGTGCTTTTATTTGTATATATTGTTTATTTCCTTAAAACGTTTATTACTAAAGTTTATTGCTAAAGTCTATTGCTAAAGTCTATTGCTAAACTTTATTGCTAAAGTCTATTGTAAAATTTATTGCTAAAGTCTGTGCAACTTTTAAGTGTCTTGAATAAATGATGGACCAAAAAAAAGACCAAAATAAGATAATTGGCTAACCAAGGGGTTTTATTTGAAAAGTTGAATCGATTTTTAATTCAATTTTTAGAGATTTTTAGATATTTTTCAATGAATTTCGCGGGTTTTGTGATGTGATTTCTTGTCGATTATTGATTTTGAATGGAGGACGAGAAGGTGATTCGTCTACAAACGATTCTTCGAGGCTACATTCAAAGGAAATGCTATCGAGAGGGGATTTTGTGAGTTGTTTGAATCGATCTTTTAAATGAAAAATTGATTGAGACTAAAATGTGCGCTAAAATGATTTCATCAGGTAGATCAAGCAAAGATCAGGCATCAGGCAAAGCTTTTTAAGAAAATCAAGAGATTTCACCAATTGTCAGTGAAAACATGAGCATTTCTCTGTTCCTTTCTAGTGATCAAGAGCTTTCTAGTGATCTTTCTAGTCAATAATCTTTTTCAAATGGTCTATAACTAAAAAAAACGCATTTAAAGCTAGAAATATTGACTTTTTACTATGGAATTATTATGAATTACTGTTTATTATGAAAAACTATTTTAGATCAACGATAAATGAGCACTTCTCGACTTTCTACAATGCGTCAACGGAGAGAAAATTTGTTTCCAATAAAGAATTTCTACGAGTAATTTTTCCGTTTCTTCGAATCGCCTCTTTTCCACAGAATTTACAGGTAAGCAAATTTTTGTCACAATAAAAGGAAAGAGTTTCAGGAATTTTCTCTAATTTGTCGTTATATGGTGGCATCAGTCGGATGCAACGAAAGAGACACAAATCTTGCCTTAATCTTTCTCAACAAGGATTTACTTTCATCGGCGAATCGTTTAATTTTGATGATGATGAGGCAAATACCGCTGGCGTTGGAATCGATCAAGGTGAGTTGGCATGTTAACTCCGCATTGAATGGACCAGGCATGTTAACTTCGCTGCTTTTTTGATCCGTTTGCCATTGTTTCTGTTTCCGTTTGCCACGAGCCTCAAGAAGGCCGTTAAGACACAAGGAGGCCGTGAAGAAATAAGGAGGCCGCTAGCTAGGGAATTTTGTTAACTTATCATCGCTTTTGACTCGGGAAATACCCTATCTGATGCAGTTTTTCACGCTGATTCCGAATCTGCAATCAGTTTTTGCCAAACACTTCTCTATCGCGAGATATTTGGCATACAAGTTTTTTGGGTCTCTTTATGAGGGTTGCCTTATATAGACAGAGAACTTATATAGACTGGCAATCGTATTTTACTCGTATCTTAGGCGGCATTTGTTTAAGAAACGTTGAATTTACTTTCATTCGACTCGAAAGCAAATTTTCTATTGAATGAAAGCAAATTCAACGTTTTAAAAACAAATCCAATCAAGGTACGAGCAAAGATTTGTAGATTGCCAACGGCAAACGGACGGAAAAAGGGGCGGAGTTAACATAGCTGATACTGACGACAGTCAAAACGATAAAATGAAGCCATTACTGAGCAAATGAGGCTTTATTTGCCCCATATGATTAGCCCTATGGAAAATCCATCTTCATTTGCTCATTTGCCGCTCAATATTCATGTTTTGCTCAATTCTAGGTCACAAATTAAGGCTTGACAAGTGTAACAAAACTGTTTTAACTTGTTTTAAGTCTTTTTGTTGATCTCTCCTGAAGTCTTCAAAGAGATAACAAAATGCGAACTTTAAATAGACTTGAACTACGGTCTGCTCCACTTTTATCTGGCTTTGACTGCTCCACTTTTGTCTGACTTTGAGTTTAGTTTAACTTGTACTTAAGTCGATTTTCTTGTAGAAAGTGTCGAAATATTCAGCACGACAAGACTGTGAACACCTTTAAGCACAAAGTACACGTTAAGTTATTTAGTATACGTTAAGCTATTCATTCATTAATTTCAAGTATTTAGAATACAAGTATAGTAAAGTATAGTAAAGTTTTGAGGGTGGAAAAGTCAGCGAAGTGAAATGTTGGCAAGCGATGGTGCATTGGATAATCGTTTTTTCTTCATCTTCGTCATGGTTTCTTGTAAAAGGGAATGCTCCAATTCAACAGGTTATTTCTATCTATTATATTGAAATCTAATTTATATATTGATTTTAAAATCTTAGTCTGTCAGTCGGAGCTCTAGCTGGTTTCTCTAGCTGGCTTCTCTAGCTGGCTTCTCTAGCTGGCTTCTCTAGCTGGCTTCTCTAGCTGGCTTCTCTAGCTGGTTTCTCTAGCTGGCTTCTCTAGCTAGTTTCTCTAGCTGGTTTCTCTAGCTGGCTTCTCTAGCTGGCTTCTCTAGCTGGTTTCTCTAGCTGGCTTCTCTAGCTGGTTTCTCTAGCTGGAGTGAGTTTTTCGGGAAACAACCGAGATACGCACTACCTAAAATTGGTGTAAAGGTAGTAGGCAATTCGTAAACTCGTCTTGACATGTTGAAATTTTACACTCCGGCGTTTTTGATGATGCTGAATCGATTGGTGATATTTTTAACCTATGTCTAGTGACATTTCTTGTTATTTTGATGCTATTACGCAAAAGCCCGGTTTAATATTTTCTATTTTTCGATGCTCAATTCAGGCTTGATCTCTCTAAAGCAGTTCCATATCCTTGTCAATCTTGATCGCGAGTTTGAGCCATTCTCTGAAGAGGTTAAACGACTTCAATTCAAGCTTAGCCGCCGCTGCGAAACCTGCGCGATACACTAAAGAAAAGCCTAAGAAAAGTTAAAAAACTGGGGAAAAAACAATCGGAAATCAATGGCCGAGTAGACCGCACGGCGCCAAGCCGAGTGATTAGCGCCCTCGCACCGAGTCCGAGAGGTCAAGGGTTCAAATCAAACTCTGGTCAACCAAAAGCTCAAATATAATAGAAGAATCTTTTTAAGCAAAAAAGCAACTTTGCCCAACTAGGCGCCGTTTCCAAACCACGAACAGGAACAGGAAAATCCGGGTTTCCAGCTCGTGATTTCAAATTCTAGAAATGTTCTGAAAATGTCTGAAATTGTCTGAAAATGTCTGAAAATGTCTGAAAATGTCTGAAATTGTCTGAAATTGTCTGGAAATCTTCTGGAAATATCTAGAAATTGGAAATGTTTATCTGAAATTGGTTCTATCTCTGGAAATGTTTTAGATCTTAAACAATCTGTGCTCCAAGATGGTGACCCCGTTGACTGAACCCGAGAACTACAGGCGATTAGCGGTTGGTCAAACAGTTTTTTAGAGTAACAACATGTCAGAAGTTCAATAATTAAATAAGAGAATATTTTTTAAAGATTAGCTTAGACTGTTTATTCAAAGCTGAATTTGGATTTAAGGATTCCCTCTTTCTTGCCGTCAACGAATCTCGTCCTCTCATCAGCAACGAAACTCTCAACGCTCTTTTCTCCATTGTATATAAGGTTTCAAAAGTTCAAAAGTTTAATATTCAAATAACCAGCTATTCAGCCTATCAAAGCCACCACATCAAATGACCCATTGATGTCAATTTTCGTTTTCAAAATCCTGACAGCTCCCGGATTATTAGGCCATCTATCAAAAGCAGTGAGTGGATTTTCTTTCTAAATAAAATTTCTAAATAAAATCATATTCAGTCATTGGATCTGGTGGCTCAATCGAATCAACTTTGCACAGTTTTGGAAGTGATTCGGGTAAAGAATCTCCCTCTTCAAAGCAATCTTTTTTTTTCAGAAAGAGGAGAGCTCAGTGAGAAGTTTGCATCCAATTCGAGCGTTGAACTTGATTGGGAATCTTTGCCATTTAGGACACATGAACTATTTGGTAAGTTGAAGATTTTGAATCAAATTTGTAAAATGAATCAATCACTTGATCAAAACTATCAAAACGATCAAAACGATTACGATTTTAGTTACTCGTCGAGGATTTACTCGACTGGACGTGGACACTGAACTCGTTGATGGGGATTTGTTCATCAGCAATTGTTGGCAAGGTTTGTAGGCTTTAGTAATGCTCTAAAAGGCTAGAAGGATCGGTCAAGAAGTGAAATTTATCGTATTTATTCTAACGAAGACCAGAGTCTTCTATTTTTCAACCTCCCTCCAAATCCGGCCATCCAAATCCGGCCATCCAAATCCGGCCATTCAAATTCGGCCGTCCAACTCCGGCCATCCAAATCCAGCCGTCCAAATTCGGTCATCCAAATCCGGCCATGCAAATTCGGCCGTCCAAATCCGGCCATCCAAATCCAGCCATCCAAATCCAGCCGTCCAAATCCGGCCATCCAAATCCGGCCATCCAAATTCGGCCATCCAAATCCGGCCATCCAAATCCGGCCATCCAAATTCGGTCAGCCAAATCCGGCCGTCCGTTCGAGTCCCCCACATGAATCAAAAATCTCAAAATTGTTAAAAACTCTTTTAAACGATAGCCCTTGGCTTAAAAGGTGCCAAAAACATGTTTAAAAGTGAAAAACTATTTCCTTACCTAGACCCAAATCCGCGCGAAATAAGGCGAAAAATCGTTTTCTATCCGTTTTCCATGTTTGAATAGCCATTCAACGCAGAAAAATGTGCTGATTTCAATGGTGAAAAAATTATCAAAATCCGTCTGATACATTTTTTAAAAATCGCATTTTATCGAAAAAACCGCACTTTTACAAGCAACTCGCTCGCAGTGACCAACTTTCGGCGGCTCGTTTTCAGCGTGGTCGAAAGATTGCGCCCTCAAAACCGATAACTTTTGTGTGGACCTTTATAAAAATCATTTTGATACCAAAAAAATAAAAATCGATCAACTCTGCGAAGACTTGATGCCTTTTTAAGTTGAAAATGACGTTTTGCGACTTTCTGCCCGCTAAAACGTGGGCAATCGCCAACAACCTATTTAAAGCAGCCAGACATTTATATTACTCTATTTGAATTTGTCCTTTTTCCCAGAGGCTTTTAACTTATATTTAACTTATCTCTATTTAAATTGTTGATAAACAAACTCTTAGTAAGCTTTTTAATAGGTTCGGTATATTTCTTGTTCACAAAGAGACAAAGCCAGACAGCCAGACATTTATATTACTCTATTTACGTGTCAAAAAGCATGAAGTAGAAAAGCCGCGCTTGTTTCCTTTCATTCATTTCCTTATTCTTTTCTTTTGGCTTTTCTCGTCGTGTTTTTTTGTCATGTGTCTGCAAATTTTGGATTAAACGAGCCGCCGAAAGTTGGTCACTGCGAGCGAGTTGCTTGTAAAAGTGCGGTTTTTTCGATAAAATGCGATTTTTAAAAAATGTATCAGACGGATTTTGATAATTTTTTCACCATTGAAATCAGCACATTTTTCTGCGTTGAATGGCTATTCAAACATGGAAAACGGATAGAGAACACCATTTCGCGCAGATGTGAGACCCCATAGAAAATCTCCAAAAAAAATCCATACGGGGGACCACATAAAATTTTTTTCAAAAAATTCTTTTTAAATTTTTTCAAAAACCACGCTTCCAATTTGACTGCCAAAGTTAAAATATATCTATCTGGAGCCATATCTAGAACTTGAGCTAAAAAGAAGTCCTGAAAAGTCCCAATTTTGAGGAGTCCGGGGGTGCTCTTCTATTAGAAACTGATTTTCTATTGAAGACTGCTTTGAAGACTGATTTCTATAAAACTTTCTATTAAACTTTCTATTAAAATAAATATATTCGAATCTTCAAAATCTACTTTTAAAATGTTTAGCTCGAAAAATGCAGTCGAACGCATTGGCATCCGGTTTTCGGCAACTATAAAGTTCGACTCGATCCGGGGTGAGTTAAAAAGATTTACTTCAAGCTACAGTCGTGAAAAAAATCTTGGCCGATCTTGGTCCATAAATTAAATTCAAATATATTGCCTACAAATAGTTTTATGTAGCATTTAGCTTAAAATAAACCATTTAGCTTTTCCAAATCCTTTCAATAGAGAGTTTTATGATCGAAAAACGTTATTTTTGCACGATTTTAAGCCGGATTTCAAAAATGAATGGATCCCATTGAAAACGTTTCCAATTATAATGACATTGGATTGGATATTAATCATAAAGCATTATTGCCAAACAGATCACAAATATATAAGCAAATATACAGTAGACTACAGTAAACTTGATGTCTTTTGTACGTTTCAAAAATCGAATTCTTTCCAGAAACGAAGGTTCACTCTCGCATGTTACCAAACAATTGCACTACCTCTGGGGCAGACATCTCACCAATTGCCTCTTTGGAAAGGTTTAGTATCTTTTCAAGCATTGAAAAAGTTAACTAACCAAGATAATAGCTAAAATATTTAATATCTAGATAGAACTAGTAACTTGTTTCAAAGCTTTCTGCTTTTAAAAGCCTAAGCCTAAGCCTGAGCCTAAGCCTAAGCCTAAGCCTAACCTGAGACTGAACCTGAGCCTTAGCCTGAGACTGAGCCTGAGCCTGAGCCTAAGCCTAAGCCTAAGCCTAAGCCTGCTGCTAAAAGCTGCATTTGATGTTATCTTAACGGCTAAAATCTGCTTTTAGGTGTTGCCAAGCGTGGATTCCTCTTCCGATTCGAAAAGCTTCAAGGCAGAAGCCACTGAGATTGGACATTCCATTCAAAGTGAGTCTAGTTATGAGATAAAGATGAAAAGCTTAGAATAATACTTTTTAATTGAGAAGAATAGAAAGAAAGAAGAAGACTTATACTTATAGTACTTATAGTACTTATAACACTTATAGTACTCATAGTACTTGTAAGATCTTCATTAAACTTTTAGAACTCTGGAAAAAACTTGGCGGAATGGGCTTGTCAGAGAGTTCAGCCGTCTCTCTTAATGATCCTCTCTCGATGACAACACTTGTTTGTCAACTCTATATGAATGCTCTCAACACATTTACGAATCTGAAATCCGAGATTTTATCTGGTAAAAGCAAAGCTTTATTCTAAAATGGCAAATTCTTAGGTCTATGTCGAGAGGATGCACTGCTGGGACAACTTTGGTCATACTTGAGGCAATGGGGTTCGTTCTTTTTGCTTTTTGAAGGAATAGTTTTGTTCTTTGCAAGTGCAAGCTTTTCTTCTAGTGCAAGAACTGTTAAATTCTTAACGAAATCTATGAAAAGAAACTCGTAACACTTCCAGGCGGAAGCTCATCGTTGAGCGGAAGCAATGGGCCTCTAGCGACGTCACTCTCATTTTTCGCCTCCAATCCAACAACACCGCATCTCAACCCACTGCATCTCTTTTGTGATGCCACCGCTTTGACAATATCGTATGCTTTGACAATATCGTATGCTAAACGAGCTTCAAAAGTCGATATCTTCTCATCACTGAACATGACATGAAGATGCCGGTTGTTTCCGAACGTCTGAAATAGTGGATTTTTAGAATTCTTGACGAAGAAGAGATGTACGAGAAGGGCACCCCGTTCTCTCAACCGCAACTCGCCGCTATCGCTCGCCTCACGAATCTTTTCTGCTTTCGAGCCGTGTGGAATGGATTGTTAAGTAAGTGAGCAATAGATCTTAAGTTTCACAATAGATTCAATCAATAAACGATCTCTAGAAAGTCCATTTCAGTCAACAAAAATGGTCTACCTTTGTTCGAATCGGTTCACAATCTGAACAGTCTCCTCTATGCTCGCGATTCGCGTCGATCATTCACAAACGACTCGAAATTTTGGATAGCACCGTAGGAATTCTTGATTTTACTTTGAAAATATAAAGTCGAACTATCCGATTCTTTTTAGTGATGCGAAAAGTTCGACGCTGATTAGCGAGTTCGAGAGAAAAACGGAGAGGGGTATCTTTTTGATGAGAAGAATGAGCCATTTGATTTCTCTGAAAGAACGCATGGTTCTATTCAGAAAGATCGTTCTTCTTGATAAGGTCAGTGATTTTTCTTGACAATTTTCTATATTTAATTTACACTTCTTCTTTAGGGCTCACGTTCACAACCCGCAACTTTGGTGACTGTTTGTCGATCAAGACTGGTCGAGGATGGGTACAGGCAGCTGTCTATGCTGTCACCAAATGCTTTGCGACATACGATCCGTGTGAAATTCGTCAATCAGCAGGTATCTACTATATATAAAAGAGCAGTGTCTCTCCGTCCGTCTGTCCGTTTGTCCGTCCGTTTATACTGGCTTTTTCTTAGCCGCTTTTGGACCAAAAAAGTTGTGCTAATAGTAGTGCACCCTAAGCGTCGCCTAAATTCTTCGAAATCTCGAGAACCGCTTATCAGAACCTATCGATGTGGGGTCGGAAAATGTAGCTGATGATGAGATCTTGTGGGGGATTAGAGTGTTGAGCTTCTGTGAAAGCTTGGAAACCGTAAACTAGTCACCAACTCGGCTCGCCAGGATGCAATACGGAGAAAATCCGGTAGTTGTGTCATTTAAAATGAAAAACTAAGAAAATCAAAATTGAGTGGCACTAAGGTGGGTCGAACCCGGATTGTGCGGGTTGTAGACAAGATCGCTCCCAAGCAACGGTGACCACCAGTCAGCAGTCCAGAAAACCCTCTGTTATGCGGGTTTTTCTGGGTGGCTAAGAAGGGACTTTGTCGGCTGATTTATCAATAAAATTCTAGTAGAATATGAATTTTCTGGTTTAAAAAGTCAAACCTCAAACTTTTCAGGGACTAGACGAGGCGGGAATTGATCAAGATGGCGTGTTTAAAGAATTCCTAGAGCTCACCTTAAAACAAGTCTTCGATCCAGCGCTGAATCTGTTCAAGGTAGGCTACAAGCTCTTACAGGCTAAATTCTCTAACAATTTTCTGAAGAGTTGTACTTTGTACGTTGTACAAATTGTAGTTGTACAAATTGTAGTTGACAAATTGTAGTTGTACGAATTGTAGTTGTACAAATTGTAGTTGTACAAATTGTAGTTGTACGAATTTGTACGAATCTTGTTTTCAGAGCAGTTCCACCGGTCATCTCTATCCTTCGTCCACTTCATCAATAAACGAAGAACACCTTGCTTTGTTCACATTCGTCGGGCGATTGTTGGCTAAAGCTGTTTATGAGGGAATCGTTGTTGATGTGCAATTGGCGCCAGTTTTGTTGGCAACGGTATATTTTAGAAGAATAACTGGAAAAGATAGATAGATAGATTATGCAGAGATGAAGATTATGCACTAGTTTTCACCAATCAAATTTAGGTGCTTGGCTCTGGTCATTTGTCCTCTTTCGATGAGTTGGCCAACTTTGACCCTGAGCTTTACAAGAATTTGACTTATGTGAAAAGGTGAGTAAAGAAAAATGCTAAAAACATTTCTTAGAAAGCTCCGCTTTAGTTACCCAAAAGCCAATAACGGGGGTGGGACAAACGCGACCTTTTTTGCGCACCTGGACATTTGCGTACCCTTTTTTTTGCTGAAAAAGGCCTTAGGAAAGGCTGTAGAGCTTCGAAAATATTTCCATATAAGGGAATCGTATGCGTAGATACCGAATTTCGACAAATCAGACCTCGCTGACACGTCAAATTTGGGCTAAAAGGCAAAAACTACGCAACTTAACGCTTTTCCGCAGTTTTTGCCTTTTAGCCCAAATTTGACGTGTCAGCGAGGTCTGATTTGTCGAAATTCGGAATCTACGCATACGATTCCCTCCTATGAAAACAGTTTTGAAGCTCTACGACCTTTCCTAAGGCCTTTTCCAGCAAAAAAAAAGGTGCACAAAAAAGGTCGCATTTGTCCCACCTCCACCAATAACAGTTAATTCAGTCAATTTCCCTTTACCGAGCACTGTAATCCAATCTACTCACTCAATTTTAGAACATTTACAGCAATTCTTTGAGCTTTTCAAAGAGAACCATATAACCAGCGGAAATTTTTTTGGCTCTTCTCCCTTATCCGGGGTTTTTAAAAAAATCATCTATGGTTTTTGCATAGCTTTTAGATGAATTCGGAAACCTTAGTTTAGATTTAGTTTAAAGGAAACTTTAGAGGAAACTCTAGATCAATTAAACCCGAGTTCCACTTGGTAGATTCAATAAAATGAATAGCGCCAATCGATTCCCCGACCCCGAAAACCCCTGGGTACACATTTACAGTTGAATATTTTTTTTTGTATCATCTACAATGCAAAAGAAGAAGAATGTAAATGACTGGCGAGGTGTTCTTTGTGCGGTCGCGTAATCTCTCTTTATCTAGCCGATCATCCGGTATAGGGTCCTTCCGTTTTGGAACCCTCCAAGTGGAAATCCAAGGGGAAGGAGCGGTCAGCGACTGAGCCGTCTTTTGCTTTTCTAACTCGTCACCATGCCCAAACCCCTTCTCCACCATAGCCGAGTGGCTGTCTTGTAATCTGGTCAACCTGGCGGTCCCGGGTTCGATCCCAGCGACTAAAAAATTTGGCTCTTTCCCATATATGAGTTTTTTCTCTGCAATATTAGGGCAGTTGAGTTGTGTATTTGTTCGTGTTACATTATTCAATAAAATGCATATTTTTTTCTCAATTTCAGGTATACCGACTCTGCTGATGTGTCCGATTTGGCGCTCACCTTTTCAATTGATGAGGATTTCCTGGGAAAAGTGAATACCGTTGATTTGGTGCCCGGTGGAAGAGCTTTACCTGTCACAAATGAGAACAAGTTTGAGATTTATAAAATTCTGTATTATTTCCGTTTTTAGAATCAGCTACATTCACAAGATGGCCAAGTATCGCGTCTACACACAAACGAGACATCAGCAAAAGGTGAGGAGTTGTATGAGTGGATCACAGTCTAATCATAAAATACAGGGTTTGGCGAAAGTCCTGTCCTTTTTAAATTCTTTTTACCTTCTTTTTACCTAGGTAATTGAATTCTCTCTGATTTTTATTATTTTATAAGTGTTTATCGCCAAAAGATAGCCAATCTTTTACAGAATTTAAATCTTATTACCTTTTTTAAATAGCTTCTTTAAATTTTGTATTATGACAATTTGCGTGAGCTCTGTGGTCGCCCAGTTATTAGTATTATTAGTATAAGAAAGTCTGTCAAACTTAGAGCTCAGACGATTAAAAGTTTTCAAAAAATTGTTTATCAGTTCCAAACTGGAAATCCAACAACTGTTTTCAATAAGTTTGTAATTGTTATAGGAATTTTTGCAATGAAAAAGCGCAAAAATACAGTGGTCCACAAATGTATTGTCCCATTGCCATCCAAAATTTTCTTTCGTACGAAAATCTTGCAAAATAACGATATTCCCAAAAAGTGTAGGGTATTTTGCTTACCCATAATACTCTACTTTTCAGGGTTATAAGATTTATCCGTATACATTGCAGAAAAATTAAAGTATAAAACAAAAACAATAAGTTACTTAAGAAATAGCTCCACAAAAGTAATGTCTCATTGATGTTTTCCTTGATTATGTATGTGCGACCATAGATCCTTTTTTCGAAAAGCATAAAATTGCGATAATTCAAAATCTAAAAAGGTTATTTAAAAACTGTAATAAGATTTAAATTCTGTAAAAGGTTGGCTACCTTTTGGCTATAAACACTTATGAAAAAAAAAATCAGCTAGGAAGCTTTTAAAGAGAATTTTAAAATGAACAGAACTTTCGCCACACTCTATATTTTACTATCGGCTAATGTTGAAATCATTTTGTATGTGAACTTATTAGGTTGAGTACTAAGTCTTGATTTCATTATCTAAAGGAACGAGTCTTAAACTACCAAATACCAAACAATTTCTTTCATTATAGATTTTTGTCGTTTACTTTTTGTCAATTTCAGACAATTTTTAGTATTTTAGAATAATCTACGAGAAGGAAAACTGGTATTTTTAAAAATATTGAAAGAACATAAAGAAGAAAACCATAAAGAAAGAAAAAAAGCAAATAAAGAAGACTGCTTTACGGATTATTCTGAAATTTTCTTTGTAGATGTAACTTTTTGTGCGCTATCTTTTTTATTTTATTATCAAAATAGGAAGAAACGGTCCAAACTCCATAATTTCTGTCGTTTTTGAACACTCGGCTCACTGCTAATAAAAAACCTTCGAAACTAAGCTTTTCAGAAAATTTGCAAGAGGAATGATTGGGCTATCTAATCAAAAAAACCGTATTTCATTTGGTAGCTTGAGAATTATTCAATTAGAAAATGAATTTGAGTGAAAGACTTTGTACTCAACCAAATAATTCAACCATAATGTTTAGGCTTTTGTTGATGGCTTCCAATCGGTGCTGAACCCGGAGTGGCTGTTTTTGTTCGCCCCACATGAGCTTCAGCATTTGATTTCGGGAACAACGACGTTAGTTGTTACTAAAGTTGTCACTAAAGAACAACGACGTTAGTTGTTACTAAAAAAATTTCTAGAATTACTTTATTAGCATTCGATTAGAGTTTTAACTTTAGTGACATCGATTTGCAAGATCTTCGGAAGCACGTCCAATATTATGGCGGATTTCACTCAAATCATCGACTCATCAAATGGTTGTGGCAGATTTTGGAGAGCGATTTTAGCGCCGAGGAGAGAAGACTTTTCTTAAAGGTGATAGATTAATTATAAATTAATTTTACGGTTGATACATCTAAAATTGAGTTATTGCATTGATAAGCATTGGTCTGAGTTCTCTCATTTCAGTTTGTCACCTCTTGTTCTCGGGGTCCATTGCTTGGCTTTGCCTATCTTGAGCCGCCGTTCTCAATTCGTTGTGTCGAGGTTTCGGATGATTTGGTAATCAAATAATTCTATAGATCTTATTATAAGGTTTAACTTCTGTTAGGGAAAGGCACGAACTCAATGTGAGCTTTGGTCTGGACATTTAGTCCACTTTATACACTTCACTTCTAGCAGTGAAGTGCACTTCAACTTCTAGCATTTTGGTTGAAGCTTTTCAAAGCTTTTAATTGCACTTAAATGTTGCATTTTAGTGTAAATTTGCAAGAAATTTGGGCAAATTGTGTAAGCAATATACGATCGAAGAAATTAAAAGAAAAACCATCATGAAATTAGCTGCAAAATGCTAGAAGTTGCTCCAAAAGAAAAACGAAAACAAAAAGCTGGATCAAAGACCGAACCATGAATCTGTCTGCGAGAGCCTAATGCGTTATTCACTAGGCCACCGACGCGCTTTTTGTCTGCTAGGAAGGATCTATTTAAAGCATTTGTTCTGCTAGAAAGGAGCCCTTTAAAGCATCCGTTTTCGATCCGTTAAAGTATCCTTTTTGACGCCAAACTTTCGATTGAAGTTTGACACTCCTCGAAAGTCAATTGACGGATTTCGATTCCAGATTCAGATTCCTCATATCCGATTCTATAAAGTACACTAGCTGTTCAGACAAAGCGCACCTTGAGCGTGCTTTTCGCTAGTTAGGTAACTTCTTAACTTCAAAATTTTCGTTTTTCAGGATCAAGGTGACACACTGGCGTCGGTGGTTCGAGGCTTTTTGGCCATCAAACGAAAGGAGGCTCCGTCACGGTGGGAATGTTTATTTGAACCTATTAGGTCCTTTTTGTGCCAGAAAAGATTCTATCATTCCTTGAGCACAAAGTACTTCTTAAAGTTGAGCTGATGATTTGATTCGATTTGTCTTAAATAAAAACGAGCGCAATTTTCAGTTTACCCACCGCTTCAACTTGCTTCAACTTATTGAAACTGCCGAACTACTCAAAAAAGAGCACTCTTTTGCAGAAGCTTCGTTACGCGATTCACTCGGAAACCGGTTTTGAACTCAGCTAATTGCTGATATTGGTATTATTGTGCATATACTTGTAATGATCATGTAATAATAAATATTTGGGTGATTGAAAGGGGTAAAAATTAACATCAAAGCACTAACATGAGCAGCTCAAACAGATCAGATTCTTTCTTTCTTCCTTTCTTCTTTCCCCTTGTCTTTCCTTCTTTCTTTCTTCCTTTCTTCTTCCCCCTTGTCTTTCCTTCTTTGGCAAATTAAGATACCGGATGGCTCAGTGTTTAGAACAGCCCTAAAAGCAAAAGCTCAAGGGTTCAATCCCCTCTCCGGAAATCTTTCTTTACCATTTCTTACTCTATTAAAAGGTTATTTGTCCCAAGAATCTCGAAAAGATAGTATCTTTTGCCAATGATCTCTCTACAACTTTCCCCCCACTTATCCATAATCTCAGGCTGTTTCTTGAGTGAGCCAAACACCAAGTCTCCAAGAAAAGCCAAGGAGGGAAAAACTCTGTGTGCACTTTATCACTTAAAATCTGAACGGGGGAAAATATTTTCTGCGGAGTTTGGCACGAATGAAGAAAAATTTTTTGGGAAATGGGAAAGGGATGGAGTGACCCAAACACTTTGAGAAATCTCTCCTCATTCGATCTGTTTACCCTTTGACTTCCGACACTTTCTCCTCTTCTCTCATCGTTTCAACGATCATTTTCGTCTTGCACCCAACACTAATGAGTTTTGAATAGTGATTAGCGAAAGACTTTACTAAAATTGCTCAACAAAAGATCAAAAATGATGGTTGGTAATAGGTTTTTTGACTTTGACTGATGACTTTTGTGATGTTATGTAGAAATGACTAAAGTAAATACGTTTATCAATATTTTATCAGGTATTAAACGAGAAAATCAGCTTTGCAGATCGTTTCAACCTTGATTTCATCTAGTTTTGGTTTGTAGAGTGCAGAATTTGTAGCAAAAATGCAGCCAAATTTTGGGCAAGAATTACTCCCAAAAATTTGGGCAAAGAAACGAGAAAGTCAGCTGAGTTGCTCACCGCTTCTTCCCGTTTACGGATTCGAGAAGGGAAGCACTTTACACCAGAGCGGTACGCCAGAAAGCTAGCGATTGCCCGGCCGCACAACCACAACCTAGTCATTTACAATCTTTTTCTTTTGCATTGTAGATGATACAGCGATATATAGTCAATCAATACGTCAAAGTCAATCGCTAATCAATACGATATATAGATGATGATGATACAGAAGAGATTCAGCTGTGAATTTGGACCCGGGGATCAGGATCGGGAATTGCTTCGTGCTATTCATTATATTGAATAGCACGAATCAATTCCCCGATCAATCCCCGAATCAATCAATCAATCAATTCCAATAGCTACCAATTAAAAATCGCATTTATTTAGTCTAAACTTTTAAATAAATTCATTCAAATCCTTTAATGAATAATGCGATTTGATTTGAGAGTTTTTTCTCTCGATTTTCCCAGATTCGGTTAGTTGATTGAACTTAGTTGGTTAGTTGATTGAAAGATTGATTGAATCTTTATTTGGTTCCTTTGAAAAACTGAAGTGTCCTCTTTAAAACTACCGTATTTTCTCTAATAGTAGTGGACCCCGGCGAGCCGAGTTGGTGACTATTTTACGGTTTCCAAGCTTTTGCAGAAGCTCAACACTCAAATCCCCCACTAGATCTCATCGCCAGCTACATTTTCCGACCCCACATCGATAGGTTCTGATAAGCGGTTCTCGAGATTTCGAGGAATTTAGGCGACACTCAGGGTGCACTACTATTAGAGAAAATACGGTATTCAAATTTGCACAGTTCGCTAGCGAAAATCGTAACCGACTAGCCGATTATGGGTACCGTATTGTAGTCTAAAAGTAGTGCACCACGGCGAGCCGAGTTGATGACTATAACAAATGATTTTCTGAAAATCATTTGTTAACCGAGATAATGGTTTTATGATATGATAAAGGCTATGATAAAGATAATGATAAAGGCTTTATAAATTAACTCTCCCTGATATAGAATGCATTTATTCCCATGAGTCAAAAAACTCCGCTTATTCTGGATTTTCTCTAATTGTAGTGCCCTTTCCCCCTCCCCTGGCCGAGCCGAGTTGATGCCTATTTTACGGTTTCCAATTTTTCCCAGAAACTCAACACTCTTCTCCCCCACTAGATCTCATCGTCAGCTACATTTTCCGACCCCACATCGATAGGTTCTGATAAGCGGTTCTCGAGATTTCGAGGAATTTAGGCGACGCTCAGGGTGCACTACTATTAGAGAAAATACGGTATATCAAAAGTTGACAATAACATTATCTCTAGACAACGTTCAATTCATTCAAATTCATTCATTCTGTTCATTCAAAGTCTCATAAACAATTGGAACTCGGGTTTAATTGATCTTTTAGATTTAGTGACTATCGTGAAAATGAGAATCGGTTCCGGAATTGCTGGAAAACAATTCTAAAATGCTTTACTCTTTTCAAAAGCGAAGCGCTTCAACATCAACATTAACATCTTCAACATCAACATTAACCAGTAAAAAGCTATCACTCTAAAGAAAAAAAAATAGAAAACCACTGATGAGTCAAACCGGAGACTCCTTTTTTCTGCAGTTTTTTTCTTTGGGCTCTTTTTTTTTCTTTTCTTTTCTCTCGATTGCGCGGATTTTTCTCAGGCACCGCCCCGGCTCGAATATAAAAGCTGGAAAAAGGATTTATCTAGTGCCCTTTCTTCTATTCTAGACGCGATTTTTTCGGCAACGATGAGAACGTAATGTTGAATATTTTAAAATAAAACGTCTTGCTTTAGGATTATCCTTTCCACACTTTTGTTATCGGTAGTTTTGGCTCAGCAACAGCAACAGCAACAGCAAGGTAAAATTTGATTTTATTTAAATCTGATAGGATTTCGATTCTAGAAAATAGAATTTTTAACTAAATGCTCTACCAAAGCCCTCTACCAAAGCCAAGTTCCAGGACAAAGCGGTAGCGGAAATCAGCCCGGTTACTTGCCTGACTATCAAGGAGACAAGTACACGAATCCACAAAGAATACAGGTAAATTGCTTCAAGCTTCAAGAAGCTACAAGGCATCAAGAAGCTACAAGGCTTCCAGAAGGCTTCAAGGCTTCCAGAAGGCTTCAAAGCTTCCAGAAGGCTTCAAAGCTTCCAGAAGGCTTCAAAGCTTCCAGAAGCTTCAAGGCTTCCAGAAGGCTTCAAGGCTTCCAGAAGCTTCAAGTTGTTCATTGAAAAACTGATTGCCGACCAGATTTCTGATTTTTCAGGAGACTCAAGCTCTGAACGCGAAATTCTTCCCCTCAATCGGCGGCGCTCCACCCGCTCCACCACAAACTCCGGCTCAACAAGGAATGGGAAGCAATGGTGTGAAACGAAAGAAATTAGAGTTTAATTTGAGCTCAAAACAGGCCCCAGAATTTCCTGATTGACTCATTTTGCAATGCTCAATAATCTCATAGACTTCTTACTCTTACAGGAACACAGCCAAACTCACAACAACAATTCCGCAATCCCTCTTCGTCGCAGTCTCAGTATGGTCAAACGGCTCAAAAGTGAGAGACAATTTTTGAAGAGAAAGTAGCTAGATTTTTAGTCAATACCAAAACACAAACAACATGCAATACGGTCAATCAAACAGCAATATGTACGGGCAACAACAAGGATATGGACAACAACAACAACAGGTAGATATTCTAGATTTTTCGAACTCGTTCGGCTACTTTGAGCGAGCGAAAAGAAGTTTTCCGTCTCTGGGAAATGGTTTTGATTTGAAATTTAAACAGATTTAAGAAATCTATAAGTAGAAGTCGTTATTTATTGTTAAAATTAAAAAGAATAGCTTTTTCAAATCCTGATCAATGAAATCCGCGGAAGTTTAATCCATCAACACCTTAGCAATTAGTGTTCAGTTATCTAACTTTGAATGGCTTTTCTTGCGATTATCCTAGTCATTTTTCGCGTGATTTCCAGTCGAAATGACGCATCTTCTAGTTCTTTTCTTTTTGTTGTTGATTTGGCGTGAGAATGATAGGGGATTGTGCCGGGAAATCGTCGATCAAGTAGACGCGCGTCAAACCTTTCAACATTCCCATGCCCTTGACTTGCTCTTACTTTTTTTATCAGACAATCAAGTATTTAGTTGTTGAAAATCAATGGTATTTTGCTAAAAAGCAATGGTATTTTGTTAAAAATCAATTTACTGTACGTGTATCAGTTTGCAATGAGTTTGAAATGTTCAATAAAGTAAAGAAATGAATGGTAAAGAATTTTGCGGGGGAGGAGAATTGAACTCTCGACCTTCTGCTTACTGAATAGATGCCGAGCTATCAGCTAAAGCTGGATAGCTTTAACACTGAGCTATCAGCGCCTTCTTTGAAGAGGGAATGGGGAAGTCAAGGAAGAGAAAGAAAGGAAGGAAGGGAAGGAAGGAAGAGAAGGAAGAGAAAGAAAGGAAGGAAGGGAAGGAAGAAAGAGAAGGAATTACTCGGGCTTTCAGAATACAATAATATACACTTTTGTCTAGAAAATTGTCTGTTTGTCTGTCTGTCTAAGATACTTCACTTTTACTTTACAAAAGTACTTCTACTTTACATCACGAGAAGTTATTCGAACGGTCAGTTATTCGAACGTTTTAGTACGGCCAATCCACCCAAAGCCCATACTATCAGCAACAGCAACAACAGCAACAGCAACAACCACAACAATATGGAACTACGCAAGCTTATGGAATGCAGCCACAGGTAGACTTTAAAACTCGATATTCCTGAATACTCGATAACTGAAGAATCCCAAATGACTTTTCCAGTACGAGCAAAGCTCGAACTACAATCAGAATCAACAACAGTACGGAAACACTCAGCAATATGCGAATAATCAGGCGAGTTTTGTTTTGTCGAATAAGCAAAAACGAAATTTGCTTAACAAATGAATAAGCTTTTAACCTTTAAGGCAATTTTAACTCCAAGTAACTTTAACTTTAACTCAACTCAAAGTTTCAGTTCGATCAGACCACTCAAAGCTACAACTATCAACAACAGAACAATCAATACCAACAACAATTTGGCAGCAGCACTCAATCTCCATATGGAAATAATCAAGTAAGCCAAAATTTTTGGTTATTGCACATTTGATACGAGCCCCGTCCCAATCTAACTTTGAGCTGAAATTTCTCGGTGTTGGGTGGTCCAGTTTAAATGTTCTTAATATCATTAGATACGCCAAGTTTTTCTCTATCGATTGGTATAAAAACTATTTCAATTGGACCACCCAACAACAAGATATTTGAGCTCAAAGTTGGATAGCGAATGGCAAAAGAGACGGGGCGCCTATAAAAGGAACGACGCCCCGCCCACTTTGCCATTGGCAATCAAACTTTGAGCTGAAATTTCTTGGTGTTGGGCTGTTCAATTTAAATGTTCTTGACATCATTGGATGCGCCAAGTCTTTCTCTATCGATTGGTACAAAAACTATCTAAATTGGACCACCCAACACCAAGAAATTTCAGCTCAAAGTTAGATTGCCGATGGCAAAAGGGGCGGGGCGCAAATAAAAGGTTCAACAACCGCTTGTTGGACGCATTGGACGTGTCAAATGTCCCACAATCAAAATTTTTGAATATTCGAAAACTAACGCAATGAGAACCGCTTCTAAATGTTGTGCTAGAGCCTTGAAAGATCTGATATTTACACTACTGGCAACTGATTGATTACCAGATTCATTTCAATGTCAATTTCAATGTCAAGTTCAATATCAATTTCAATGTCAATTTCAATGTCAATTCATAGCCAAATTGGATCTTGTCAAGTTGAGTTCTCATCTCACATACAGCCAATGCTAGTTCATGTTAAAAGCTCTGATAACTTTCGCACTAGAGCTAGAGCTAGAGCTAGAGCTAGAGCTAGAGCTAGAGCTAGAGCTAGAGCTAGAGCTAGAGCTAGAGCTAGAGCTAAAGCTAGAGCTAGAGCTAGAGCTAAAGCTAGAGCTAAAGCTAGAGCTAGAGCTAGAGCTAGAGCTAGAGCTAGAGCTAGAGCTAGAGCTAGAGCTAGAGCTAGAGCTAGAGCTAGAGCTAGAGCTAGAGCAATCTGAGACAGAAGCTGTAGAATCAAATTAGAATCAAATTTTTGATAAGTTCACAGATTTCTATTGAAATTACGAGCGGGATTGCCTATCGGATAGAATCACTTTTCTTTCAGCAAGTGAGCGCCTCGGAAATGCAACAACAGTGTGCCCCAGTTTGTCAACAAATGTCGCAGGTGATTTTCGACTTTCATTCCAATTTCATTCCAATTTAAGTTTAACTTTTTACTCAATTTGTAATAGAATTTTTTTTTGAGTTCAGACAAAAACGAATTGAAATCCGATACTCAGTGGTTATTTTAGAATCAAGACCAACAACAGAGCCAACAACAGAGCCAACAACAAGGCCAACAACAGCTTGGGTCGACTAGCTTTGGGTGGGTATTATAGTTGAACGAAGAAAATTCTTTAGATATTTTACCAAAAACATTTCAACTTTTCAGAAACCAACAACAAAACACACAAACCTCTCAACAACAGTACGGAATGTCGGCTCAAATGGACTGCACACAGTACTGCAATGGATACAACGCAGGATTGGTGAGTTGAGAAATGAAAAAGAAATGAAAAAAGCAAAGAAATGAAGGTATTGCATAGAAAAATTGATTCTTTAAATGAGAAATAGCTTTTTTATTGGAAAAATAGAGATTTGGAAGCTGGAAATGCGCGCCGCCGCTTTTGCCATTGGCAAACTAACTTTGGGCTCAAATATCTTGATCTTGGACTATTCAATTTGAATACTCTTGGTATCATTAAACGCGCCAAGTTCTCCTCTGTCGATTGGTACCAAAACTATTTCAATTGGACCACCCAACACCAAGATATTTGAGCTCAAAGTTAGATAGCCAATGGCGGTAATGACAAGGGAGTTACAGACGCGCGAAAGTGGCGATCTTTTTTCAAATATGATATTTCATTGTCCAGTAGTGCAGGTACCTGAGTAGACTTCAAAGCTGTTCCCGTAAATGCTCTAATAGAAAGCCACAAAATCACGTCGCAAATCCGCGGGCACACGCGTCCCGCCCATTTTTCCATTGGCTAACTTTGAGCTGAAATATCTTGGTGTTGGGCCGTTCAATTTCAAATATTCTTGGTATCATTAGATGCTCTAATTCTTCCTCTGTCAATTGGTACCAAAAACTATTCAATTGAATTACCCAACACCAAGAAATTTGAGCTCAAAGTTAGATTGTCAATGGCAAAAAAGGCGGGCGCGGTGCCACAATCAATTTTTGCCCAGTCTTTGAAGATCGCTTCTTGTAATTAGCCCATTACTGAACTATAACTTTTGATTCGAAATTAAAATAGATTTGATCTTCTATGAGTTTCCATTAGTTTAGAATTGGTATTGAATTGGTATTGAACGTAATTGGTATTGAATCGAATTCATATTCGCAATCTCAACTAGAGTGTGTTCCTCTCAAGAAATCGTGCAAAATAGCAAAACGATTGCATTTAAAATCAAACCGAATATCTTACATATTGTAGAATTGTAGAAGATATTCAAGAAACTCAGTTGATTTCGACCCAACCCGTTTCCTATTTCACGTAATTTCTTGAGAGGAACACCCTCTAAGCCTAAGCCTCAAATCTCGATCCTTTTTCAGCAATCCTCTCAATCTCAACAACAATTCGGCCGAAAGCGACGAGCGATTCGAGCGTGAAAAGTGTACAAATTTCGATGTGAAAAGTTTATTCGATCAATATAATAAAATAAACATATGAAAACTCAATCTGAAATCACAAAAATCATGAAATGAGAAGCTCTTTAGCTCTTTAGAAGCTCTTTAGAAGCTCTTTAGAAGCTCTTTAGCTTTTTAGAAGCTCTTCAGAAGCTCTTTAGCTCTTTAGAAGCTCTTCAGAAGCTCTTTAGCTCTTTAAAAGCTTTTTAGAAGCCCTTTAGCTCTTTAGAAGCTCTTTAGAAGTTCTTTAGAAGTTCTTTAGAAGCTCTTTGGCTCTTTAGCTCTTTAGAAGTTCTTTAGAAGCTCTTTAGAAGCTCTTTAGCTCTTTAGAAGCTCTTTAGAATCTCTTTAGAAGCTCTTTAGAAGCTCTTTAGAAGCTCTTTAGAAGCTCTTTAGAAGTTCTTTAGAAGCTTTTTAGAAGCTCTTTAGCTCTTTAGAAGCTCTTTAGCTTTTAGAAGCTCTTTAGAAGCTCTTTAGAAGCTCTTTAGCTCTTTAGAGGCTCTTTAGCTCTTTAGAAGCTCTTTAGAATCTCTTTAGAAGCTCTTTAGAAGAAACGTGAACAAATGGTGCAGAAAAAAAAGCAAAAACACAGCAAAAGATTTTATTTATTCATTGAAAAATCTTGAGAATACAGAAAAACAGCTATCAAAAAAGTCAAAAAAGGGGGAAAAAGGCAAAAAAGTCAAAGAAGGGAAAAAACTTCTGGACAAGACCCAACTGGGCTCTTTATCTTATCACTTTCCGTCAATGGTGTCCCTTTTCTCATTTCCTCACAAAAAAGTTTCCCAAAATTTATTCATTCCGCTAAAAACTTATCAATAAATAAAGAGAAGGGCTTTATTTTTTTTTGGCATTTTTGGCATTTCGATGGCGGTTTTGGGTGCAATTCTTGAGCATGGATTGCAACGAGTTTTACCTTTACTTCACTCATCGTTTTTCACCGGCAACTCGGACGATTCGCTCACCGATGCGGCAACACTGAGGATTTTGGCGGAGAATATTCGATATTATGGTAATGATTGGATTTGAGTTGAAATTTACTTCTTTGCTATGTAAAAAAATCGTGTAAAAATGATTAAAAAGCGGCAAAAAAGAGCTGATTTTTCATCATTTTTCAATCACTTTTTTTCTAAGCGCTGGTTAAAGCTAAAAATATGTTTTATATCTCGAAAAATTACCCATTTTCTCTACTTTAATTTAATATTAAAACATGGAGAAATAAACGTACTCGTGTCAAGATATGAGCGTTTATTTGAGAGTAAACTGACTCTCAGCTTGAGAGACGACGCGACGCTCCTATAGGATGGGGTATTATTGCAGAATTTACAGATAGGTAGGCTAGTTTCCACAACTAGCCTACCTTTTTCGCGCAACTGGGTCGTTTGCGCAACTTTACAATGCCCTACGAAAGATCAGGATTGGTGATCAAATTGGGGTAGGCTAGTTTCCGCAATTTTTTTTAGGCTTAGCGCAACTCGCCATAACTTTCTTCCAAGTTAGCCAATCTTTATGATTTTGGTGTCATTTTGTAGATCTCAATAAGTGCAACAGAATGAAACTAAAGTCATAAAGATTGGCCGACTTAGAAACAAAGTTATGGCGAGTTGCGCTAAAGGACCCTATTGCGCAACATAAAATTGCGAAAATTAGCCTACCCCAAGAAAAGCGCAAAAAGAGCGTTTAGAAAATGCCTTTGCTAACTAGCACCTTTTAGAAAACATGATTTGAACGATTTGATTTGAGAGGAAGACACTCTAGTGCCCATGTTTAATGCACTGTTAGGTTATAGCTCCGTACACCCGATAACCCAGAAGAATCGTTTTTTCAAAACAAAAGCTATCTAGAAAATCTCAGTATTCAATTGCTAAATTAACCAAAACTGGCGAGAACAGTTTCCACAATTTTTTTTAGGGTTATTTGGGTCGTTTGCGCAACTCGCCATAACTTTCTTCTCAGTGAGCCAATCTTTATGATATTGGTTTCATTTTGTAGATCTCAATAAGTGCAACAAAATGAAACTAAAGTCATAAAGATTGGCCGACTTAGAAGAAAGTTATGGCAAGTTGCGCCTCAGTTGCGCAAATAACCCTGTTGCGGAAAGAAAATTGTAGAAAATTGCGGAAATTAGCCTATCCCACAGATCGCTTTACGTTTCAAATGAAATTTGCATATAAAAGATAAGAAAAGATCGAATTACGCCGAAAATTTCTAAGTTCTAAAGCAATTTCATCATTTTTTAGTTGGCAAATGTTTGCAAATGAAAGCTAACGTTCTTTTAGCAGTTAAACATCAAAAAAACCTTTGGATAACATGGCTAGGCTATGACTATGATATGACTAGGCTTTTGAAAGGATACTTGATCTCATTTTTAATCTTAAAGCTTGAAATTTTACGTAAAACTTTTGAATTTGGCTTTCTTTCATAAAACTTTCATCAAAAACTGAAATGTAGCTATTCCTCGAGTTTTAGTAAGCGTTTTAGTAAGCTAACTTTCAGCATAACTTTCAGCATAACTTTCAGCGTAACTTTTTAGACGCCGTTCAACGAGTGTCGCTGAAACAAGCAGCCGAATCGATCGAGAGTTTCCTCCAATTGATCTCTTACTCATCAGCTCTGGTATCAAAACTGAGTCTTGACGTCGATCGATGGATTGAAATCCTCAAAGAAGTCCCGCCAAGTATGACAAGGGAAAAGATTGCAGCGCCGATTGCAAAATCAAAAGTTCGGAAGAGAAAGGAACAAAGAGTGAGGAAATGTTTGAAAATGCTAAAAACTAGTTATTGTAAGTAAAAAAGAGGTATATTAGCTTGTTTTTCAGCTAAATCGTTTCCACCTGGTTGAGGAAGAGTCCGAGCAACGGGAGAATCAAATGCAAACATCTTTGCCACCTGTAGGTTTTAAAAGTTGAGATTTTTAAAGGTTTAAATGAGATTCTATGAAGTTTAACTTGTAAATTTATCAAAAAACAGTTAAGAGGAGATAGGAGAAGATAGATAGATAGATAGATGGATAGATGGATGGATGGATAGATAGATGGATGGATAGATAGATAGATAGATAGATAGATGGATAGATGGATGGATGGATAGATAGATGGATGGATAGATAGATAGATAGATAGATAGATGGATAGATGGATGGATAGATAGATAGATAGATAGATAGATGGATGGATGGATAGATGGATAGATAGATAGATGGATGGATGGATAGATAGATAGATAGATGGATAAATAGATGGGGAGATAGATGGATAGATGGATAGATAGATGGATAGATAGATGGATAGATAGATGGATAAATAGATGGATAGATAGATAGATAAATAGATGGATAGATAGATAGATAGATAGATAGATGGATGGATAGATAGATGGATAGATAGATAGATGGATAGATAGATGGATAGATAGATAGATGGATAGATAGATGGATAGATATATAGATAGATAGATAGATGGATAGATGGATAGATGGATATGTCGTAGCCGTTTACAAAACTCAGCCGCTAACGAATGAGGGTATTTCCGGGCATCAAATCAAAAAGTCACCCACATAAAAAATGTTCATAATACATATATTTTATAATAAATTTTTGAAATTAGCTCATTTGGTTCAGTAGAAAATTTTTTTTGAGCCCCCAAAGTTTAGGTTCAAAAATGCCCTAAAATGGCTATAAAAAATTTTCTACTTAGCCAAAAAACTTGCCTAATAGCTCATTTTGTAGCCAATTTGATGTAGTTTCTTAAAGCTACATTGAACATTTGTTTTTCAAAGCTAGGAGAAAGAGGGCGAGGAACGACTTCAGTTGAACTCCGTCGCTGTTTTCACATTTGGGAATTGCCCTGAATTTGTTCCTCGCCCTCTTTCTCCTACTTTCAACGAAAAATTGTTTTAGATGGCTTTACTTTAAGAAACTCCTGGATAAGCTCCGATTTTAGTTTTATCCAACCGAACTTAAAACGTATAATTTGGTGGATGATTCTTTTACCGACGACGAGAACTTCATCGAAATCAATATGGCTACAGTTTGGGAGCGGAAAATTGTCAATTTCTATATGGTTTGTTTAGAAAGTTCATTAGATCAGCTATTAGATCAGCTATTAGATCAGCCTATTTTATTTTGGTAATGAAAATCTTACAGAAAGCCTACAACACTACCAAAATCGAGCGCTTCTCTAAAGCCGACATTCTCGTTTTCGCGTTAACGATTTTGACGGGAGCACAGGAAATCCTCGGATTCGCAGCTTTTGTATGATTTTGAGCTCTTGGTTGTAACCTGAAAAGGAGAAAAAAGACTCTAGACAAAGTTATGAAGCTAAGAAGTTACCTTCAAAGCTTGACTACGCATTCAAAATACCGTCACTGCAGTCAGCAGCCTGATTTTTGTCTCACTGAGAGCTCAATAGGATAGCTCAGTGGTTAGAGCATTTGCATTTGAGGGTTGAGAGTTCAATCACCTCTCCGGGAATCTTTCTTTGTCATTCCTTTATCTACTATATATGTTACAGTAGAAATCCGTCCAATTTCTAGAATCTAGATCTGATTCTAGATCTGATTCTAGATCTGATTCTAGATCGGAAGGATTTCTAGAATTGGAAGGACGGATCGGACGTCGGATCTAGAATCCGTCTAGATCGGAAGGATTTCTAGATCGGACCTAACTTATAAAAGAGCTGCGTCTATCTGTCTGTCACTACTCCTCTGCACCCAGTGGACCATTTCAAATGACTCATACTTAGTTTGGCTTAGAATTCTATGTACTTCTGCAACAGGTTTTTAAATTTTTACAAAACCAAAAGTGCTGACGCGGGTGGGAGTCGAACCTGAGTCGCGTGGGCTAGAGACAAGTGCGCTCGCACTGCGCCATCCATTCTGCGCCATCCATTCTGCGCCATTCATCCCGCGCCATCGATCCTACGGGTCGTATGGACTAGAGCGAAAGGGCGCTCGCACTGCGCCATCGAGCAGCCGAGTGGTTAACGCGCGTGTCTCTCAAACGAACGGAAGAGAGAGGTCGCAGGTTCGACCCCTCTGCACTGTGAAGAGTCTGGAGAGGTGTAGTATAAGTGGGAGCTTCGGCAACGGTGAAATACCACTACTTTCACTGATTCCTTACTTACTCGGTGACACGGGAGCTTGAGTTTACTCTTCCTTCTAGTATTAAGTGTGGTCACTTGGTGACTGCGCCAATTCTTTTGCTCTTTGCTTCTTTTTTTGTTGCGAAGCAGCAGCTAAGCTATTGGTTTTCTATAAAAGTGCTTGCAGAACCCAAAATCTTGGAAATTTCCGAAACTTTGTGCCGAAGACAATGAAAATCTCGATTCTGAGCAACTGGGAAATTTGACGAAAGTTTCGTGCATTGTAAGTTTTCAATTCATTGAGCTAAAAACATATCAAGTTTCGATTTTAATTCCAATCAGAACCAGCAATCAGAACTAGCAATCGAAACTATCAAAAGTAAAAGCAAAAGTTTTTAGTTTGCGCACATGATCGCCCGAATCACTCGAGTCCAGAATGGGAGTTGGATTCAGAAAATGATCATTGAAAATGTTATCGAGAAGATAGAACAGGTAAATGACTTTAAATGACTTTGACTTTAAACCAAAAATCGAAATAAATAAACATTTCTCATCAAATATTCAGCTAACGGAAATCTCTGGCCTCTTGATCCAAGCGGCTTTCTATGATGAGGAGTTCGAACTCGCCGACTCGTCGCTCACAAATCCGCTCGATTATTTACGGTAGTCTTGCTTGCAGTTTAATCAATTAGAGTCAATCAATCAATCAATCAATCAATCAATCAGCTTTTGAATAGAAAATCAATGAAATCACCATATTTTCAGCCTTCTGGATGCATTACTTTTGTGCTTCGACCAAGAGATCCCAATCTCGCTCGACTTGATCAAAAATCTCGTTGTAAACTGGTGAGTAAAGCCTGCTAGGATGCTAGGATAACTTTTGAACTTTTAAATTAACTCTAAATGAACTCTAAATGTTTTTATGTCTTTTAATGTCTTTTAAGACCTATTTGCTTAAAGGTTAGACCTTAGAACGCAGAACTTTACCAGGAAAAGGCACCAGATCAAGGTGACCTTTTTGTATTTGTTTTTTTATAGAGCTTTAAAGATAGAGCTAGTATTTGATAGGGCTTTGAATGAGGATTCCGAATCAGCTTTTAGCTCTTCCAATGGAGCTCTGTATCGCAAGATATCTGAGTTTAAAGACAAATCCGACAGTATTACAGGGTGATCAAGAATTACCGCAACACACAAAAGGCCTGGCTTTTAACCAAATATGCAACCCATCTCGAAAAGTTAACATAAATACCTTTATTCAATATATAACGGTAACAAATTAAGAGGATCTTGGATCAAGAGGCCAGAGATTTCCGTTAGCTGAATATTTTGATGAGAAATGTTATTTTATTTAAATAAAACCCATAACAACTCCGAAAAAAAAGATCTAAACTTTGATGCCAATTCTCTTGCAGTACAGGGCTCCATTGGAAGAGCTAAAAGCTGAGTCGGAATCCTCATTCAAAGCTCTATCAAATCCTGGCTCTATCTTTAAAGCTCTATAAAAAACAAATACAAGAAGGCCACCTTGATCTGACCGCCTCTCCCTAGTTAATGTTAGTTTTTCTACAAAAGCTTTTTGCAGGTACAAACTCGAAGAAGAGCTTGAAATCGGTGAAAAAGGTGCTGCGCAATTTTTTGGCGAAAATGTCTTGCTCAGCATTTCAAAAAACGCAAAAGCTGGCAATATCGGTGTCAGACTTGAATTGCTGAGGCAACTCTTTGAAGTCAACATAAACAGGTATCATATTAGGTTGGTGAATTGGAAACTGCGGGACTTTGAACTAAATTTATGTTGAACAAAATTTGTTCAACATAAAACCATGAATTCATTTGAAATAATTTCCATTATTATTGATTATATTAGTGCTAAATTGGTGCAAGTGACACACACTATTCTATTGGGTTGGTGGAAAAGTCCTTTCGGATTTTTTGGGAGAGTACCTTAAATTTGTCGAATTTAGACGTTTTATAGCTCATCCGAAAGCTGAATTCAAGACGGATCGATTGGTAAAAACCGTTTTGAGATATCTCTTTTCTAAAAGTTTTTAGAGCTATTTTAATAAAGGACGGCAGAGACAAAAAATGGCTGTTTTCACGTTTCGTTAGTTTTCCGTGCAGAAACCTCGGCTAAAAACATGTGTTTCGTGATCAGCGTCAAAAACAACCCCTAGACACGCATTTTCAGAAAATTAGCAAAAAATTTTTGACAAATATTGTCACCGGTGGAAGTCGAACCAGCGACCCTCAGATCAATAGCCTTTCCGCCCCTTTTCGCGATTTTCTCGTTTTTTTTTTTGTTTTATCATTGTTTGATGTTGTTAGAGGGCTTTTTCAGGGTACAAAAGAAAGAAAAAAAAAAGAAAGAAAATCGCGAACGGCTATTGATCTGAGGGTCGCTGGTTCGACTTCCACCGGTGACAATATTTGTCAAAAATTTTTTGCTAATTTTCTGAAAATGCGTGTCTAGGGGTTGTTTTTGACGCTGATCACGAAACACATGTTTTTAGCCGAGGTTTCTGCACGGAAAACTAACGAAACGTGAAAACAGCCATTTTTTGTCTCTGCCGTCCTTTATTAAAATAGCTCTAAAAACTTTTAGAAAAGAGATATCTCAAAACGGTTTTTACCAATCGATCCGTCTTGAATTCAGCTTTCGGATGAGCTATAAAACGTCTAAATTCGACAAATTTAAGGTACTCTCCCAAAAAAATCCGAAAGGACTTTTCCACCAACCCAATATTAGGTTGATGCATAAGTGTTTTTGTTCCTTTTCGTCTGCCGTTTCAAGCCAACAAATGCACGAATTAAACTACGGTTGATTTCATTAGAAAAAGCAATTATTTTTCTGCAAAATAACATTAAAACGGGTTTAAAAATATTTAATGCCTGGATTTTCTTGAGAGTATGAAGTCGGGTAGTCAAAAAGGGCTAACTCGATGATGCGGTTTAGACACCTTAGCTAAAGAAAACCTATCTTCGTGTCAATAGATAAAAGATAGAGAAAAAAAACGTTTGATATTTCGCCAAAATTTCAGAGAAATTCATTCAGCCAATTTTTCCGTAGAGTTTTTTATAGATTTTTACGAAAAAGGCGTTTTTCACTCTCGAATTTGCTTGAAAGTGAACCGAAATTCATTTAAAAAGATGTAAATTCAACAAAAAAACACTTTTTTTATAGAGCAAACTATAGATTAATTCGTGAATTTGTTACTTTTTAACAGAAGTACGAAAAAAACGAAAACACTTATGCATCAACCTAATATTAAAAATCAGTTGGAATCAGTCGCTGATCCTTGGGCTAGAACAAAGCCAGTCTTGTTGTCTAGAGTGAAGCGAGGTCTAACGTCTGATCTAGAATCAAGCCGATCACTCTAAATCTTACTCTGAATCGGATGCCTGTCTTAGAGTGATCGGCTTGATTCTAGATCGAACGTTGGACCTTAATTCACTCTAAATCGAACATCCGATCTATTGGGTTGGTGAATTGAAAACTGCGGGACTTTGAACTAAAATTTGTTCAACATAAAACCATCGAATCATTCTAAATAATTTCCATTATTATTGACGACTTCTGCCCATTTTACAGGCAATTTGCGGATTCCTCTTTCGTAGTAGGATTTCGTTTTTGAATCGAAAAACTTTCAAAGCCAATTTTTGACTACTTCTTCCGAATCGAAGTGTTCTCCCGCAAGTCGTCAATAATAATGGAAACCATGGGGCACCTAAGCCCCAAGTTTCGATTTAAATCCAAAGGTATGAAGGTACCTTAGCAGTGTAGCATGATCAACCCCTAACTCTTCTTCCAATTCACGCGATGATACCCGAGGGTCGTTGGTAATGAGTTCGAGTAATTTGGAATCATTCAGGTGGGGTTCAACATCATCCATGTTGAAGTAAACAAACCCCCCTTTCAGCTGGTTCTATGCTGTTGTTTTCTTTAGCTGCTTAATAAATTTACGCTTAAATCCTGTGCTATTAGGTTGGTGAATTGAAAGTTGCCGGACTTTGAACTAAAATTTGTTCAACATAAAACCATAGATTCATTCCAAATAATTTCCATTATTATTGACGACTTCTGCCCATTTTACAGGCAATTTGCGGATTCCTCTTTCGTAGTAGGATTTTGGTTTGTGTGTGAGACAAGTGTGAGACTCAAAAATCGAGGACTGGAGATGGAGACTGGAGATCCCAGTTTGAGCACTTTCTTCAAAAGAAACCCATTTTGGTGTCAATAGAAAAGTTGTAGAGAATCAAAAATCAGGCTCATAGCCAAATTTCCAAAAAGATACACTTATTAGTTTCGCTTAACATGCAAGTTTTGTGAAAATTCGTAAATTTGGCGTAAATTTGGCATTTCTTGAACACCAGTTTTTGAATCGTTCTGAAAATTAGGATATAAGCTTGATTTTTGATTCTCTACAACTTTTCCATTGACACCAAAATGGGTTTCTTTTGAAGAAAGTGCTCAAACTGTCACATATGACAATATGCGACAGTTTTCAATTCACCAACCCAATAGATACCAAAAAGCGGTACTTTTCCGTCATAAATCCGCAAAAATAGCCCCTGATCATTTAATAGTCAAAAATCGATCAATTAAATCAAAATCAAAAATAAATCAAAATAAGATCAATGAGGAATCCATGCCGTAGCAAGAACCATTCGTAGAAATCGTCCTTCCCCATTTCTTGTCCATGGACCATTTCTTGTCGGACATTCAGCTAAATAAGCTTTAGCCTTCCTATTTAGGTCCTTTAAAGCTCCTTTAGAGCTCCTCTATAGTTCCTATTTAGGTCCTTTAAAGCTCCATGAAAGCTCCTTTCAGCTAAATAAGCTTTAGCCTACAAAGTAGCTGTTTCTTGTCGGACCATGCATTCAGCAAGCATCAATTTTCAATTCACCAACCCAATATTATTGAGTTTTTGGCAAAAGAAACACATTTTTCTTTAGCACAAATTGCTGTTTCTATAAGCAAGTCGATGCTTGTCTTGAAGCAATCAGCGATGCTTCAAACAATCGAAAAGTCTCACAAAAAGATCTACGAATTTTGGCTCGGATTATTGATTGTTGGAAATTCGAAGAGCTCGATGAGGCGCAATTGCTTGAGTTACTCATTTTATTGATTTAAAAACTCTCATCAAAATTTTCTTTTTATGTTTTCACAAAGTTTGCCGAGTCGTTTGAGGGTCCATTGGAGTGGTTAAAAGAGAAAATTTTCGAGTTGGAAAAAGAGGAATTACAAGCGAAGATGATTCGGTGTCTTCATCGAGGTAGGGTATGGTTTGAATCTTCTGTAGATTGTCGTGTTCGAGCAATCAAAAAAAGTGAATTGGAAATGTCAAATTGGAAAGAAAACGATACTAATCACTGTCTAAAATATTCCTAAATATTTAACCACACTCTTTAAATACCCTTTCCAATTACTCCACTCCACTCCATCTCACTAGGGAAGTGCAACAGGTCAAGATGGTCTTCTCTAATGAGACCTAGCTTATCTAACGCAGATTTCGAATCTGCGAACGCTTATCTAACGCAGTTTTTCATGGAGATTTTGAATCTGCTTTTAAAATTGGCAAAACAGCTTTCTGGCAAAAGTTATGAGCATTTTAAGTCTCGGGTTGCCGCTAGAAAGGCCCTTCCACTCCGCAAAACAAGTGTGCTGGTGGTGTAGTGGGTAAGAGTCCTGTCTCAAGATAGGCCCTATAGCAATAGGCCCTATAGGCCAAACGGCCTATAGGGCCTATTGCTCAGGTTCGATCCCTCTTGCAGAAAAACTTTTTGTTTTCACTTTTAGTGTATTATTTAGTTTGCTTTGGTCTCTTGATTCATATTGGTACTTGTGAATCTGTTGTTGTCTGTTGCACGCACATTGTTGTGGAAAATTTACTTGCGGAGTGAAAGGGCCTTTATAGAGGCAACCTGAAACTTAAAATGATCATAACTTTTGCTGTTTTGCCGATTTTGAAAGCAAATTCAGAAAAATTAGAAAATCTCGATGAAAAACTGCGTTAGATGAGCTAGGTCTCATTACAGAAGATCATCTTGACCTGTTGTACTTCACTAGTCGGGCAATAGCCATTGGGGGCGATCTGGCGACCTGGCAGATTCCGATCTGCCAAGTTCAGCGACATCAGGCTCGAGCTAGTCGCTGGCTCGGATCCTTTCTTGCATTTTTGCAATAAAATCTGTTGCATTTATTAATGAGAACAAAATGAACTTGAAAACTTTCGTAATATTTGCAAGTTTTTAGGGAATTTAATTCTTGCAAAGTCTTTTCTGATAATTCAAATCAAACACTTAGTTGCAAGAAGGCAAATTGTCTAATTAATTATCTAATTTATCTAATTATCAAATTATCTAATTATTGGGTTGTCCAGTTATGAATGTGCGTTTTTACAATTGTAAATTTGTAATGTGTAAATTTCTCAAGATATCGAATGAATGTATATGGGTGTTATATATCATTCGAGAGCTGAAGATCTCCTCTACATCTTGGAATAAGAAAGTTTTTGAATTCATTCAACTTTTTGGGAAATTGACTGCACAAAGGGAGAGGTCGTTTTCGAAAAAACCCATTCCAGCTTAGCTATTCCTCAAGTTTTATGGTGTAAAATAGTCGCCCAGAAAAGAAAAGAAAAGTAAAGATGCTCTGATATTGTTATATTTAAAAAAAAGTTGTATTGATATATCTATTGGCCAAACATCAAACGGTTAACTCAATTTGAGCGGAGCCAAAACTTGATCCAAAGGCGCCCTTCCATTTTTTGGCCACCTCTTCTTCCGAGCAGTCAATTTGCCCAAAAGCTGAACAAATTCAAAAACTTTTTACATCAAAATGTAGAGGAGATCTTCAGCTTTCGAATAATACTCATAGATATCTTTTTCTTGATTTCGGTATCTTGAGAAATTTACAGAATAGTAAAAAACGCGCATTCATAACTGGACAACCCAATATATCGCCAAATTATCTCAAGTTTATATTTTCAGCGGTAGTTTAGTTTTAGTTTTCTAGTCTTCTAGTTTTTCGGGGGTGGGACAAATGCGACCTTTTTTTGCGCACCTGGACATTTGCGCACCTTTTTTTGCTGGAAAAGGCCTTAGGAAAGGTCGTAGAGCTTCAAAAATGTTTCCACATAAGGGAATCGTATGCGTAGATTCCGAATTTCGACAAATCAGACTTCGCTGACACGTCAAATTTGGGCTGAAAGGCAAAAACTGCGGAAAAGCGTTAAGTTGCGTAGTTTTTGCCTTTTAGCCCAAATTTGACGTGTCAGCGAGGTCTGATTTGTCGAAATTCGGAATCTACGCATACGATTCCCTTCTATGAAAACATTTTTGAAGCTCTACGACCTTTCCTAAAGCCTAAAGCCTTGCCTAAAGCAAAAAAAAGGTGCGCAAATGTTCGGGTGCGCAAAAAAAAGGTCGCATTTGTCCCACCCCCAGTTTTTCTACATTTTCAGGAAATCACCGATGCCAGAAAGTTGGCAATACAATTCTCGAGGAATTGCTGAAAGGGAAAGCGGAAATTTTCAAGGCAATTATCCCAATGATCTGCATTGATTCAAGTTGGAAGTTGTCGAAAAGCATGGAAAAGTGAGGAAGATTATTCAATCGTAGTTTATCC
This sequence comes from Mesorhabditis belari, assembly GCA_958450365.1. NCBI lineage: Eukaryota > Metazoa > Nematoda > Chromadorea > Rhabditida > Rhabditidae > Mesorhabditis > Mesorhabditis belari. The sequence continues at coordinate 1,819,967 of CAUEEP010000741.1, read as the reverse complement.
TAGAAATCGGATAGGAACCAAAGCTCTATTCACCCATTATAACCATTATTTGTGACCATTATTTGACTTGCCTTGACTTGACGACAAACTTGTCTACCCTGACGTGGACCTGGCTGAGCTTTCAGGGTTTGTCCGGACCTGAGTATGACCAGGTTAAGACCAGCTCCTGGATCTCTGAGGAAACTTTTCCCACAATTTTCAATCAACATCATGAATTAGAATTTATGGCTTTACAATTCATAAGTTATGAATTACAATTCATAAGTTTGTCCTTTTTCACTCTTTTTCTGTTGAAATCTTTCGCAACCCCTTTCACTCAAGTACATTTTCGTTCAAATTGCGCTCAAAACTATGCGCTTACCTGTTTCGAATCACGAGATGAAAAAGAAAATCGCATTGTGCTCTTTCTTTTTCTGACTTCATTTATTTTGACAGGTGACTTCATTTATTTTTCTATTTTGGAGGAGAATTAGTGAGATTTTATGATTTTTTATGATATTTTATGATATTTTATGATATTTGTGATATTTTGTGATATCAAATGATTTTCAGGGATTTATATGAGCGAATGCTTAGCGGTGAGTCACCTCCATATGCTGAGACAGCGGCAACGCTTCTCTCGCGATGTTCACCATCACAAAGAGATTCTCCATTGGTTTGTCTAAAACTAAAGTCGAATCTAGTGTCGAATTTGCCAAATTACAGCCAATTAGTACCGAAATTTGTAAAAAATAGTGTAAAATTAGTGTAAAATTAGTGTAAAATTAGTGCAAAACTAGTGTAAAATTAGAGTAAAAGTATGCATAAATCACTCAAAAACTCATCCAACGTCATTTTAAAGAAAAGCTTTGACTTTTGAGACTTTTGGCTTAGAGCTAAAATGAAATGAAAAGCTAAAAAGCAATAAAAATAGCTTACAAAGTAGCTGTTAACTTACAAAGTAGCTGTTAACTTACAAAGTAGCTGTTAGCTTACAAGGTAGCTGTTAGCTTACAAGGTAGCTGGCAGCTTACAAGGTAGCTGTTAGCTTGCAAAGTAGCTGTTAACTTACAAAGTAGCTGTTAGCTTACAAGGTAACTGTTAACTTACAAAGTAGCTGTTAACTTACAAAGTAGCTGGTAGCTTACAAAGTAGCTGGTAGCTTACAAGGTAGCTGTTAGCTTGCAAAGTAGCTGTTAACTTACAAAGTAGCTGGTAGCTTACAAGGTAGCTGTTAGCTTACAAAGTAGCTGGTAGCTTACAAAGTAGCTGGTAGCTTACAAGGTAGCTGGTAGCTTACAAGGTAGCTGTTAACTTACAAAGTAGCTGGTAGCTTACAAGGTAGCTGTTAGCTTACAAAGTAGCTGGTAGCTTACAAAGTAGCTGGTAGCTTACAAGGTAGCTGGTAGCTTACAAGGTAGCTGTTAACTTACAAAGTAGCTGGTAGCTTACAAGGTAGCTGTTAGTTTACAAGGTAGCTGTTAACTTACAAAGTAGCTGGTAGCTTACAAAAAGGATCAAATTACTTTCAAGAACCGAATAGAAACTTTAAAACGTTTAAAGCTCATAAATAAACTAATTTTTTAATGGGTTTTTCAATTGAAAACAGATTCAAAGCAGATGTTTCAATTGAAAACAGAACAGAGCGCGATGACAGTAATTCTTTTTCTAATTCTTTTGATCACAAATTACAGTCATGGACAAAAGTCTTTTAACGTTGGTTTTTAGAAGTTTGTTCTTTGTATATCTTCATCCAAATCCGACCAATTTGCAAACGGTTAACAGTTAAAAGATTTAAAGAGCTTATTATCTCTACAGTTTCAGTCTACATTAGCTGGATTACGGTATTTAGTGTAGATTGAATGTGTAGAGTAGATTTAGTGTAGATTGATTGAGTGCGACCCGCTTTAACCTGATCACCGCGGATGACTTTGCTTCAGGATAGCTTCAGAATAGCCGAGTAGCACAAAAATGTTAAAAGGGTTTCGCCAAAACGCTTGCAACATAACAAGTTTCCCCTTACAACATAACAAGAACACGCAGCATCCAACATAAGGTTAATACTCGTGAGAAGCGTACAGAACGGATTGATACAGGACTGGACAATGAAATAAAGAAAACGATCATCACTAGAAAACGATCGTCACCTTCGCGCGTCTGTAACTCCCTTGTCTTTGAGTTTAAACTATTATTGTTCTACATTTTCTGAAAGCTCTTTTCAAGGGCTACACAATGGTAAGATTAATATTTAGAAATACGGTAAAGACAAGGGAGTTACAGACGCGCAAAAGTGACGATCGTTTTTCAAAGTGTTTTTTCAAATATCATATTTCATTGCCGAGTAGTGTATCTAGAATTAAAGTCTAAGATCTAATTAGATCTAATTTAGATCTAATTTCATCTAATTTAGATGAAAGAAACAATCTCCCAAATCTTGAAAGAGCTCGAGAAAAAGGAATTGCTTTTTCGAGACGTTTGGCTTTTCATCAGTGAAAGCGAAGAGACGGAAACGGTGACGAGTTTCATCGAAAAACTCTCGATCATTCTTTGCCAACGTATGAACTTTCTTTCCGAATTTGAAGAGCAATGTTCTTATTGAGTTTTTTTTTACTTATTCAGTTCCATCAACATCGTTCAATGATCCACACCAAATTTTGACAAGAATCAGCAAACAGTGTATCGAATGGGCAAGACATCCAAATGAAGAAGAAACGGGTTAGTGCGTTTGTCAAAAAGCGATTTTTCTGAACGACGCTTTGGATGTACTTATCTTTTTTGCAATTCCTTACTTTACTTATTACTATTGCCCGTGTTCTGATCTTCAAGTAGGGCGGGAGCCCACGGTTGTGAAAAGCCGGGTATTTCCTTCTCTTTCTACCTTTCTTTTCCCCTTCTACTTCCTCCTCTTTCTTCCTTTCTCTTCCCCTTCCATTTCCTCCTCTTTCTACCTTTCTCTTCCCCTTCTACTTCCTCCTCTTTCTTCCTTTCTCTTCTCCTTCTATTTCCTCCTCTTTCTTCCTTTCTCTTTCCCTTCTATTTCCTCCTCTTTCTACTTTTCTCTTCCCTCCTCTTTCTTCCTTTCTCTTCCCCTTCTACTTCCTCTTTCTTCTCTGGAAAGAAGATACCAAATAGCTCAGTTGTTAAAGCATTAACCGGAAAGTAAAAAGCTCGATCCCCTCCCCGGCAATCTTTCTGGTTCAATCCCCTCTCCGGCAATCTTTCTTTGCAATTTATTAACTAATACCACTAGGTATTATAATAGGATGATCATAAATGTGATGTTTTTGGAGCAAGAATTGTTTTTTTCAGAGCAAAAATGGTTTTTTTCAGAGCAAAAATGGTTTTTTTCAGAGCTCATTGAAAGAAAGTGGGTTTTATGCAGTCAAAAAAGACATTTTTTTTGACATTCTATCCCCTAAGCTAGATTCTTTCAAGCCCAAAAATTTGCCAGGCCAGCCCCGTCAAGTTTTGATTTGATTAACCAAGGAAAAAATGAACTAGCTCTAGTGTTAAACTATTAAACTAAACTCATGTAGATCAAGCTCCTTTCTTTTCCCCTTTTTTCCTCTTTCTTTTTTCTTTCTTCTTTCTTCTCTGAAAAGAAGAGAATGGATAGGTGAGTGGTTAGAGCTCAGGCTCAGGCTTAGGCTTAGGCCCCCCTTAGGGGACCTAAGCCTAAGCCTAAGCCTAAGCCTAAGCCTAAGCCTAAGCCTAAGCCTAAGCCTGAGCCTGAGTGGTTAGAGCATCTAATTAGTTTTGTGGATTAGACAGGCAATTTTTTGTAAAAACGTGATTTCTCGATTTCCCCTTATGAGCGTGACCGAGTGATCCAAGGCGCTCGGGAAGTAAAAAGCTCGAGGGTTCAATCCCCTCTCCAGAAATCCTCTCCAGAAATCTTTTCTTTGCAATTCCTTATTTTGACTTTATTAGCATTTTAGGTGAAAAAGGAAACGATGAAGTGAGACGGTGGGCTCGCTTGATTACTTCAACAATCAATTGTCAACTCTTGTCTTTGGAGTCATCGGCCAACCAGAAACAGGTAGAAATGCAGAAAATTTAAGGGCATTTCCCTAAAAATTCTCTAAAACTCTCTAAAAATCCTGCAATTTGAGACAAAATCTAGATCTCGGAGCTCTGCCAAACGGTAAAATCCCAGTTGGGTCCACTCATCACAAAGTACCGAAATCTTCGTTCATTTTTCATCCAAAATCTCATCTCATCAGCCATTCATTACTCGCCAACAACTTCCAGTGATTTACTGAAAAGTTTGATTTTTATTTTGATGAAGAAGATCTTGAATAAGAGCCAGCAGAGCCTAAGCCTGAGCTAAGTCTGAGCTAAGTCTGAGCTAAGCCTAAGCCTAAGCCTAAGCCTAAGGCTAAGGCTTTTGGTTGGGTAAAACCCAACCAATAAAAGAGTTATTTGGGTTCTATTAGACAGCCGGCTCTTGAGGTTTATCGAGTAGATAAACCACAAAATGTTCCCGATTGAATTCGTCAGCCTAACCCTAAGCCTGAGCCTGAGCCTAAGCCTAAGCCTTTGCACTAAGCCTAAGCCTGAGCCTAAGCCCAAGCCTAAGCCTGAGCTAAGTCTGAGCTAAGTCTGAGCTAAGTCTGAGCTAAGTCTGAGCTAAGCCTAAGCCTAAGCCTAAGCCTAAGGCTAAGCCTAAGCCTAAGGCTAAGGCTTTTGGTTGGGTAAAACCCAACCAATAAAAGAGTTATTTGGGTTTGGTCTCAACCTGTTCCAATTTCTGATCCAATAAAAACATAGAAATCATAAGGCTGAAATGCCCCAACTTGAACAATCGTTTTGATCCGATAAAAGCACAGAAACCCAAACCCAAATAGACTTAGTGCTAGGCGCTAGCCGCTAGCCTTCGCACTAAGTCCAAGCCTAAGCCTGAACCTGCGCCCTATTTAGCTATTTAGCTTAAGCTTATTTAGCTTAGTTCAAAAGATTTTGAAGTTTTAGTCCAAAAAGATCAAAGGATTCAAAACGTTCGGTTGATCTCGTTTGCTCTTTCGTTTCTCGTTGAATGGATTAGTCTAGAAAAAGAAGAATCGATTAAAGCAATTGGACCATCGGTTAGTTTCTGTTTTCACTTCAATATGCTGATCACATCAGAGCTGCTTACATTTAAAATTACATCAAAGCATGACTTTGTTTCAGCTTCAAATTCTCAAACGAGTGATCACTGTCGGAAACTTTGAACGAGTTCATTTACCGCTTATTGAAGAGGTGCTCAAATCTTGGCGAACTTTTCAGTGAACGATTTTAGATTACGGCTTTATTGCTGCAAGTGATCGAGGAGATTTTGCGTTTAAAAGATCTTTCGATCGATTCGACAACATGCGTCTCGGCGTTGGCCACTTCTCTTTGTAAACTCTTCGCCACCGTTTCGCAGCCGCAACATTTCAAGAGACTCATCAATGTCGTTGTCAATTCGTTGAATACTCCATTGGTGGTGAGTTTTATACAGATAACCAGCCGAAAACCCGGCTAACGGCGGATTTTTCTAGCCGAATGTTTTGCGGTGGCGCAATTGGGGGCGCGATCACCGTGGTGCAATCGGAGGCGCAATCACCGTGGCGCAGTCGGAGGCGCAATCACCATGGCGCAGTCGGGGGCGCAATCACCGTGGCGCAATCGGGTGCGCAATCGGGTGCGCAATCGAGGGCGCAATCGAGGGCGCAATCGAGGGCGCAATCGAGGGCGCAATCGAGGGCGCAATCGAGGGCGCAATCGAGGGCGCAATCGAGGGCGCAATCGAGGGCGCAATCGAGGGCGCAATCGAGGGCGCAATCGAGGGCGCAATCGAGGGCGCAATCACCGTGACGCAGTCGAGGGCGCAATCACCGTGGCGCAGTCGGGGGCGCAATCACCGTGGCGCAATCGGGTGCGCAATCACCGTGGCGCGTCGGGGGCGCGCTTGTCTACGACTCACACGGGCACGGTTCGATCCTCCGTAGTGCCGCTCAATTTTGACTTCTTAATTTTTATTTTAAATAGCACAACTATATTATATTTTAAGACTTAAAAAATCAGCTTTTTTTGGCCCAAAGACGGCTGAGAAAAGCCCGTACAGACGGACAGACAGACACTGCTCTTTTATATAGTAAAGTAGATAAGTAGATGTCAAAATAACTCGATTTCTAATTTTTGTATGCAAACTTTCGCTATTTTCGCCTTTCCAACTTTGGCGGAGTCGGCAGCCCGCTTGTCTACGGCCCACACGACCCGGGTTCGACTCCCGGCTGTGTCGTGACTTTTGCTTTTTTAAAAAACGAAATAGGAGATGAATAACTATATAGAATTGTAAGCTAAGAAACTAAAAATCATGTAAATCGGTCCACAGAGAGCCGAGAACTGTACAGACGATTCGATTCGATGTCAAAATTTAAAGAGATTCGGTAGACTTCAAAAAATATCATAAATTTTAGAACCAAGTCCTTCTTCAACTGCTCGAGCTGATCGCGAAAGAGACTCCACAGTACACTCTATGCTTTCCAATCAAAAGCATTCAAAATGTACGTGTGTGAAAATTTTTGATACAAATTCATTTTCAAACCAATTTAGCAATATTATGCTGCAAAGATGACCTTCGAGCGCTTTCCGATCACAATTTTTGAGGGTTTAACGATCTCGACATGGATTTCTCCAATGGTTAAACAAATTTCATAAATACGAATTTCATAAATCACAATATTTTAGATTGAAAAAGATCAAAAAGTGAGATCGCACGTGGTTTCTTTGATTTGTGACAGTTTTGTTCAATGTTCGATCATTCTTCTTTCCCGTAATTCATATCTTGTCGAAGTCAAATCGAAAAATGATCTATTGGCGAAGTGGGAGATGCTAAAAATTGAAATAAAATTGAACTCTAAAAGTTTTAGAAAAACTCTACGTCTGAGTGATTCGAATGAAGAGAGTTGTGGGTTTCAACACGTTTCTCTTGGGATGAGTTTTGTGGCAACTGGTGGCGCTCATTTGAAAGTTCAAGTGACCGTTGGATCAGCTTTCTATTCAACTGATGTCTCGACTTTGCCAAAGATCTCGAGTAAGTTATAGGAGAATCTTTTTAAAATGAAGTCAAGTCAATTTATTATTCAAGTCAATTATTCAATTCAATGCTTAAAGCTTCAAATTTTTAGTAAGTAACATTTGAATAAACAAATTTGAATAAACATATTGACTTCCAGGTGATCAAAACCGAGATCAAATCAGCGTCATCTATGGCTCGTCAATGTTGGAGAGTGAAACGAGTGAAACTCTTTTCGAGCTCACTAATATCTTTGGCTTTAAAGGTACAATTTAGACATGGATCAATCGACAATCTAGACTAGAAATTTCAACCAAAACCTAATTTCACCGTCGTTTTCTCAGCCTGGCTTTCTTGTTTCCTGACTGGCTGGCTGGCTGGCCTGGCTTTCTTGTCTCCTGGCTGGTTGGCTGGCTGGCTGCTCTGGCTTTCTTGTTTCCTGGCTGGCTGGCCTGGCTTTCTTGTTTCCTGGCTGGCTGGCCTGGCTTTCTTGTTTCCTGGCTGGCTGGCCTGGCTTTCTTGTTTCCTGGCTGGCTGGCTGGCCTGGCTTTCTTGTTTCCTGGCTGGCTGGCCTGGCTTTCTTGTTTCCTGGCTGGCTGGCCTGGCTTTCTTGTTTCCTGGCTGGTTGGCTGGCTGGCTGCTCTGGCTTTCTTGTTTCCTGGCTGGCTGGCCTGGCTTTCTTTGTTTCCTGGCTGGCTGGCCTGGCTTTCTTGTTTCCTGGCTGGCTGGCCTGGCTTTCTTGTTTCCTGGCTGGTTGGCTGGCTGGCTGCTCTGGCTTTCTTGTTTCCTGGCTGGCTGGCCTGGCTTTCTTGTTTCCTGGCTGGCTGGCTGCTCTGGCTTTCTTGTTTCCTGGCTGGCTGGCCTGGCTTTCTTGTTTCCTGGCTGGCTGGCTGCTCTGGCTTTCTTGTTTCCTGGCTGGCTGGCCTGGCTTTCTTGTTTCCTGGCTGGCTGGCTGCTCTGGCTTTCTTGTTTCCTGGCTGGCTGGCCTGGCTTTCTTGTTTCCTGGCTGGCTGGCTGCTCTGGCTTTCTTGTTTCCTGGCTGGCTGGCCTGGCTTTCTTGTTTCCTGGCTGGCTAGTCTGGCTTTCTTGTTTCTTGTTCTTAATCAATTGGAATTTTGAAAAACTACAAGCAGAGAATGCCAATTTCTGCTTATAAACAAAATTTCAAAACAATCGGTCAAGAAACGGCTGAGAAAACGACAGTGGAATTAGGCTAGGGTTGGAATTTTCCAATTTCTAGTACAATCAAAACTTGTCCATCATAACCATTCTCATTCAGGCGTTCTCAGTCCCTCCTCACTCTTCACTCTTCATGCTTTGGGTCCCTCATTGAGGTCTCTTTGCTCGGCTGCATCAACGAAAATCCGGATTTGTTCGGCAAAGATTCTCAGTCCCAGTTTGCTACGACGACATCATACTAGGTTCAAATTTGATTTCAAACTTAAGTTACACCCTGCCTCGTGCATTTGATTTACTTCCAGAGTTTCAGAAGCTGAAAGTTATCCCTGTTATTAGATTCAGTAGTCTTTTAGGACTCTTTTATTAGAGGAAAAGGACTCTTTTATTATTAAATCCTTCTGACAATTTTCCTTTCAACACTAAACTTTTCAACACTTTCTGCTACACCATTCTCTACGAATTTCAAGCTAACTTTTATCTTTCTTTGCATAAAAAGCTTTTAAATTAATTTCTTATGAAGTACAAAAAGTTATTGATTCGAAAAAAGCAAGTTATGCGTATTATTTTAGACCCTACATTGAATCGGTGCTTGCTGAACCTCAGCGTTTCATCACAGCGCTTCAGGTATAAAAAATTAAAAACAAGTTCAATCCGAAAAGTTTAGCGAAGCGTTCATTTCTTCATGCCATGCGAGACTCCGAATATCTTTCAATTTGTCGGCCGATCAGCTAATGTGCAAGAGGTTTGTGAAGATCGTGAATGTCTTGAAGATCTTGAATGTCTTGAAGATCTTGAAAGTCTTGAAGATCGTGAAAGTCTTGGAGATCTTGAAAGTCTTGAAGATCCTGAAAGTCTTGAAGTCCCTTTTTTTGTTTTCATTTTATTTTGATGTTTAACCGCTCGAATTCGCTCTATTTCAACTTTACAATAAGTATTATGGCATCTTTTAATTGACAAAATCTTGCACAACACATAAAAGCATATGTTTCACAACTCATCTTCACAAAGTCTGATGGGATATCAACTAGCAACCAACAGAGCTTTGAGCGCTTATAACTTTTGACAGAGTGCCACGTTGCAAAAACGGATAGCAAGATCGGAATCAGCGTAAAATTCTGCGTCGTATGGTATATGGCTCATGTCATTGATATCCCATCAACATCTCCACCTCAGCCTTGTAACTTTCAAGAAAACTGAAAAATGCCAAGAACAGCGATTTCTGGGTATCCCATTCCCAAAATGCGGGACACAAAGGTGATTCCCGGCTCAGAGGTTGCTTCGGCGAATGGCTGCTCGGTGGCACAAAGCTCTGACACCTTAAAAGACGAATCTCATGATGATAAATCAAGCTAAACCCAATTTTTAGACTGACAAGTGGGCGTTGAACAAGCGAATTCTTCTACCGATTTCCTATTCAATGAAAATGGTGGCCACACAGCGGATAACACTTGATGAGAGTTTGGAAGTGGCTGGAGGATTTGCTGTGTTTACTTCAATCTATGCCCTGGTAAGTGAAAAGTGGCAAAATTTTTGAGGAACACTATAAATTTCGTATATTCTTGATAGAGTAGATGTGTTTACAAGTAAAACATTAGAGGAATATTTAGCCAAACACTTAATTTTTATTGTATTTCTTGAGGCACAAGACAAGAGACAAGAGACAAGAGACAAGAGACTGATCTTAAGCATTTTACAATTTCTGTTTCTGATTTGTATTTGTCATTAGAGCTTTTCATTTCATTAATGAAAGTTTTTCGTTAAGACAAGCCAGCAGCTTCTAATTAAGACAAGCCAGCAGCTTCTAGTTAAGACAAGCCAACAGCCTTTCATTAAGACAAGCCATCAGCTCTTTATTGAGACAAGCCAGCAGCCAGCAGCTTCTAATTGAGACAAGCCAGCAGCTTTTCATTAAGACAAGCCAGCATCTTCTAATTAAGACAGGCCAACAGCTTTTCATTAAGACAAGCCATCAGCTTTTCATTAAGACAAGCCAACAGCTTCTAATTGAGACAAGCCAGCAGCCTTTCATTAAGACAAGCCAGCAGCTCTTTATTGAGACAAGCCAGCAGCCAGCAGCTTCTAATTAAGACAGGCTAAAAGCTTTTCATTAAGACAAGCCAGCATCTTCTAGTTAAGACAAGCCATCAGCTTCTAATTAAGACAAGCCAGCATCTTCTAATTAAGACAAGCCAACAGCTTTTCAATGACTTCATTTGAACTCTAGGCTGTCGACCATTGTGCTCGTGGGATCGGCGATTCAAGCACTCAATTGATCGCTCTTCGTCTCCTCCTTCAATACTCCAGAAGATGGATGTATGTGGAAAGAGTTTTACGAAAATTCGGTGCTTGAATTCTCAATTTTAGAGTTCAAATGTGTGGAGAGTTTCCATCGATGAAAGATTTACTTTCAAGGATTCTTTTTGCTGGTTCTTTTTCGAATCCAATCGATCGGCGTCCAATAATTCCCAGAGCTTATCCAGAAGATGAAGAAGACGCTAAAGCTGAAGAGCGAGATCCAATGAATATTTCCGATGTATAGATTTATTATTTCTTATTGGTTTCCTTCATTTGAAGTGTTTTTTTTTGTAGATTTTCATCAATCATTGCTATCGTCGATCCGTTGACGGAGAATCATCGTTTATCGTGCTTGATCCAGAGCTTTTGATCTCTTTGATTGAACGACCATCTTTATGGACTGGAGAACACAAGTTTGAGGAGTTTTTAGTTTAAGTTTTTAAAAAAGATTTAGAATTCGATTTTGGGTGAATATCATGAAAAGTATTAGCGACTCGTTTGAAGATTCCCAATTTTCCGATTTCAATATGATTCAATGGAAAAATGTCAATTTACTTCATCGATTGTTATTGGTGAGTCGTGATAGAAAAGAAAAGAAAGAAGAAGAAAAGAAAGAAGAAGAAGAAAAGGAGGAGGAAGAAGAAAAGGAGGAGGAAGAAGAAAAGAAGGAAGAAGAAGAAGAAAAGAAAAGCATAGAAAGTATTTTAGCAAAGTCTAATAAATCATAAGTCTAATCATAGTCTAATAATAAAGTCTAATAAATCTAATAAATCTAAATCACAAGTGTAGATCAAAGAATCCTTGAAAGGATCTAGAAAATAAATAAAGTCAACCTTTTTTATAACTTATCAACTTCTTAGCTTTATAGTTTTGCGAAAAATCTTTTCTGAAACCAATGCAATTACCTAAATCGATTTGTTCAAACAACGTTGGCTTTCTATTCTTGGCTTCCCATTCTTGGCTTTCTATTCTTGGCTTTCTATTCTTGGCTTCCCATTCTTGGCTTCCCATTCTTGGCTTCCCATTCTTGGCTTTCTATTCTTGGCTTCCCATTCTCCCATTCTTGGCTTTCTAATCTTGGCTTCTCATTCTTGGCTTTCTAATCTTGGCTTTCTATTCTTAGCTTCCCATTCTTGGCTTTCTAATCTTGGCTTTCTATTCTTAGCTTCCCATTCTTGGCTTCCCATTCTTGGCTTCCCGTTCTTGGCTTCCCATTCTTGGCTTTCACCCTCTGCTTACAATTAAATTTGAAATGATAAGAAAAACTAATTCCTGAGCTAGTTAGCTAATTAGCTAGCTAACTAATTAGCTTAAATTTTCAGGTACTACACGAGCTTACATCAATGTCATTCTGTTGCCAAACTTGTTCCTCAATTTTCTCCGAAGGAGTCACGGAGATCGTCCCAAAAATCACTGATCTACTGATTGGAGATCAAGTCCAAATTGAAGCCGTTTGACAAAGACAATAAATTCAAATCTTTAAATTTTAGGTGAAATCTCTATGGACTTTTATTCTACATTCACATCCGCCAGAGAAAACGTTCATCAAGAACACAATTACATCCTACCATGACTGGTTGAGAACAGGTAAAACGAAAGAAAAAAAAGATTGTTTATAACTTTTCTCACAAGGGAAAGAAACCAGTTTGAAGTTGAGAATCGCTTTTTGATTGAGTGAATCTCATAGAATCAGCCATGCTGCTTCTGAATCCACAATCCAATCCATAATCCAATCCATAATCCAATCCACATCCAATCCACAATCCAATCCACAATCCAATCCACATCCAATCCACATCCAATCCACAATCCAATCCACATCCAATCCATAATCCAATCCATAATCCAATCCACAATCCAATCCACAATCCAATCCACATCCAATCCATAATCCAATCCACATCCAATCCACAATCCAATCCACATCCAATCCATAATCCAATCCACATCCAATCCACATCCAATCCACAATCCAATCCACATCCAATCCATAATCCAATCCACATCCAATCCACAATCCAATCCACAATCCAATCCATAACCCAATCCACAATCCAATCCACAATCCAATCCACAATCCAATCCACAATCCAATCCACAATCCAATCCACAATCCAATCCATAATCCAATCCATAAAACAGCTGCAAAAACCCACGAAAACGCAACTAATATGGCATAGAAAATTCCCTTAAATATCGACCACCAAAAAGAAACTTTTCAACGGCTTCTGTCAAGAAGCGCTTCTGAACTTCGAGCTGGTGTCATTCCCTTGTCGAGTTAAGACAAATCATGAACTAATGTTGTCAGAGTTTGGAAAAATGTATATGAACTCCGTGATGCCTTTAAAAGCCTTTAAAAGCCTTTAAAAGTCTTTAAAAGCCTTTAAAAGCCTTTAAAAGCCTTTAAAAGCCTTTAAAAAGCCTTTAAAAGCCTTTAAAAAGCCTTTAAAAAGCCTTTAAAAGCCTTTAAAAGCCTTTAAAAGCCTTCAAAAGTCTTTAAAAGTTGTAAAATGATGCACAAAAAACATAACTATTTAATAGAAATGCATCATTTGTATATTTAATGCAGTCATCATTTAATGCATCATCATTCCGCTCTCTCAGATTTTCCCACGAACAGCGAAGAATTCCCGTATCCGGTGCATTCGACCGATTTGTGTGAGGCGCTTCGTCGATACTATGATGAGCTTTGCACACCATCGGAGAATCGAATCAAAGTGCAATGGGAAAAGGGAATGGATGTGATTGAGTTGAGGCGTTTGTATCATGCACATCATCCTGTCACTGATTCAGAGGTTGGCGAGGATAATCGAGTAAAATAAAGCTCAGTTCAGGACGACTCATTAAGTAGCCAATCGATGCCATCAAGTTTGCAGCCACAATTCGTTGAGTCACCCGGAGTCAACCTCTTGAGAGCAGGTAAAATGAATTCTGGAGCTAGCAGTAGGCGCAGCAGCAGCAGCGGGGCTTCCAAAGTCTCTCTATCTCCAAATAAGCGTTCCTAGGGTTTTCCGGTACGCTGATTTGATTGGTGATGTTTTTAGAACCTGTTTGCGGCTTATTTCTTCTTGTTTTCCTATGCTTTCTTGCTACATCTCTCATTTTCTTTTTTAGATGGCGGGAATAGCTGCAGCTAATAAGTTGGACTTTAAGTTGTTTAATCTTTATTGAGTGAGCTTTATCTTTATTAAGCTCAAAGCCAAGACCGATTGCAAGTGGATTGCTATGGACAAACCGGAAATATGTCAATTGCCAAGAACAAATACTTTTTTGTTGTTGCTCTACTTTTCAATTTGTTATTGGCTTATAAAAAATTCTAAAAACAAGAAGAAATAAGTCGCAAACCGGTTCTAAAAACATCACCAATCGAATCAGCGTACCCGAAAACCCTAGAAACGCTTATTTGGAGATAGAGGGATTTTGGAAGCCCAGCTGACTGGCCCAGCTGACTGGCCCAGCTGACTGGCCCAGCTGACTGGCCAAGCTGACTGGCCAAGCTGACTGGCCAAGCTGACTGGCCAAGCTGACTGGTCAAGCTGACTGGCCCTAGGCTGTTTTCTGTGTGATAAACTGGTTAAGCAAAGGACTAGAGCTGCAATAGTTAACTCAAAACCTACAGCAGCTAAAATTTCAGCCTTAATCGAACAGCTCGTATCGGTGCTACGTTGTGGACCGGATCAGTTGATCTTCGGCGTGCTGCATGACGTCATCGGCTGGCAATCAATCGTTGTCCTTCTCAATCGTCAAACAAATCCTCATATTCTCTCAGCGGTGATGAGACTTGTTGAATGCTTTTTGGTTGGTTAAACAATGAAACGTTTGTCATTTTAGAATTTAGCATCGTTCCCCCGATTTCACCAAAGCAATGTTCATCAAATTTTGCGGTGGACTCTTGATCGCGAATCAGTTGAGAGGGATGGGAATGACCGAGAAAATTGCCGATGCTGCTTTTGGGATCATGTTGGGAGAGCCTGTCCTCATCTCTCATGGGTAATTTTTAGCATAGGGAAATTGAATCATTTGAACAAATACTTGCAAATAGGGATTTCTGGAATTTGTTCAAGTTAAGAGTCAACAGAACTCAACTAGAGACAACATAACTCAACTAGAGACAACAGAATTCAACTAGAGACAACAGAATTCAACTAGAGACAAGAGAACTCAACTAGAGACAGCAGAATTCAACTAGAGACAACAGAATTCAACTAGAGACAGCAGAATTCAACTAGAGACAACAGAATTCAACTAGAGACAAGAGAACTCAACTAGAGACAACAGAACTCAACTAGAGACAACAGAACTCAACTAGAGACAACAGAACTCAACTAGAGACAACAGAATTCAACTAGAGACAACAAAACTCAACTAGAGACAATAGAATTCAATAGAACAGTCCTACCAGAATCATGGAACCGAAACGATTCTCAGAACCAGAGGCTAAAGAACTCTAAACATTCGCAGGATTAGATTTAAATGTCTGCGATGGGATAATTAGATTTTAACGTTTGTTTTGACTTGAAGAAATTACTAAACTTGACTACTAAATTATGCGTAGTAGTACTGTTCTGTAGTAGTACTGTTCTGTAGTAGTACTGTTCTAAAGATTCCCTTTCAAATCCCAGGTATCAGATTGAGTTAAAACTTTGTACAATAATGTTAATCGATAATCTCTGTTAATCACTTATAGTAAAATATCAGAAAGATCTATGGTTTGGCTTTTGTAAAATTGTAGATAAAGGAGAAGCTTCTTTACTGACTTCTTTACTTCTTCTTTACTTCTTCTTTACTGACTTCTTTACTTCTTCTTTACTTCTTTCTTTCCTTCTTTCTTTGCTTCTTTCTTTGTTTCTTTGCTTCTTTGCTTCTTTCTTTACTTCTTTCTTTACTTCTTTCTTTACTTCTTTCTTTACTTCTTACTAAAACTTCTTTCAGTCTCGATGGAGAGCTTCTATCTCGGTTGACGGTGAATCAACTCAACTGCGATGCTACGCATATTGTGTTAGCCGTTCTTTCTGGATCCACGCATCTTTTGCCGCTTTTTGCGAGAATTACAAACTCAATCGGAAAAGTGAGCGATTTGATTTGATTAAATTCCATTTATTCAGGTATTCGAGTACAACTCTCAACTCCAAGCCGCTTTCATCGATAGTGGGATTATCGATGTGATGGTTGATTGCTTGAGACAAGTGGGCAGACGTACTAAAGAGTGGCAGACGTTCTAAAGAGTGGCAGACGTTCTAAAGAGTGAAAAGACTATCACTCACTATCAGTGGAGTTAAACAATTGTCCAATTTAGATAGCAATCTCAAAAGACTACGATGAAGAGTTTCGCTCAGCGATGAGAGACATTTGGAAAACGTTAGCTCAAAAGATTCTCGAAGCTGGAGTTCTTTACAGGTTCTTTACAGGCATTAAACCATAATTTACAGGCATTAAACCCAATTTAGATAGCAATTTGAAAGGTTATGAAGTCAAAAATTTAGTGATGAGCGTGTTTTCAAAGGATGTCGGCGTTTCGTGATCCTCACTTGTCTTTTGGATCATCGAATGGGGCACGATTGGCAAAAAGCGCTTGAAGAAGATTCCGATTCTCTTGCCACTTTTGAAGCTCATCAGGCTTTTATGTAAGGATTCCTATTTTGTCGAGATCTTCTTTAACTTTGAAGCCTTGACCTCTTCAATACTTTCAGAAAGCTGGAAACTTGGCTTAGGCTTAGGCTTAGGCTCAGGCTCAGGCTTAGGCTTAGGCTTAGGCTCAGGCTCAGGCTTAGGCTTAGGCTTAGGCTTAGGCTCAGGCTCAGGCTTAGGCTCAGGCTCAGGCTTAGGCTTAGGCTTAGGCTTAAGCTTAGGGTGCGTCGTAATTGCCCAGACTCGCTTCCAGCTCAGCTAAAATCTCTCTAATCTTTCATACATAAATTTTCACTAGGTCTCCTATAGCAGTGCCAAATATTAAGTCGATTGAAGCAAACACAATTTTGATATAGGCTTTCAAAGTTGAGTGTCGGACTTTCGATAACTTTTTGGATTACACCCGCCATACTTGTCACGGAACACCGCGATTTCAATTTTCCCTTGCAGGAAAAGTGTTAAGGAAAAAGGCTTCATGCAAAATTATGCGTTTAAGTTTGAAGAATCATGAGTAGTGAGCAGTCTCATGAGTTAGTCTCACTTTTTTTTGACCCTAGTTCGGATCCGGCATCCAAACTTTTTCGCTTTCGAATTCGCATTTGCTGTTTGCAAAATGAATAGAGCATCGTGTTCCCCATGCTCGATAGGCGTTTGCATTTCAGCGGCGTAACGAAATCGTCCGACCAGTTCGAACGATTCCCTTGTAAGACGATTCACTTGTAAGACGTGCCAACGAAAGTGCGACTCTCAACTTTGAAAGCCTACATAAAAAATTGTGTGTGCTCCAATCGACTTATGATTGGGTACTGCTAAAGGAGATCTAGTGAAGATTTACCTATGAAAAAAGCAAAGAGATTCGTTTGGTTTTTGGCCGAGCTGGACTTTTGGAAGCGAGTCCGGGTAATCCACCGTGTCGGCCAAAGACGAAGACGTCTTCCAAAGACGCACCCTGTGTGCTACATAGCGTTTTGTTTTGTTTTTAGTGTTTTGTTAAAAGAACTGCCTTTCTGGTACATGGTTTCAGCTGAGTTTAGCAAAAAAACAATGCTCCTTAAAGCTAAAGCTCCTTAAAGCTAAAGCTCCTTAAAGCTAAAGCTCCTTAAAGCTAAAGCTCCTTAAAGCTAAAGTTCCTTAAAGCTAAAGCTCCTTTCTAGTGAGGTGAGGCGATGCCTTTGCACAGTGCTCAACGAGTGGATTCAACGCTTTTGGAGTCTGAAGAAAGATTCGATGAAATCGGCGAGTGCACCATCAAGTCAAGAATCTTTAAATGGTAAGTAGCAATTTGGTTTGCTTAACACGTTGACGACATTGTCACCTGATGCTGTCTGACACATATTCGTTCGTTCGTTCGCCTGGGACATTGTCACCTGATGTTAGGTGACAGTACCAATGTTTGCTGATGATGGATATTAAATAAGTAAGTAGGGTAGTATCTATATTCGACTTTGCCCCGGAAAATGTCGATTTAACCGTTGATTATTAAAATTTTATTTTTTTATAACATAATACAGATGTAGATATAAGAACAAGAAGAGCTACAACTAACAAGGGAGTGGTCAGCGGGGTCTGTGGCCTTTTGCTACGAGCTATAGCTTATTTGAAGCGTCTCTTCGAGAGGATTCAAAATCCGAATTCCGTTTTTGCCACTGACTTCTAGTACGCGAGTTATAGGCCCCGCAAAAGTTGGTGCAAAAATAATGGTCAAAATCTTTTCCTCGAGACCCCTAGGAATCAGATTCAAGCATGTCAGACGCCTCTAACTTGCCAAACTGTTACTACTTCGAGAGAAAAATGTAGAATTTTGCACGCGTCATATAAAGTGAGCCTGGGACTGGAACGGATGGCACTTCGACAAATTAGAGAAGTCTGTGCGAAACTGATTTACTGATCTGTGCGAAACTGATTTATGGGGGTTTTTGGGGGCGAGGAAAACGATTTTGTCTATTATTTTGGCCCCAACTTTTGTACGAGCTTTAATACCAGGCTAGCTACAAAAGTTTGTTTGAACTTTGAGGGAATATAACTCGCGTACGGACCATACTTGGGCCAGAATGGGTTTCTTGAAAAACCGAAACCAACCGGAAAAAGCAGCCCAACCGGACGCGGAACCGGAACGGCTCAAAAATCCGAACCGATTCGGAATAAATAAACAGCTATAAAAAGTTGAATACTGATAGGACATCCGTGGTGATTTATAGTCACCAGCCCGACCTGCAATTATTTAGAGAGCCAACGGCGATAAGTGCTAGTTATCTCCTACTTAAAAACATCACTTTCTAGAATAAAACTCTCTAGATTATTATTATTTCATAATTATCAAATAAACATTTTAAACTTTCAAAAAAATTGATAAAAAAGAACTCTGTGGGACATTGTCATCTGATGTCAGGTGACATTTTTGTGACATTCGAAAAAAAACAACGTTGCAACGTTGTTGCGTTGTCCCATGCAATTGTTTGTGCAAAAACGCCATTGTCGTCAACGTGTTAAAATAATGATCGCTGAAAATGTTTCAATGTAGAGTTTCAAGAGGACGAAGAAACGAATTCATTACTGGGTGAGTGAAAGCTAAGTTCGATGTTCCGCTTGATCGTCTATAATGAAATCAAAAACATTATTGGCTTAGCAAACTGTGGAATTAGTCTAACTGTAACTGTACAATTACTAATTTGATTTGCTTTTTATATGTAAAATAGACATCAAATTGCTTGGCTTGTAGAGGATTTTCAGTCTTTACGCTGACTTCTTTTTGATAGCTCCCAAGCATCAAGTTCAACCCTAATGTGCTAAGTGTTCTATATAATATTAAAGCCCTCAATCTTGGCTACATTTATCTGTTTAAAGTTTCCCGATTGGAGATATACAACTCATTTTACAAGCCTTCGAATGAACACTAGTTAATCTCTCCGACATGCCGCCATTTTTGACGAGCTCCTAAGCACCAAATTCAACCCTAATGTGCTAAGTGTTCTATATAATATTAAAGCCCTCAATCTTGGCTACATTTATCTGTTTAAAGTTTCCCGATTGGAGATCTACAACTCATTTTACAAGCCTTCGAAGAGCACTAGTTGATCCCTCTCTAGTTGATGTCATTTTTGACAATTTTCATTAGAATAACTTGAAAGAAAAAAAGTTTTTCGATATTTATTTTATGTTTTAAATATAATTTAGCATCATTTAATAAGATTAAGAACTGTTTTTGACCAAATTTTCTTACTAAAATTTGAGTTTGATTAGAATTTCTTTGGTGAAAAAGGAAAAAAGTGAAAGTTAAGTGTTTTTCGATGTTTAGTTCATGTGTTTCTTGTTAAATTAACTTTTTATATTTATTGAAAATACTTTCTAGATAAAATGCTACAAATTTAGCTAAAAGAAACTCTTTCTGATTGAATTTTTATGAAGAAACTCGTCAAAAATGGCGGCATGTCGGAGAGATTAACTAGTGTTCATTCGAAGGCTTGTAAAATGAGTTGTAGATCTCTAATCGGGAAACTTTAAACAGATAAATGTAGCCAAGATTAAGGGCTTTAATATTTTATATAATAGTTAGCATATTAGGGTTGAATTTGGTGCTTGGGAGCTACCAAAAAGAACTTGGTGCTTGGGAGCTCCAGTGTAAAGACTGAAGATCAAATCACACGGATTCTAGCTATTCAAATTAACATATTACTAAAGTAGCTGATATTCAGATGATTGGTCAGTCGTTGACGGAGATCTAAATCCTCAAATGAAATCATCGGATCCGATGTCGGATGTGATTGAGGACGATTCAGTGACACCATCAAGAGCCACACTGCTCGATGGAACTTCTCCAATGGCGGCTTTTGTCGAGGGTCAATTCGCGGATATTCGACAAAGAATGACAAAACTTGGAATTGGTAAAAAAAGGTTTTAAATATATTGAAACATATTTTCTAGTAGCGAAAAACATTCTGAAAACAAAGTACAAGAAACGAGAGAAACCAGCCGGATTGGCGCATCCGAATCGGATCAGTGAGCGAGTGATTTTTGGATTGGACACTTGTTTGGCTGTGAGTTTTGAATTTCTGTGATTGACTGTGATTTGATTGAGTGATTGGGGCATTCAATTCTTCAATTTTCCCCCCACAGTAACGAGAGGGAAATGGAGGAAATGAGTGCACCAGAAAGGGGGTTGTTTGCGAGATTTGAGAGCACAAAAGTATCCATTCCTAGTTACCTTGACATCCAGATTGACGAAGGAATCAATTGATTAATCAATAAAAACATTTACAGTTATTTTCTTTCTTCGAGATGATGGATGTGGAGACAAGAGAAGAAGTTGTTTTGCTTCGAAATTTCTTGACCTTACTCATCAGTGCTTTTTCAGCAGAAGTAAGTAAACTCATCAATAATTAAATTAATCAATAATTAAAGCTTTGAAAGTTATTGAAAAGATTTAGGGTTCAATGAGAGAAATGTGGAAATCGTGTACAGCAAATGCGAATTCGAAAGCGAAAAAAACTCTCTCCCAGCTTGCGGCTTTTGTCGTTTATCCATCACTTGAATATCGAAATGTATGTAAAAATTGAATAACAGAAAGACACAAAAATTGTTATGACATTATGAAAAGTAGACTTTATATTCCTGGTAATCATTACTAAGCACCATTACTAAGCACTGGTGTCAGCATTCCTGGTAATCTTTACTAGGCACTGGTGTCAGCATTCCTGGTAATCTTTACTAGGCACTGGTGTCAGCATTCCTGGTAATCTTTACTAGGCACTGGTGTCAGCATTCCTGGTAATCTTTACTAGGCACTGGTGTCAGCATTCCTGGTAATCTTTACTAGGCACTGGTGTCAGCATTCCTGGTAATCTTTACTAGGCACTGGTGTCAGCATTCCTGGTAATCTTTACTAGGCACTGGTGTCAGCATTCCTGGTAATCTTTACTAGGCACTGGTGTCAGCATTCCTGGTAATCTTTACTAGGCACTGGTGTCAGCATTCCTGGTAGTCGTTACTAGGCACTGGTGTCAGCACTTGTTCGCGATCTCAGTGATCTCAGTGATCTCAGTGATCTTAGTGATCTTTAGAGTCTTCTCAGAGCTTCTCAGAGCTTCTCAGAGCTTAGCGAAGTCTTCTCAGAGCCTCAATGGTTTGAAAACATTATTGCTTGAAACATTCTTGCTCTCTGCAACATACATGTTTATCAGAAGTTTCTTGGTGTCAGAACTCAGAAGTTTTTGTCTCCAAAGGTCGAAAGAAGTTCGATAAAGCTGTTTCTTTTTTCTAAAGCCCTAAAAACCCTCTAAATAATCATAATTTCAATAAATCATAATAATCTTCAATATTTAATATATGAATTTTCCAGCGTTGGCTTGGTGGATCAGGACCAGAAAGGAACCCAGAAAGATGGATGTTCCAGAAAAGAGCTCTCGTTTTGTCAGCACTTGTTCGCGATCTCAGTGACTCTCGCGGATCTTTGAGAAGTCTCCTCAGAGCCTCAATGGTTTGAAAACAATATTCAATCATCAAGCTTCAGAAATCAGTCATCAAGCTTTAGGATGACACATACACGATGTGCTTGGGTGTGATCGATTTGGCTTTATTGAGTGGATCACCGTTGGAAACAGTTGGAGAGGATTGCTCGGCCATTCAAGCCGCAATCAAGAACCTCAACGAGGATTCGCCTTTTGATTTCTTCAGGGAATCGAGGGGAGGTTTGTACGTTGGCTGAATTCTAGAAACACGATAAAGTTATGCTCTTTCGTTTCATTAAGTTGAAAGAAATAAGATTTTGGCTTTATTTTTTTTTTAGGCATTCTTTAGGCTATAAAAGATAAACTAATTTTAATCATAGACTT
Source organism: Mesorhabditis belari (assembly GCA_958450365.1). Lineage (NCBI taxonomy): Eukaryota > Metazoa > Nematoda > Chromadorea > Rhabditida > Rhabditidae > Mesorhabditis > Mesorhabditis belari. The sequence goes on along the minus strand of CAUEEP010000741.1, from coordinate 1,798,019 downwards.
ATGTTAAACCGTTTGACTTTTTGAGAGCCCTGATCTTGTGAGCTGAATTCATATCTACTTTCTATAAAAGAGAAGTGTTTGTCTGTCCGTTCGTCAGTCCGTTCGTCTCTCCGTCTGTCCGTCTGGCCGTCCGTCCGTCTGTTCCTCTGTCCGTCTGGCCGTCTGTCCGTCTGGCCGTCCGTCCGTCCGTCCGTCTGTTCGTCTGTCCGTCTGTTCGTCTCTCCGTCTGTTCGTCTGTCCGTCTCTCCGTCTGTCCGTCTGGCCGTCCGTCCGTCTGTTCGTCTCTCCGTCTGTTCGTCTCTCCGTCTGTTCGTCTGGCCGTCTGGCCGCCTGTCCGTCTGTTCGTCTGTCCGTCTGTCCATCTGTCCATCTGTCCGTCGGTCCGTCCATCCGTCCATCCGTTCGTCAGTCCGTTCGTCTGTCCGTCCATCCGTCCGTTTGTCCGTTCGTCCATCCGTCTGTCCGTTTGTCTATTCGTCTGTCCGTCCATCCGTTGGTCTGTCCGTCTGTCCGTCCATCCGTCCGTTTCTCCGTTCGTCTATCCGTCTGTCCGTTTGTCTATTCGTCTGTCCGTCCATCCGTTGGTCTGTCCGTCTGTCCGTCCATCCGTCCGTTTCTCCGTTCGTCTATCCGTCTGTCCGTTTGTCTATTCGTCTGTCCGTCCATCCGTTGGTCTGTCCGTCTGTCCGTCCATCCGTCCGTTTCTCCGTTCGTCTATCCGTCTGTCCGTTTGTCTATTCGTCTGTCCGTCCATCCGTTGGTCTGTCCGTCTGTCCGTCCATCCGTCAGTTTGTCTATCCGTCTGTCCGTTCGTCTGTCCGTCACACTCTGCATTTCGGCTTCCCCTGAACCGATTTCGACAGACTTTTTTTTGATCGATAGAGGATTAAAAATGAATAGGTACATGCTTTTTGGTCAAAACAAATTTTTCATCAAAAACCCGTAAAAAATCAGAAAAACTACTTAACCACGCCCCTTTTTGTCCTCCCTTTTTTTGCCCTCGCGGAGGTGGCGTGGTCGAGGTGGTTAGCGTCTCGTCTACAAAATGACTGTCCCAATTCGACTGTTGGGTTCGATTCCCATCCGCTCCAAGCTTTTTTACTTTTAATGTTTTCCGGCAAGGAGTATGCAAATTTGAGTTGCCTTGTAGCGTAGGTACTGTTGCAGGAGCCCTTTAAATCGAGAGATCATTCGTTAGGGATCTGTCCGTCCATCCGTCCGTCTGTCCGTCCATCCGTCCCTCTACCTAAGCCTAAGCCTAAGCCTAAGCCCAAAACACCCAGAAAAACGTGCCGTTAGGCGGGTTTTTCGTCTGCTTCCCCTGAAAACAAGATATCAAAACTTACAACTCTTTGAATGAGCTTGTTTCAGTTTTTCCATCTCAGTATAACCCTTTAGAAGCCCTCAAATCCTTTGCCGACAACGAGAAACTTGCCGCATTCAACTATGAGAACGAGCGCAGCAAAATGATCACTTCTCTCAAATTGGAGGCCGAATCGATTCGAAATGCGGACTCGGAGATCAGCTCGGCTTTGGCCACGGTAAAAGCTTTATGAAGCTTTCAGCCTAAAGCTTTCAGCTTTATGAAAAGTTGACTTAATTAGTGTTATCGAGCATGGGAAAGCTTTTCAATTATCGATTTTTTTTTGACAATTCGATTTCTTGACGATTCCATTTCTTGAAAACTTTTTCTTTATTTACAGGTGGCCATGAAATTGACAACGGAAGTGGTTGAGCAAACGACTTCCTCAAGAAAGGCTTTAATCGAAGCACCAAGAGAATTGATTCGAAATTTGCATACAGCTGAGGATCAGATTTTGCAATTTGAGGTGAAAAAAAGAGCGATAAAGTCAGAAAAAATATTTGCTTCCTCGGAAATCCGGGTTTTTCCATTGTGAAAAGCTATTTATATGTAAAACCCAAAGTCAATTCGATTTTCATGACTTTTCTTGGAAAAAGAATTCAAATAAACTCCGTCAATAGATTCTACAACTTTGAATTGATAGCTTTTCACAATGAAAAGACCCGCATTTCTTCAAAAGACCCGGATTTCCTCCAAAGACCCCGATTTCCTTAAAAGACCCCGATTTCCTGAAAAGATCCGGATTTCCTTAAAAGCTCCGGATTTCCTCCAAAGACCCCGATTTCCTCAAAAGACTTAGATTTTCGAGAAGAACCGATTATTTTGTAACTTTTAGTCTCGTCTATTCCACCCATTGGCTCCACTGCACAATGCATCGAATTGGCCGAATGGGTATCAACTTGATCAAATCGAGGGACCGAATCGAGAAAGGAAAAGGTAAGGCAAGAAAAACCTAGTACTAAACTTAGATTTAGTATTTAAAACAAGCTTCAAAACAAGCTTCAAAACAAGCTTCAAAACAAGCTTCAAAACAAAGCTGTGTTCAAAACAAGCTTCAAAACAAGCTTTATAACACAACTGTGTTCAAAACAAGCTTCAAAACAAAGCTGTGTTCAAAATAAATTTTAGAACAAAGCTGTATTCAAAACAAGCTTTAAAACAAAGCTGTGTTCGAAACCGGCTGTATAACACAACTGTGTTCAAAACCAGCTTTATAACAAAGCTATGTTCAAAACAAGCTTCAAAAGCAGCTTCAAAACAAGCTTCAAAAGCAGCTTCAAAACAAGCTTTATAACACAACTGTGTTCAAAACCCGCTTGATAACAAAGCTGTATTCAAAACAAGCTTCTAAATAATTTTCAGAATGATCCCAACTGATTATGAGGTCGACTCAAAACACTTCAACGAGTCACCTGGCTCATCGAACTTGCGACCAAATTTTGAGGCGATTATGGTAGAATAGATCTTTTCTTTATTAAAAAAAAGCTCGACTTTTAGGCATCTGGTTCGTTCAGAAGGAGAAAAGACGAGTTGACCGTGATCGATTCGTACAAATATCATTGTGACGTGATCGAGGTTCGGGCTCACTTGGAGTGTGAGGTAAAGAAGCGAAAGAATTGGCAAGAAAAAGTAGATATCCGGGTTTGAACCCTAAACGTTTTGCTTTCGGGTAATTGCTCTAGCCATTGAGCTATTCAGTACCTTAACTTACTAAAGGTTAAAAGGTTAACTATTGAACTAACAAAGAGACTATTGAACTAACAAAGTCTAACAAATCAGAAACAAAGTCAAGAATTCTTTCTCTATTAGTTATGCTTACTTTAAAAGCTGATTAAAATGTAATTCTGTAGGTAATTAAAATGTAATTCAAATGTAATTAAATTATTTTTTTTTTAATTTTTCTCTTCTTTTTCAAATGTAACTTTGATTGTATTTGAAAATAAAAAGTAACTTTGCTTTCAAATGTAACTTTGCTTTCAAATGTAACTTTGCTTTCAAATGTAACAATTTTGATTGCAAGCAGAGCTGCTGGCTTGATTTACAATTATTAGCTTGACAAATAAGTCTTTTCGTTCCTTTTCTTAACCAACAAATGTCCTAGGCTTGTCCTAGGCTTGTCCTAGGCTTGTCCTAGGCTTGTCCTAGGCTTGTCCTAGGCTTGTCCTAGGCTTGTCCTAGGCTTGTCCTCCTAGGCAATCCCAAGGATCTCCCCTTCTCGGCGATGAAAAGGATAAGCACAGGGGAGAACACATTTACATAAGAATAGATCAATCATTCAATAATAACAATAGTAACTAAAATATCAATTAAATCAATTCAATTAAATCAATTCAATTAAAATATCAAGCTCGGAGCTCCCACCGGAGCTCAAAACAAAATCACACCAAAAAAAGAGTTCTCTAACTATGAAATCAGAGTTTTTATTCTAAATTTCTTTTTGCATTCAAATGATAAGTAAAAATTTGTTTTAGGGTGATCTGGTTGTTGCTGAAAAGCATGTGCATTTGTTGCCGAGAAAGACGCGAACAACTCATAAACAAATCCCACTTCCACAAGCTGACGGTTTTCGTATTCCCTATACCCAAATCACAGAGATTTGGGAAAGGTAAATGAAATTGAAATTTTGAAAAAGTAATTCAACAAACTGGTGAATTGAAAAAGACTGGTGAATTGAAAACTACCGACTATTGTCATATGTGACAGTTTGAGCACTTTCTTCAAAAGAAACCCATTTTGGTGTCAATGGAAAAGTTGTAGAGGATCAAAAATCACGCTTATATCCTAATTTTCAGAACGATTCAAAAACTGGTTTTCAAGAAATGCCAAATTTACGCCAAATTTACGAATTTTCACAAAACTTGCATTTCAAGCGAAACTACTAAGTGTATCTTTTTGGAAATTTGGCTATAAACCTAATTTTTGATTCTCTACAACTTTTCTATTGACACCAAAATGGGTTTCTTTTGAAGAAAGTGCTCAAACTGGGACATCTCCAGTCTCCACCTCCAGTCCTCCATTTCTGAGTCTCACACTTGTCTCACACACAAACCAAAATCCTACTACGAAAGAGGAATCCGCAAATTGCCTGTAAAATGGGCAGAAGTCGTCAATAATAATGGAAATTATTTGGAATGAATTGATGGTTTTATGTTCAATAAATTTTAGTTCAAAGTCCGGCAGTTTTCTATTCACCAACCCAATAGATTAGGTGATTGAAGACCTAGTATTTCAGATAGCCAAAGTTTAGATTGTTACAGAGATTATAGGTAAATTGCTTAATAAAGAAGTAAAGGAATTAGCAAGAAAGGGTAGATTTGTGGAGATGAGATTGAACCCTCGATCTTTTGCTCTCCGGGCTATCTGGAAACCTTTGCTCTACCCATTGAGCCTCTAGCCATTGAGCTACCTTAACTTGCCAAGAGGAAGAGGGAAAGGCAAGGGAAAGAAGAAGAAGAAGAAAGAAAGAAAGAAAAAAAGGAAGAAAGGAAGAGAGAAAGTTTTCAGTTTTCAGTTCCCGCAGTTTTCAATTCACCAACGCAATACTTTAGAAAATTTCTACTCCGAGACATTGCTTTCGAAATTTTCGTTAAAGATGGCCCGGCCCGGTTGATCGTTTTTGAGAATACAAAGGTATTTTATTGACCAATCAAAAAAAACGCATAAAGTTAAATGCAATATATTTCAATAAACTCCAGGTTCGATCAACTTTCCAAGAATGGTTAACGCTAATCGGTTTCGCACACGTTTTCCCCGATCCAAAGAAAACCCTCCAAATCGCGACCGAACAATGGCGACATGGAGTGATGAATAATTTTGGGTACACAAAAAACTATGTAAAGTATCAAAATCAAAAATTGATAGATATTTGATGTTATTGAACAAAATCGCCGGCCGAACATACAATGATTTAATGCAATATCCCGTTTTCCCGTTCATTCTCTCACAGTACACGATGCCGTCGCTGGATTTGGCGAACTCAAACAATTACAGGTAAGATTTCTTGGTGAAGCTAGTTTATAAGTAACCAGGAGCAAAAAGCAAAAGATTTGGCGGCGAGAGGAGTCGAACCTGTGACCTCTCGCTTCCGTTCGTTTGAGAGACACGCGCGTTCACCACTCGGCCAGTAGATGGCGCAGTGTGAGCGCCCTTGTCTCTAGCCCGACCCGGGCTCAACTTCTGCCCGTGTCTTTTTGGTTTTTTAAAAATTTAAAAGCATAGGCACAACTACATGAAATTCTAAGCCAAACAAATTAGAAGTCATTTGAAACGGGCGCGGAGGATCAGTGACAGACAGACAGACACAGCTCTTTTATATATAATAGATACCAGCCGAAAAAGCCGCTAAGAATGGCTTAAGAACGACTTTTTCTAGCGGGATTTTTACGTGGTGCAGTCGGTAGTGCGCCTGTCTACGGCCCACACGAGTTCGATTCGGGCGCCTGTCTACGGGTTCGATTCCCCGGTGTTTCAGCTAACACAACACAACCTAAATCCTTTATAATATATTTTTTTTTTTTATTTTTTTTTACCTTAATCGACCAAGAAATGAGAAACACGGACGGGCGGACGGGGGGACAGAGGGACAGACGGACAGACAGACGGACGGGCAGATAGACAGATAGACAGACAGACAGACAGACAGACAGACAGACAGACGGGCAGATAGACAGACAGACAAACAGACAGACAGACAGACAGGCAGACAGACACTGCTCTTTTATAGATGTTACGTCCAAATCCTCGTCCCGAATACTAGCGTCCGAATCGACGATTTTAGAAATCTTTCTCGCCCGATGGCCATTCAAGATCAGACAAAAGTGGCCTACTACGCGAAACAGTATGCTCAATTGGAGGAAGCTGATCTTGGGGATTCCCTAAAACATGGACCATATCATTACGGTAAGAGATAACATTTGAAATTAAAAGAATCATGTTATTGATCAGCTCTAAGAGCGTATAAAGTTCTACAGTTGAGCAAACGTTGAGGAAATTCTTGTCCACGAAATCCAAACAACTTCGAACCAAAGCTGACCGTGGTTTTGGACAGTTTAGCTGTCAAAACCACGGTCAGGCTGAGTATTTTTAGCAAATAGAAATGGCTTAGGCAATAAGTATAAAGAACTATTCAATATTGTTTTTAAAAAAATAAAATTCTTTCAATTCACACTTTCAATTCTACATTCAGGTAGCCATTACAGCAACAGCGGAATCGTCTCCCATTTCCTTGTCCGATTGATGCCTTTCACAAAGTTGGCACTCGAATATCAGGTTTGTCCTTATATACTCTATATAAACTACTTACTGAAGAATATTAATATACTTTTTCGTTTAGGATGGCCGTTTTGATCTACCCGATCGCCTCTTCAATAGTATCGAGTCGGTTTGGCGCTTATCGAGCAGTGAGAGTACCACTGACTTCAAAGTAAGAACTCAAAGAAGATTAATTAAGAAGAAAAACGCACACTTACAAAGTAAACTTACAAGAAAGCTTAAAAGAAAGCTTACAAAGTCTCGATAAGCACTGTAACAGCCTTAAGAATGGTATTTTTCTGTTTTTCAAAAACGAATTTGTTAGTAGCGGGACTCGAACTCACGGGAAGAAGTGTTATGGCTCTATAGTCCGGCACACTAACCCCTAAGCCATTGCTGCTCCTTTTTCGCTCGCGTGTGGCGCGCTCTTATTGGCTAGGAGGCGATTTTTCGGTGGTCGAAACTTCAAATGGACTTCAAAGTCAAATAGACTTCAAAGTCAAATGGACTTCAAAGTCAAATGGACTTCAAAGTCAAATGGACTTCGAAGTCGAAAATGATTCAAACTTCAAATGCATTTTTCTCTCCAGGATTTTAATTTGCATAGATGCATAGAAAAAAAGCATAGATGTTTGGAATGTCCATGTCCGACTGCCGTTGCACGCGAGCTTATCCTGAAACGTTTGAATCACTCCAGTTTGGCCCTAGTTTCGATCATTCCCTTCTTAGAACTGGCTTTTTGAAAACTAATCACTTTTCCACTTTAGGAATTGATTCCCGAGTTTTTCTATCAACCGGAATTCCTGCAAAACCTTCATCACTTAAACCTCGGAGTTCGCCAAAATTGGGATCAAGTAAACGACGTGATGTTACCGCCGTGGGCACCACCAAAAGGATATCGACTATTTACCCTAATCAATAGACAAGTGGGTTTAAAAGCTCAAGTCAAATCAAAGGCTATAATAACAATCAAAGGCAATAATATCAAAGAATTAATTTGACTTTTAGGCTCTTGAATCTTCGTACGTTGTGTCGAACCTCCATCACTGGATCGATTTGATTTTTGGCTTCAAACAATCGGGCAAAGCGGCAAAAGAAGCAATGAACGTGTTTCATCCATTGGTACTGAAATAAAAATATGTCGAAAAGATTTGAAACCTTATCATCTAGCCGTAAAGGTTTGAATTTTCTCGGCTAACCAAAGAGTTTTCAAATCATATCGATTAGCTGAAGAGGTTTTGCAACCTTTGCGGCTTAGGCTTAGGCTTAGGCTATCAGCGTAGGCTTGAGCTTAGGCTATCAGCTTAGGCTTAGACTTAGGCTATCAGCTTAGGCTTAGGCTATCAGCTTAGGCTTAGGCTTAGGCTATCAGCTTAGGCTTAGACTTAAGCTATCAGCTTAGGCTTAGACTTAGGCTATCAGCTTAGGCTATCAGCTTAGGCTATCAGCGTAGGCTTGAGCTTAGGCTATCAGCTTAGACTTGAGCTTAGGCTATCAGCTTAGGCTTAGACTTAGGCTATCAGCTTAGGCTTAGGCTATCAGCTTAGGCTTAGACTTAGGCTATCAGCTTAGGCTTAAGCTTAAGCTAACAGCTTAGGCTATCAGCTTAGGCTAGCCGATATAATTTGAAATTTAAAACACTTACACTGGAAGAAGAAGAAATTGTTTCAGTTTTATGGTTTAATATCATCATATCTAAGCTCCATTTATTAAAACATCTTCCCTTTTCTTTTTTTTGGCTCTGTTGGGCCAACGAAATGACTCCACCATATTTTAAGCTTATTAATCGATTCTGATACGCAAAAATTTTGTTGTTTGTGATCTAAGAAGATTTTTTAATAGATGGAGATCATGATATTCGACCATTAAGCTGAAAAAGAGTAATCTCTTCCAATGGCAGGTGTTTTAAATTTCAAACCATATCGGCTAACCAAAAAGGTTTAAAACCTCTTCGGCTAGCCGTGAAAATTGAAACCTTTTCGACTGTAAAACTTTTTTTAGTTGAAAAACCTTTTCAGCTACGACATATATTTGATTATTTCACAAATTTAGACTCACGTGGCGAACATTGCTCAGGCGGATATGGGCGATGAGGTTGACCGCGGCGCGAGAGCGACAATCATTCGAACATATGGTCAAATGCCCACTCAACTCTTTAGCGTAAGTTAAAAAGCGTTGAATGGTTCACCTAGTGTTAATCCGAAGTGTAAATGATTGATGTACTACAAGGTACAAGGTACTTCAAGGTACAAGGTACTTCAAGGTACAAGGTACTACAAGGCACAGGGTACAACAAGGTACAAGGTACTACAAGGTACAAGGTACTACAAGCTCAGGCTTAGATCTACAGAGTGTTCAATATTTATGGAGACTTTTAAGCTCGCAGATTGTTTAGCGGCCTCAAAATTCGTTTATGAAAAAATTGCCAAGAAAGCACTGCAAAGAAAGCAGCCAAGAAGTCGAAAGAAACACGATTTTCTAGAGTTTTACTAGATTTACTAGATTTAATAGACTACAGTTTACTAGATTTGATATTTCTAATATCAATTCATTTGAACTTGATCACCAAATTTTCCCAAAAAAGTCAGATACCAGTTGTTCATGTTTAACGTGAAGAAAGTCTTCACTATTTAACAGTTTGCGAATCTACGGGGCATTAAAAATGTTAGAATCACATCTCAGCTTTCATTCTTCCAAGAAAGCTTAACAAGAGCTTGTGAAAAACTCAATTTATTCAATTTCTTTCTACAGGCGCTTTCCACAGGTGTTTCTAGGCAAGCAACAGCGCAAAAGGCAATAATGTTTGAAAAAGTTGAAAACGTTGAGCGTATTGATAAGTGGGCTTCCTTTTTAGCATTAAACTTGTACAAAATGAGCTCAAAATGAGCTCAAAATAGAGTTTGCGACAAACTCAATTTATCCGACCTCTTTCCACAAGCACTACAAAGAAATGGGGAAAAACTCGACTTTCTAGATTTCTAGATTTCTAGATTTCTAGATTTCTAGATTTCTAGATTTCTAGATTTCTAGATTTCTAGATTTCTAGGTTGCTAGGTTTCTAGATTTCTAGTTTCTAGATTTCTAGTTTTCTAGATTTCTAGGTTTCTAGTTTTCTAGTTTTCTAGTTTTCTAGTTTTCTAGTTTTCTAGTTTTCTAGATTTCTAGTTTTCTAGATTTCTAGATTTCTAGATTTCTAGGTTTCTAGTTTTCTAGTTTTCTAGTTTTCTAGTTTTCTAGGTTTCTAGATTTTTTACAGTTTGCCAAATTTGATATTCCAAAAATCGATTCATCCGAACTTTAGTGAAATAAAATACCGAAATTTGCAATGTCCTAAAGGTTTTGACAGTTTGACAGTTTACAAAGTATAATTTAAAAGTTTCTGACGGATCTTTAGGCACCTCATCAACCGCATTTAACGCCAAGCGAGCAATGGGGCGAGAACATCAACGGGATTCCCTGTTCAACTGTCGAAAACATTAGGTAAAATGGGAATTAGCTGTCTTATATACAAGTTATTAGCCAGAAAATTGAACTGTTTAAATCTAGATGGGGTGAATATGTGGGAAGTCCAAATCTCGGTTCATGTGTCGCCTTTTGGAAGCATCGAGCGTCAAGAGATCGAGTCTCTTCATTGACTCTTTTACCGGATGGAATGGTGATGGGAGCTGCCAATAATATGGTGATCGCATTGGGAACGGCGAAAGAGTTGAAAGGTAACAAGTTCATTGATGTAAAAACGAATGGAAATGACATTACAGGCAGAATTATGGTAACTTTATCGATTTATTGAGTCTAACTCAGTTCTCGAAGCCTTAAATATTGAATAATAATAATTAAACTTTTAGAAAACAGTTACATTTATCCAATAATGTTTTTCCTAGAGAAAGTAACGCAGAATGTACTAGTAAAAGGGAATTATTTGACTTGCATCGCATCGAGCATCGCATCGATTTGAGATGACTTGCATCGCATCGGTTTTAAGGCATCGAGAACTGACAATAACTGGCAAAGCCGGCGATGCGACCTATATCATTAGACGCAGAATTTTATGCTGATTCCGAAGATCTATTCCGTTTTGGACAAATGACAATCTGTCAGAAGTTATAAGCTTTGTTAGGACTCTGAAACTATCTTGGCTGTTTGGGGTCTTGAATCTTCACGGCCTCCTTGCGCAGCCAGATGCAGCTCTGGTCAAGTGGTACAGAGTTCGTTTCTAAAGCGTGATCTCACAAGTCCAATCCTCAATTCGGACTTTTGTCTTGCTTTTTTCAAGAAGTGCTGACGACGCAGAATTTTATGCTGATTCCGAAGATATATTCCGTTTTGGCTAAATGACAATCTCTTCTTTTTGCTCTTTGTGCGCAACCAATTTCTTCTTGTCACACTTTAGCATAGAATTTAACCGGCTCAGCCAGTTGACCTTTTCTTGTTGACCTTGGGTCACCCAGTTGATCACCCAGTTGACCCAGTATTGAACTTGGGTTTCCATAATTCTGCCACAACCCGTATTTCACCCTTTAGCTGCTCTGGTAGTGGGAATCTTTTGCTTGCCGACTCCATCATCGGGACTGATTCGTTTTCGGGTTCACATGGTTGATAAACACGTTGATCCACACAAAGCCTGGGTGAATGCGATTGATATTGGCGGGAGAACGGTGAGGAATTTATTGTTTTTGAAAATAAACGACAGCAATGGTGACAGCAATGGTTTCAGGTGACAGCGATGGCTTACTCGAACTTTGGCCTACTTTTCATTGGTTTCTCTAGTGGAGTGATCTCTGTTTATGAAGTTGATTTCGATGAAGAGGTTAACTAGTAAATGAAATTATTCAAAAAGACTATTAGGGTCTTCACTCAGTCGCTCTTCGAGGTCAACTCTTGGCTCATTCAAGTGCAATTCACACGATTTGTGTCTGCGATGAGTACTCGTCTGTGGTCACCGGTTGTTCATCGGGACAAGTGGTACTCTGGGATCGGAATGGGTTTGTTTAAACTCTATTTTACAGAACCTAAACCTGTTTCCAGATTGAGCTTCATTCGACTCATTACGAAAGCGAAAGCGTTGAGCGCTTTATTGATGAATCGAGTTTCCGGAGACATCGCCATTGTCACGCCAACGAATATTGGAAGTCGAATTCAACTTTATACAGTAAGCAAAGAAATCAAAGACGGTTTTTAAAGGATTTCTAGATAAATGGAGATCTTGTTAATTCGTTAGATTTGGATTGCATTGTGACATCGGTTTTGATGACAGAGTTGCCCGAGGGCACTGCGGTGAACGCTCTGTATTGTGGGTGCTCGGATGGGACGATAAGGTTGATAAATGATTGCAATTATTGCATTTAACAATTCAGACTGCTCGATCTTTGGGGCGTTCGTCAATTTGGGACACTTTGCGGAGTCACGGGAAGTGCTGGTGAGATTTGAAGCTTAAAGTTATGCGAAAATCTTTCGGCTTTCTAGACTTTTATATATTGGGTTGGGGAGAATGACTCGGCGCCAAACTTTAAAGGGACTTTTTGCACACATAAAGCCTTCTTTAAATATACGTTTGGTTTCATCAAAAGGATCCACTATTTCTCTACAAAATGCCTTTTGAGAGATTCCACAAAGCTTTTCTTTGGTGGAGTTTATGGACTCCCAAACACAGCTAGTCAAAATGGCAAAGAGTCCGACTCATCATTTGAACAGTTTCTTTCACATAAACCTTCTTTGGTGTTTATATAAAAAAGATAGAGCACATTCAATTACTTAAGTTGCCAAATTTGCAGGAAGATCCCACCAATGGTTTTTTCTAGATCACAGTTTGTAGTTTTTGTGAAAAAATGGCTTTTTCGCGGAGCGGAGGCGCTGTTTGAATTTTCTTTTAAATGTCATTTTGTAGAGAATTAGTTAACCATTCTACTCATATCAAACGCATATTATTTGACAAAGTCGAATAGAAGTTTTAGACATTTTTTTGATTTTCGGCGCCGAGTCATAGTCCCCAACCCAATACTTTGTTTTATGTTTTATGTAAACAACGTTTTATATAATAAAATAGACAAGATTCATACTTCAAATTGAAATCAAATATATAATAAGCTGGGGTAAGCCCAATCAGAATTCGGGCACAGCCCTGGGTCTTGGCAGGTCCAGGGACCAGACTTTGGACCAGACTTTGGACTAGACTTTTTGTCTAACTTTTGCTAGACTTTGTCTAGTGTCTAGAAAATTGATTCTGGAATAAATCTGATTGAATCCAATTTTAGAACTTGTTTTAGGTTATCGGGAATTTGAGACGCGTCCCGCTCCTTTTCCTATTGACAATCTGACTTTAAGCTCAAATATCTTGGTGTTGGGTGGTCCAATTTAGATAGTTTTTATACCAATCGACAGAGAAAGACTTGGCGTATCTAATGATACCAAGAGTATTCCAATTGAATAGTCCGACACCAAGATATTTGAGCTCAAAGTTGGCCAATAGCAAAAGGGGCGGGGCGTGTACGGTGTTGGGCTGTCCAATTTAAATACTCCTTGATATCATTAGATGCGCCAAGTCTTTCTCTGTAGATTGGTATAAAAAGTATTTAAATTCAACAGCTCAACACCAAGATATTTAAGCTCAAAGTTAGATTGCCAATGGCAAAAGGGGCGGGGCGCTTATAAAAGGTTGTCCCATCCCTGGCAATCTAACTTTAAGCTCAAATATCTTGGTGTTGAGCTGTCCAATTTAGATAGTTTTTGCACCAATCGATAGAGAAAGACTTGGCGTATCTAATGATACCAAGAGTATTCAAATTGAATAGTCCAACACCAAGATATTTGAGCTCAAAGTTTGCCAATGGCAAAAGGGGCGGGGCGTGTATAAAAGGTTCATAATCATGTTCATAAAGTCAATTTTACATTTATTCAGGTTCTGGCGGAGATCCAGTGATTGGAATGTTGTTCTCCGGCAATCATCGTCGCCTCTTTGTCGCTCGTCAATCCGGTGTTGTGACTGCTTGGAGATCCGAAAGAGACAATGCTCTCTCAAAAACGGTTTCCTTTATGCACATCACAGCTTATCGTGATCCTATATGACTTTTTAAGCCTAGGTTTTTCTAATTTTCTTTTTCATGGCTCAATTAACGGGACTCTACATCTATCAAAAAGATTTCACCCTGTGATAATTGATCTTTGCTATTCTTGATCGTTGCTATTCTTTGTGATTCGATTTCTTTCAAGTGTGCTGATTTGTGTGCTTTATTGTTTTCACTTTGACCAAATACAATCTAATGGGTTTATTTGAGCAGAATACACATGAAATCAACGAAAAATAGTTCATTGCGATGAGGGAGTGAAGAAAACTTTTGCGAAAACGAAAACCGAAAGGATAAAAGTTTGACAAATTGTGAATGCATCGACGAGAATGTCAGTGAGAGCGATTGGTGATGGAGCAGGTCCTGGAAAAGGGGTAATTGATAGCTTACCGGTGCTATTTAGACTTTAGTAAGTTCTAGATGATGGAGCAGGTCCTAGAAAAGGGGTAATGGATAGCTTACCGGTTCTGTTTAGACTTTAGTAAGTTCTGTACGCTAAAAGCAATCTATCTACATTGCTTATTGTTAGAGATCAGCTTATTCCCATTGATTAACGATATAACGGTACCGGGCCAGTCTCGTTAAGCTTGGTCCAACGATTTTGCATCAGCTCAATAGTGAGCTCTTCAATGAAATTGAATGTTTTCTCAATATTTGAAACTACAATAATGCAAGCTATGTAGATCTTAAGTGTAGAAGTTGACAGTAAAATTTCCTGTCTGACTCAGTTGCCTAAGCCTGAGCCTGAGCCTGAGTCTAAGCCTGAGCCTGAGCCTGAGCCTAAGCCTGAGCCTAAGCCTGAGCCTAAGCCCGAGCCTAAGCCTTGTCAGCCTGATTCAAGAATGTCTGACTGATGTCAGCCTTAATTTTCTTGAATCAAGAGCTCTATTAAGGAAGAGATTCATTGACAGTCACTTTTGATCACTTTTGATTCTATTGCTGATAAAGTTTGGTTAGAAATAAATCAATTTTACTAATTCAAACTCCACTTACTATCTTGTAAGGCCTCAAAACTGCTGACGCTCATCGAGCGGTGGTGGGGGAAGAGGGTCAACGGCGGTCACTGATGGGCCGGCAAGTGGAGAGGATTTCTCCTAAAAATGTGATTTATCCTGTGGACGTTATTCCAATACCGTATTTTCCCTAATATCCTGGGCCGACTTGATGACGACTTGATTATTTTAGGGTTTTTCCAAATAGCCTATTTAGAATCAATCCGTTTTATGCGCTAACACAGAACACTTTATCGGTGACATTATACTTGGCGGCTTTCACGATATGCATTTATGTGAACTTCACGGTGACGAGTAAAAGAGTGAGTCGTTTATTGATTGAAAATGTGGAGTTGCCATTATTATGGATAACTTTTGCTGGCAATGATTGACCTTTGCCTTTGCTGGCAATGATCGGCCCCTAATAGTGCCCCGCGTCGAGTCGAGTTGATGACTGTTTTACGGTTTCCAACTTTTCACAGAAGCTTGACACTCTAATCCCCCACAAGATCTCATCATCAGCTACATTTTCCGACCCCACATCGATAGGTTCTGATAAGCGGTTCTCGAGATTTCGAGTAGTTTAGGCGAGGCTTAGAGTGCACTGCTTAGAAGGAAAATACGGAACTCTAGAAATCTAGAAACCTAGAAACCTAGAAACCTAGGAATCTAGAAAACTAGAAATGGATTACTTTATATCTAATCATTTTACGCTTTTAGATTTCTGCCGCAAACCTGAGTATAGTGAAGTGGAGGCGCTGAGTTCAAAGGAGCTCGCTCATTGCCACGGATCACCACTGATGCTCTGAAATTTGCATATGAAAATGAAAGTAGTTGTAGGATCATGATTCTCAAACAAGTTAAACATTTGCGTTTTACCTGTGCGGGCTATCGATTCCATCGAGCTTCCCGTACTTGTTGCGCTGCGAGACCTGGTAATACTTGGTAAAGGTACTAATTCGTGAGGAATGTCAATGAATTTGTCTATTCTAAACTAACAAGAGAGTGTCAACTGGGTGTGTTGGTCAACTGACGTCTTGTCATTGGCTTTTGTCATTGGCTTTTGTCATGGCTCACAAATAGTCACTGATAAGAACACCCCCTTAAAGTATCCGAAAGACTGTCCCCTTCTGAACCAAAATTTACCTTTTCTCACTGTTGTAGTACAAACAAGTACTGTGGTAGTGAAAATTGTGCCATTTTTAAAGCTCAAAAGGGAATTTGAGCTCATTTGCCCACCATAACTAGGTGTTGTGGTCAAATGATATGTCCTATTCGACGCAGAATTTCACGCTGATTCCGGAGCTGCTTTCCGTTTCTGGTATGGAGCACTAAGTCAAAAATTATAAGTTTACAAAGTTTTGTATGAGATTTAAAAATCACTGAGTTCATAAGCAGATTTCCTAGGGGCTTTAGAAGAAGCAGTGGTGGCCTAGAAGGTCTTGCTAGAAGGCCTAGAAGGTCTAGAAGGTCTAGGCCTTGCTATCTAGGCCTTCTAGACCTTCTAGGCCTTGCTATCTAGGCCTTCTAGGCCTTCTACGCCATCACTGCTTCCCCTAAAGCCCCTAGGAAATCTGCTTATGAACTCAGTGATTTTTAAATCCCATACAAAACTTTGTAAGCTTATAACTTTTGACTTAGTGCTGCATAGTAGAAACGGAAAAGCGATTCAGAATCAGCGTTGAAATCTGCGTCGAATGGCTATGCTATAAATCTAGTAAATCTAGTAAAAGCTAGTAAATCGAATAGTTAAACCACTACCTGATAGGCGATCAAAGCAATGAGTGCAACGGAGAGGAGAATGCACAAAGCCAAGAGCACCCAAGCCACTGTTTCCCAGGCCGAGGCACCGGTGAGGCTAAAAGTTTACCGATTTCTAGATAATCGATGTCGAAACTTAGATTATCTAGCTTTATTATTACAATTATTATTATTATTCATTTGTACAATGTCCCGTGAAACGAACGTGTCCAAAAGAGTGGCTTTATAGGCGGGCGCGATCACCGTTGCCGTCTCAACGACACTTCCACCACCCAGCACCAATTTCGGATGTTTGAATTTAGCTTTCACCTCATCTTTCACCAAATCTTTCAGCTCCTGAATTGAAATAGTAATTATCAAATAAATCTCTTTACTTTATCAAGTTTCTTCTCCAATTCTCTCTCCAAAAACTCAGTGGCCACTTCTTTCTCCACCTCTTTTTTCGCACCATTTGCATCTTGCTAAAAGTGTTTGTTTTTATTCAAATTCTCAACCACTTATGATTTAAAATTAGTATTTAAAAGTTACGACGATAAGGTTTCAGTTTAAGTTTAAGTTGAAGTTGAAGTTTAAGTCTAAGTTTAAAGCTAAGCTTAAGCTTAAGTTTAAGTTTAAGTTTAAGCTTAAGCTTAAGTTTAAGTTCTAAGTTTAAGTCTAAGTTTAAGCTTAAGTTGAAGTTTAAGTTGAAGTTTAAGTTGAAGTCTAAGCTTAAGTTTAAGCTTAAGTTTAAGCTTAAGTCTAAGTTTAAGTCTAGTCTAAGTTTAAGCTTAAGTCTAAGCTTAAGCTTAAGTCTAAGTTTAAGCTTAAGTCTAAGCTTAAGCTTAAGTCTAAGTTTAAGTCTAAGTTCAGTCTAAGTTTAAGTCTAAGTTTAAGCTTAAGTTCAAGTCTAAGCTTAAGTTTAAGTTTAAGCTTAAGTCTAAGCTTAAGCTTAAGTCTAAGTTCAGTCTATGTTTAAGTCTAAGTTTAAGTCTAAGTTTAAGCTTAAGTTCTAAGTTTTAACTTTTGTCTAAGCTGTTTACCAGGAGCGCGTATTTTTGCTCGATGAATGCTTTCAAGTTTTCTTTGAGCTGTGTTTCTTGAGCATCAAGGTCAGTCTTTCGAGTCTAAAATCAGGATTTAAAACATTTTCAATGCTTTTTCAACCTGAAGATCTCCAAAGAGAGTGGTCAATTTGTCCTTGAGAGCTTGGCGTCTCTCCTCGACTTGGGCCTCGCTAAAGTATCAGTGATTGTTGATCAGTTGATTAGTTGATCAGTTGATCAGTTGATAAGTGATTTTGAAAATATTTATCATGTTATTTATGCAGTCTAAAATTAGTGCAATTACTATACGATTCAACGTTTGGATCTGGAATAGTTGTAATAGTAATAGTGTAATCAATCGCTTAAGAGTAATTAATCACTTAAGAGTAATCAGTCACTTAAGAGTAATCAATCACTTAAGAGGTATTTTTGCTAAGTCTAGCTAGTCTAGCTTTGTACGCCTACTTCTCGGCCTTGTGCTTGGCATAGAGGGCGTCAACTTGTTGCAGGTAGACGTTGACTTCCTGGAAAAAAGTAAAATAGCTTTTCTGTGTCAAAGAAGTAACAAAGAAGTAAAGAAGTATCACAAAGTATACTTAGAAAGACTTTGTTTTTGAGAAAAAAACATTGATTGTATAAGTTTACAACTTTTAGAAGGCTTTGAGCTTTGAGCTTTGAGGCTTTGAGCTTTGAGGCTTTGAGCTTTGAGGCTTTGAGCTTCGAGGCTTTGAGCTGCTCTCACCTCGAGATTTGCTCTGACTTGTGCTCGATGAGCTTCGATCGATTCGTTGACGCGTTGCTTGAACTCGTTGACTCGGTCAATGACCTTTTGTCGCTGAAACTCCAAATAAAGTACAATTATACAAGAGTACAATTGCAAAGATTACAAAAAGGAAAGGAAAGTAAAGGAAAGTAAAGGAAAGTAAAGTAAAGGAAAGTAAAGGAAAGTAAAGGAAAGTAAAGGAAAGTAAAGTAAAGGAAAGTAAAGTAAAGCAAAGTTTATTTGAGTAAAGTCAAACCTGAGCCTCTTTTGCAGCCGCGTAAGCTTGCTTGTACTCTTGAGCGGCGGCAACAGCTTGCTAAACGAATAATCGAATAATTGGCGTTGGTGAGAAAACCTAAGCCTAAGCCTAAGCCTAAGCCTAAGCCTAAGCCTAAGCCTAAAGCCGTTCTCCTACCTGAAAGACTTTCTCGGTCTCAGCTTTGTAATTGTCGATCATTTGTTGTTTGAGCATCTCCAATTGGAGAGCTTTTTCCGCATCTTTAATCATCTTGTCTTTCATGATCTAAACAATAGTAAATTCTAAAATTTAACCTTCTATCGGTTAAAGCGGCGATTGGAAATCGGATTCTTTTACTAGAATGACCATCCAATGGCTATCAATGACCATTCAATGGCTTTTGCAAGCAATACTGACTTGCTTGATTCGGGCACCCCACGATGCGTAGAGTTCCTCTTTGGCTGCTTCGGCTTGCTCGTGGACATTCTTGATTTGCTCAAAAGCGGTGTCCTCGATAGCCTTGATCGACTAAATATCATTCTTGGTACTTGCTACAAGAATTACAAAATACCTGTCGATCCTTTCCTTCCCGTTGGCAATTTAAAGTTTTTCGTGTTTTTATCAGCACCAACCGCTCGATTTTGACCATTTTATCCAGCATTCGATGCAGAATCAAATTACGCATCGAATGATACCAAAATCAACTCAAAATATAATATCCACGCAAAGTCGTTGACTAAAAACGTAAACCCGGTTCATTATGGGCGAGGCTAAACCTTTTGCCTCATAACTTTGCGTGGAGATTATATTTTGAGTTGGTTTTGATATCATTTAACGTGTAATCTTATTCTACATCGAATACTGGATAAAATAGTCAAAATCGAGCGGTTGATGCTGATAAAAACACGAAAAACTTTAAATTGCCAACGGCAAGAAAAGGACCGACAGGCATTTTCGTCACAAATTTACTTGCTACTATTTTCGACCATACTTTACATTTTATCGCAAGATTTGTATACAAAATGTGGTCGGAAAAAAAGTAAAACAAGTACATTACAGCCTACTTGTTGCGATTTCCGACTACAGTTTATATTTTGCCACAAAAGTAGCTTTGTGGTTGTCAAGAGTAAAGAGAAGTCAAGAAAGAGAAGTCAAGAGTGAAGTGTGATCGAAAATAGGCTATAGCGTACTTGTTTTAATTTTTACCGACCACATTTTGTATGCAAATTTTCTCAAATGGTGTAAAATGTGGTGGGAAAAAAAGTCACAAGTACCCATTCTTAATTGATTGATTTAAAAATTAACCAACATTCATGTAATCAGAGAGGCTGACATCTGACAATTGTTCCTAAAAGAGGCAAGTAATTTGATTTCAAGAATCGTTCTCAAACCGGTGGCCCGGCATTGGCGGTGTTGGTGTCAGCTAGTTGAGAGCACGCGACTCCAACGAAAAATAATAGTAATATCAATTGTCTCATTGGTTCTCGGAATCTGAAATGACAGTTCTGCTTTGCATGAAAGACAAAGAATGTTAAAGTTTGAAGTTTTAATGTTAAAGTTTGAAGAGCTGGTAAACGGTGTTAACTGGTAAACAATTAACTGGAACTGGTAAACAATTATAAAACAAAAAAACGGGCTATTCACCATTCAGAAGCGGTTGTTGAACCTTTTATTTGCGCCCCGCTCCTTTTGCCATTGGCAATCTAACTTTGAGCTTAAATAACTTGGTGTTGAGCTGTTCAATTTAGATATTCTTGATATCATTGAATGCGCCAAGTCTTTCTCTGTCGATTGGTACAAAAATGACTTAAATTGGACCACCCAACACCAAGAAATTTGAGCTCAAAGTTAGATTGCCAATGGGCTCAAATTGAGCTCAAATATCTTGGTGTTGAGCTGTTCAATTTAGATAGTTTTTGTACCAATCGACAGATAAAGACTTGGCGCATCTAATGATATCAAGAACATTTAAATTGGCCCACCCAACACCAAGATATTTGAGCTAAAAGTTAGATTGCCAATGGCAAAAGGGGCAGGGCGCGTCAAATGTCCGAAAACCTTTAGAAGTTAAATAAGCAAAGAAATATTTTCGGGAATGACGATGAATGTGTAATAAAGGGTAAATTTAGACTAGAGCTTAATGAATGGAATTGAAATAGACGGAGAAGCAAAACGCTGATCAAAAATTATGGCCTAAAAGAAAGGGCATTGAAAGAGGCACAAACTAGAGAGCCATCAGTGAAAAGATAGCTTGTTTTTGGTGTCTATTTTGTGTAAATTTGTGTAAATTCTTTATTTTTAATTCACAGGGATTTTCAACTAATGTAAGCATTAAACTAGTTTAATTTGAAATCTCCAAACTAAGTTGGAAAAGTTAGAAATCAACTCTAACCTTAGAGTTGATTTCTACTCTAACCTTAGAGTTGATTTCTACTCTAACCTTAGAGTTGATTTCTAGCTCTCCTGTCCTACCTTGGCTGCCGTTCTGACGTTTACTTTGCGCCAGAACACTCAATATTTCGTTATTTTTCTTTTATTGGACCATAGACCAAAAGCAAATCATAAAGATCATAAAGATTGACAATCTTTATGATTTTAGTGTCATTTTGTTGCACTTCTTGAGCTCTACAAAATGACACCAAAATCATAAAGATTGGCCTACTTAGAAGAAAGTTATGGCAAGTTGTGCAAAAAAATTTCGGGCAAAGTAGCCACCGTTTTGACACCTGACGCGGCTCCAAATACCTAAATAACCTAAGTACCTAAACAATTACTATACAAAAAAGTAGCAAATAGCTTAGGGTTTCTAAATTTATAATTTAAGTATTTACAAGTGTTTTATTCATGATCGGGTCATTATTAAAGGAATTCTTTAAGATCAAAGTTTGGCTCAAAGTTTGGTTCAAAGTCTGGTTCAAAGTTTAGTTCAATGTTGGCTCAAAGTTTGGTTCAAAGTCTGGTTCAAAGTTTAGTTCAATGTTGGCTCAAAGTTTGGTTCAAAGTTTGGCTCAAAGTTTGGTTCAAAGTTTAGTTCAAAGTTTAGTTCAATGTTGGTTCAAAGTTTGGTTCAAAGTCTGGTTCAAAGTCTGGTTCAAAGTTTGGTTCAAAGTTTGGCTCAAAGTTTGGTTCAAAGTCTGGTTCAAAGTTTGGTTCAAAGTTTGGTTCAATCTTGGCTCAAAGTTTGGTTCAAAGTTTGGTTCAAAGTTTGGCTCAAAGTCACAAGGAACTCGTCCAGGAGTCACAAGGAACTCGTCCAGAGGCTCTCGAGTTTTGAAGTTCTATAGAATTGCTAATTTTGAGTTTCTGAGTAAAGTATCGAAGTAAAGTGTTGGAAAATAAGCAGTAAACATTATCAAAAAAAGTTTTATGAGTGCTAGAGTTAGCTTTTCCTCATAAAACCAGTGCTAGAGTTAACCATTCCTCATAAAACTTTTTTTGAGAATGGTTAACTCTAGCACTGATTTTATGAGGAAAGGCTAACTCTAGCACTAGAGAAACTAGAGAAAAAGTACCGATAATTCTTGAACTAGACTTAAACTAGACTGTAGACTTAAACTACCCAAAAGTAAGCCCGATTTTAAATTGCAAAAGTCGAGAAGAGATCTAGAATCTATCTAGATCTAGATCTAGATCTAGAAGTAAACCTTCACAGTTGGCAGACAGCGCTGATCGCTTAATACCAGAGAAATTTCCCAATTAATCCGAATATTTTGTGTCGAGGAAAACACGTGAGTGAAATGGGTGAGAGGGGAACTTGTTTAGGTTGTGTCAATATGAATGAAAGGAGCCATCCTTTGATTACGCCTCAATGTGATGCCTCCTTGTTTGTTATCAAGTCGTGCTTTGTAGCCAATCATGCACATTATTGCCCCTTTTCTCGTTTTCTCAATACTTTTGCCTTATTGACGCTTTGAAGCAAAACAACACATACTACCAGATTTATGAGGGTTTACTCTTCTCAAAAAGAGTTCTTCTCAAAAGAATTTACTTCCAAATTTGATATCCGAGATCGAATACAGCTGATTTGAGTTTGAGCTATTGATTTGTCAATCAAAATAGAGGGGAAACACTTTGATGTAGTCCTAATTAAGTCCAGCTAATTGCTAACTACAACATTTGTATTGGGTTGGGGAGAATGAGTCGGCGCCAAACTTTAAAGGGACTTTTTGCACACATAAAACCTTCTTTAAACATACGTTTGGTTTCATCAAAAGGATCCACTATTTCTCTACAAAATCACTTTTGAGAGATTCCACAAAGCTTTTCTTTCGTGGAGTTTATGAACTTCCAAACGCAGCTGGTTAAAATGGCAAAGAGTCCGACTCATCATTTGAACAGTTTCTTTCACATAAACCTTCTTTGGTGTTTATATAAAAAAGATAGAGCACATTCAATTACTTAAGTTGCCAAATTTGCAGGAAGATCCCACCAATGGTTTTTTCTAGATCACAGTTTGTAGTTTTTGTGAAAAAATGGCTTTTTCTTGAGCGGAGGCGCTGTTTGAATTTTCTTTTAAATGTCATTTTGTAGAGAATTAGTTAACCATTCTACTCATATCAAACGCATATTATTTCACGAAGTCGAATAGAAGTTTTAGACATTTTTTTGATTTTCGGCGCCGACTCATTCTCCCCAACCCAATACTTTGTTTTATGTTTTATGTAAACAACGTTTTATATAATAAAATAGACAAGATTCATACTTCAAATTGAAATCAAATATATAATAAGCTGGGGTAAGCCCAATCAGAATTCGGGCACAGCCCTGGGTCTTGGCAGGTCCAGGGACCAGACTTTGGACCAGACTTTGGACTAGACTTTTTGTCTAACTTTTGCTAGACTTTGTCTAATGTCTAGAAAATTGATTCTGGAATAAATCTGATTGAATCCAATTTTAGAACTTGTTTTAGGTTATCGGGAATTTGAGACGCGTCCCGCTCCTTTTCCTATTGACAATCTGACTTTAAGCTCAAATATCTTGGTGTTGGGTGGTCCTACAAAATGACAAGTGACAATGAAAATGAGTAGTTAGCAATTGAATCGAAAAACTTTCAAAGCCAATTTTTGACCGCTTCTTCCGAAGCTGTTCTTCCGCAAGCTCATTACTCATGATCCGGAATAAATAATAAGCAAAAGGGGCGAGGTCAGGACTGTATGGGGAATGCGCCAAAAGTTCCCAAACAAGGCTGTTTAGATCACAAAAACAAGATCACAAAAATGCTTTCCCTTTATGAAATTGGCCTTGCTGTTGCTGAAGATTTTTTTAAAATCCTATCATTTTTCATAAACGGTACGTTTTTCTGAGTTGATTGACATGTCACACGTAAAT
The DNA here is from genome assembly GCA_958450365.1 of Mesorhabditis belari. Taxonomy (NCBI): domain Eukaryota; kingdom Metazoa; phylum Nematoda; class Chromadorea; order Rhabditida; family Rhabditidae; genus Mesorhabditis; species Mesorhabditis belari. The sequence continues at coordinate 1,774,241 of CAUEEP010000741.1, read as the reverse complement.
TTTCATCAGAAAACGCACTTCATTTCTCACACATACATTTGACCTATAATATTGGGTTGGTGAATTGAAAACTACGCGACTTTGAACTAAAATTTGTTCAACATAAAACCATGAATTCATTCCAAATAATTTTCATTATTATTGACGACTTCTACCCATTTTACAGGCAATTTGCGGATTCCTCTTTCGTAGTAGGATTTTGGTTTGTGTGTGAGACAAGTGTGAGACTCAAAAATGGAGGACTGGAGATGGAGACTGGAGATGTCCCAGTTTGAGCACTTTCTTCAAAAGAAACCCATTTTGGTGTCAATAGAAAAGTTGTAGAGAATCAAAAATTAGGCTTATAGCCAAATTTCCAAAAAGATAGACTTAGTAGTTTCGCTTAAAATGCAAGTTTTGTTGCAAGTTTTGTGAAAATTCGTAATTTTGGCGTAAATTTTGCATTTCTGCAAAACCAGTTTGAATCGTTCTGAAAATTTGGATATAAGCTTGATTTTTGATTGTCTAAAACTTTTCCATTGACACCAAAATGGGTTTCTTTTGAAGAAAGTGCTCAAACTGTCACATATGACAATAGCCGGCAGTTTTCAATTCCCCAGCTCAATAGAAAAAAAAATTCTTCACATAGAATCGACCGTGATTATCGTTTTAATGTAATTGGCATTAGTCAGTCAGGCATTAGTGTTGAACAAGTCAGGAAATGCAAAAGCAGCAAGCTTGGATTCAGATTCTTGGAGTGATGTTTGGGCTTCCACGAGACGGAGTCCAGTATGCATTCGCCGATCCGAAAGCGAAACTTTTGGAGGCAATTCTGAGTCAAATCGAAGTCAAATCTGAGTCAAATCGAAGTCAAATCTGAGTCAAATCGAAGTCAAATCTGAGTCAAATCGATGACATTCACCAACCCAATCTTTGTAGTTTTTCCAAAAGTACTTTGACTTGACTTTTTCGAAATCTTACGTGACTCAATTTTGCGAGAACAAGCATCCGCTTCTTTTTGGTGTCATTATGTCGAAATTCTTCTCAAAATCCTATCTTTATTTCGTCAGTATTCTCTAGAAAACTGATCAACATAGATAAAATTACAATGTTGATGTTTAGCCAGCAAATAACTCGGTTCTGTTCCATTCTAGAAAAGAAAACCCATTTCAAAGTTTTGTTATTCAAGACTAAACTGTTAGACTTTGTTATTCAAGACTAAACGGTTAGAGCTAAACTTTTAGAAACATGCAAAATTTAAAACAAAACTATCCAAAGCTAAACATCCAAAGCTAAACAAATTCCACAGTTAAATTCCGTTAAACAAAAAGTCTAGAGTTTTATCTCTCCGAAAAGCGCGGATAGTCGCTCGTTGTTTCCCAAAAAAAGCTGTGAAGATAAGAAAACGGAAAGCCTTTCAGTTCAAAGGGTCATCCGTTTTTTCATGTTTTTTTCGAATCAGATTTGGGGAGATTTTTTGAAAGAATTTCTCCACCTGATTCATGCCCACCCACCGCTTTTCTATCGAATTCTCACATGCACAAAGTACAAAGGAAACGTGAATGATATGCTGATACTTAGGAAAAAGTTAAAGTCAGAGTTTGGAGTTGAATGACGCTGTGAGCATGCTTGATGTGAGCATGCTTGATGTGAGCATGCTTGATGTGAGCATGCTTGATGTGAGCATGCTTGATGTGAGCATGCTTGATGTGAGCATGCTTGATGTGAGCATGCTTGATGTGAGCATGCTTGATGTGAGCATGCTTGATGTGATCATCAAGCGCTCACACTGACTTTATGAAACAATTATAATGATATTTGTTTTTAGACGCTCAGCGTTAGGCTTAAAATATCACAGTTTGATATGAAAGGTATAACGGGAAAGTATCATACCAGAGAAGTAATAAAATATGAGAGTGGAGTTTGCCGAGCCACTGCTAGATGACTTTTAAAAGGCTTTAGAAGGCTTTAGAAGGCTTTAGAAGGCTTTAGAAGGCTTTAGAAGGCTTTAGAAGGCTTTAGAAGGCTTTAGAAGGCTTTAGAGGGCTTCAGAAGGCTTTAGAAGGCTTTAAAAGTCTTTAGATCAACTCTACAGAGTTGGGGCTTGATAAAAGTTCACAAGTTTTAACAATACACGGATAAGTTTTGTTTCTAACTAGATTTTGTCTTCGTTTTCTAATGCTTTTTGTTTGGATGTTGAGCAATGAGAAACTACAAAGGAAACGAGTGAATTCAGGTCAAAAGCAAGTTCTCACCAAGGCTGCCTGTACAATGACGGAATATCAAGTTCCTTTTCAAGGATATGTGTCATCAAAATTACAGGGTGACACAAGAGCTCAGGAGCCAGCTTGTTTCTCGGCCATCAAATTTAGCTTTTAAGATAACAAAAACCTATCCAACGCTGAATATTCTTATAAAAGATTGTAATTCTACCAAGTTTGTGGCAAATCTTAAAGCTTAAAGCTTATGAGAAGCTTATGAGAAGAAAGGGATTACGAAATAAAGAAGAATATTACGAAATTACGAAAAAAGAACATGGAATCTTTGAGAGATCTCTGAGAAATCTTTTAGAAAGTTTAGAAAGAAGCGAAATGGAAAAAAAACTTTGAGATTTGTCGGCTGGTCGAAGATGGGGTGATGCTGAGTGTAAGTGAAAGTGTAAATTGAAAGTTCCGTGACCTCGTTTGAGCACCGAAGATGATATCATAGATTCAGTGGCATCGAGAAATATCGTTGATGAATCAAAAGTCGATCAAATCAAAAGTGAATCAAAAGTGCGCTTGATTTTGTCGCTTTTCTTCAAAGAGTTATGCTGTAACATCAGCAATTTGCTCAAATCCAGTGATTTGTTGCTCGATTACGTGTTTTGGGGCTAATTCAAGTGATTTGTTGACATTTTACATTGAAATGCCAAGATAATGGACTGTTTAGGCCGTTTGTTGTTAATTCAAGCGTTTTTTCGCTCAAATCCAGTGATTTGTTGCTCGATTACGTGTTTTGGGGCTAATTCAATGAGGCGATGAGAAAAAGCAATTGCCATTTCGTACACAGTTGTCTGAAAAGCACACATAGCCAGTGGGGTGTACGGGGCATCGTGCAAGCATCGAAGTTGAAACCTCAGATCAATTGTGATTACCCGCTGAACTTAAGCATATTACTATTCAAACTATTCAAAGAGTTGGCTAACCTAGCAAGAAAGCTAACTCCAACAGCAACAATGGTAGTAGCACCCGGAATTCCAATATGCCTGGTTACCCACCAACAACTTGACTCTATGAAACAGATGTTTTCAAGGATTGAAAAAATGGGATTACGCAATCTGAGTACAGTACTGAGTCGGAGGAAAACAAAATTAAATCAATAAATTGTGACCAATTTGACGCTTTCACTTTCGATTAGCAAATAAAGATGGAAATGTTTTGTGGCAATTCAGGCTCAATACTAAAATCAACTTTTGTTTTGTTCATTTATTGTATTGTACTTGAGTGTACAATACTTGAGCTTCTTTTTTAAATGTATTTCTTAAGAAATTATGTTAAAAACGTGTAGAAATTGCTTAATTGAGCTTTTTTTTATTTGATTTTATTAAAAAAATGATGAGATTTTATTAAAAAATGATATGAATCAAATAAAATGTGAACATCTTTTAATGTTAAAGCTTTATTGTGTACTTGCAGATGATGTACTTGTGTACTTGTAGATGATGTACTTGTGTACTTGCAGACTGTGCATAGATCATGAATGAGTACTTATTACTAAAGAGGAAATGGATCCATACATAATATGAACAAAGGGACAACCGGAAAAGGAACATTAAATTGCTTTAGAATATAAGCAACTGAAATTAAAGCTCAATTTTTGGTATGGTGAGCGATCGAGAGGAACGATGCTCGGTTTCCGAAGACGAACATCGTCTTCTCTCTGGTCCCCTCCAAGAAAGTGTTCTTGATGGACCTGGAAATATTTATTGTAGGATTTATTGTAAGATTTATTGTAGTATTTTTCTTATAAACTATGTTGGCTTTATGAACTGGCTTTTGCTTATGCTTCTGGAGGTGAATCTAGAAGCATAAGCAAGAGCAGAAGCAAGAGCAGAAGCAAGGGCAGAAGCAAGAGCAGAAGCAAGAGCAGAAGCTAGAGCAGAAGCAAGAGCAGAAGCAAGAGGAGAAGCAAGAGCAGAAGCTAGAGTAGAAGCAAGAGCAGAAGCAAGGGCAGAAGCAAGAGCAGAAGCTAGAGTAGAAGCAAGAGCAGAAGCAAGGGCAGAAGCAAGGGCAGAAGCAAGAGCAGAAGCTAGAGTAGAAGCAAGAGCAGAAGCAAGGGCAGAAGCAAGAGCAGAAGCTAGAGTAGAAGCAAGAGCAGAAGCAAGGGCAGAAGCAAGAGGAGAAGCTAGAGTAGAAGCAAGAGCAGAAGCAAGGGCAGAAGCAAGAGGAGAAGCTAGAGTAGAAGCAAGAGCAGAAGCAAGAGCAGAAGCAAGAATATGTCTACTGGACTAGCAGTATCGTTCCGAGATCAGGTTAAAGCAATTTTAGCTTTTGGAACAGGCTTTAACTTGTAAACTTTTTGAATTTGCTCACAGAAATGAGCGCATTGCTTTTGGAAATGTAGCTAAAACTCTGCACAAACCTTTTTCATCCGCAAAATTTCTTAGCCTTGTCGATGCGGGACTCGATCTGCTCGCCGAGATGAAAGTCTCGGTGACAAAGCTCGCGAATTGGATCACCCGATCTTTGTCCAACCATTTGCAATCAAGTTTTCTGAAATTCGGAACGCAATGGCAAACGTTTAGCTTAGCGTTTAGCTTTAAAAGACGGTTTTATCATTGTTTGCTTGCATATCATTGTTTGCTTTTTTATTTATTTGCTTACAATCTATCGAATCCAATCAATTTTTGCAAATCTATCCAAAACTTTCAATCTTTAATATACAGGGTGCGTCCTAATTATTGCAACAAGAGTTCAAAGACCGTTTGTGATGTCAAGAATGTGATGTCAAGAATGTGATGTCATGGGCGTGTAAAGCCAATAACAATCAAAATTGGACCTTGATGCAAGATGGAGCTCCCGCTCACACGAAGAAGACGGTTCAGGACTGGTGTGTGGCCAACTTTCCCTCAGTGATCACCAAGGATGAATGGCCTCCAAACTCACCGGATCTCAATGTGATGGACTTTTCCATTTGGGCAATCTTAGAGGCTAATGTCTGCTCTCGAAAACACACAAGTTTGGATTCTTTGAAGAAGTCTTTGACCAAAGGATGGAAGGCGACTCCTCAAGATGACATTCGGGCCGCAGTGGAGGCATATCCGAACCGATTAAGGGCTGTTATCAAGGCAAAAGGCGGTCATATCGAATGATCTCTTGTTTCCTTATTTGTTACTGTTAAATAAAGCTATTTCTGTTTAAAAATCTTCTTCCAGTGAAACTTCTTGGTGTGCAATGCCTTGAGTATCTTGTTGCAATAATTATGACGCACCCTGTAGAACTAGAAAAGTGAAAAGTATCAAGTTTATGGCACAGATTGTGCACCAGAAAGTGAACAAGATTAAAATACTAGCCAGATTAAAATACTACTTAAATATTAAGAAATTAAAATACTGTAAAGTGTTGATTGTTTCCTTGCTTGGGAAATCGTTCTTTAAATTCTCTTTGCAGTTTTTTTTTCAAACGTTTCTTAAAAATAAATCCGCCAAAAACAAAATTTCTATTTAAACTATTAAAAAGCTTGATTGTTTCTCTACAAAATGGCTTTTAAGAGCGTCTTAGAAGTAGTTGTTTTTGTGGATTTTCAAAGACGCAAAGGCGTAGCACTCAAAACTGTTCCGCTGCCGACTTTTTGTCGACTTTTCACCACTTTCTTCAATGCAAACCTATTTTTGTGTTAGAGTAAAAAGATAGAGCTTATTTGATTACATAAGTCTGTAAAATTTGAAAACGATCCGTTCAGTGATTTTCTTTAAAACAGCAACTAAAAATTGCTTGCTAGAAATTGCTAAAATCGAATTTTTAGAGAGTTTTTACTGGTTTGAAACGAGCTTTGAGCTTTCTCTCAAAAGCAATTTTGTAAAGAAATGAGAGCTCTTTTTTATCGTTTAGAATGCAACAAAGTTCCCTTAGAGCTTTAGCTTTATATAGCTCGATATAGCTCGATATAGCTCGATAGATTGACGACTTTCCCTCTCACCTGATTTCGTGAATCGTGTGTGCACCCGGATTCCGACTATATAACGTTCGATGTCTGTATCCGGCTTCTTTCCATTGCTGAAAAGAGAATTATTCATCACTTTTCCGTTATTGGATAGACGCATGGAATGGTTGCGGGTAATTTGATCTCTTTTTTTTACCCCTTTCCTCACCTTCGTTGTCCACAAATTCTCTTGTCGTTGCCCGATCGAATCGACGCAAAACAAGGCACACTTCACCTTTGGTAGCTCACCGTCGATTAGACTCTGAAATGCTCAATGATGTTGATGAAGAAGTTGGCTAAAGTTTCCCAAAGTTCCCCAAAGTTTCCCAAAGTTCCCCAAAGTCCCCCAAAGTTCCCCCAAAGCTTCCCAAAGTTCCCCAAAGTTCCCCAAAGTCCCCCAAAGTTCCCCCAAAGTTCCCCAAAGTTTCCCAAAGTTCCCCAAAGTCCCCAAAGTTCCCCCAAAGCTTCCCAAAGTCCCCAAAGTTCCCCCAAAGTCCCCAAAGTTCCCCAAAGTTCCCCAAAGTCCCCAAAGTCCCCAAAGTTTCCCCAAAGTCCCCAAAGTTCCCCCAAAGTTCCCCAAAGTTCCCCAAAGTTTCCCCAAAGTTCCCCAAAGTCCCCAAAGTTCCCCCAAAGTTCCCCAAAGTTCCCCAAAGTTTCCCCAAAGTCCCCAAAGTTCCCCAAAGTTCCCCAAAGTTTCCCCAAAGTCCCCAAAGGTCCCCCAAAGTTCCCCAAAGTTCCCCAAAGTTTCCCCAAAGTCTCCCAAAGTTCCCCCAAAGTCCCCCAAAGTTTCCCCAAAGTCCCCAGAGTTCCCCAAACTGTTAGACAGACTTTTGCATAGGTTATTCTTTTCTGAAAAATTCTCTAGAACTCTAGTTAGTGAAACCATTGCTGCTTTTCATTACAAAGTTTGTTTTGATTTTAAAAATTAATTCCTTAACGTACTAAAGAAAAAATTAAGTCCAGAAATTCACCTGCATAAAACCTTTCTGTGACTCAATGGGCACATCACGAAAAACGACATGCTCGAGATTTTTTGCTTTTGAAACGTCCACATGAGCCATGGCGACGTCAAGAAGTCGACAATCAGAAGGCACTGAATTTGGATTTTTCAAAAACTAGAGTGACTATTTTAAAGACTAGTCCTATATCTAAATTATCGATAGGAAAAGGCACATAAAGTCTATTAAAAGAAAAACTTAAGGTGAGCTTTTGTCTGAACACCTAGTGCATCGGGTATGAGGAAACCGAATTTGAAATTAAAATCCGCCAAATGGCTTTTCAAGTGTGTAAAACCTTAAGCAAAAATCTGACGTCAAAATGGAAGAAAAAAAAAATAAAAAGCTGCACTAGGGATCGAATCCTAATCCTGCAGGCGGTAGAAAATGCCGTTATCCACTAGGCCACCAACGTGCTTCCTCTTTCCGCAGGAAAGAATGCTTTTAAAGCATCCTTCCAAAGCATTCTTTTAAAGCATCCTTTTAAAGCATCCCTCTAAAGCATTCCTTTAAAGCGTTTTTCATAGCTTTGATGGCATGGTGCCTTGGTGGCCTAGTGGATAAGGCATTAACCGGGCACAGGATCATGGTTCACAGGATCATTGGACCAGTCTTCCAGGGTCTGTAATTGTAAGACTGGCCTGGCCAAGTCAAAAGCTTAGTGGATCTTTTTGTTTTTGTTTTTCTTTTCGAGCAACTTCTAGCATAATTGGAGTCTTCCAGGGTCTGTAATTGTAAGACTGGGCTGGTCAAGCCAAAGCTAGGTCCAGAGCCGTCGATGGAGCCTTAGACTTGTTGCTGGCCATGTTGTTTCAGGTCTACACCTCCAGGAGGACCAGAAAACAGGACAGGACTTCACTAGCCTGTTCTGGCACAATAATGCCCTAAACCGAGCAAACAACAGTGTGATACCTGTAATAGAGGGAATCTTTGTGCAATCCTCCATCGCCGCTCGCCAACACAACAACTCCGGGCTGACTATTCTGAACACAAGATAAACCTTTAAAAAAAGTACTGTAAGTCTATTAAAGTCTATTAAAGTCTATTAAAGTCGATTAAAGTCTATTAAAGTCTATTAAATTCTATTAAAAGTCTATTAAAGTTTATTAAAGTTTATTAAAGTCGATTAAAGTCTATTAAAAGTCTATTAAAGTCTATTAAGAGTCTACTAAAGTCTATTAAAAGTCTATTAAAGTCTATTAAAGTCTATTAAATTCTATTAAAAGTCTATTAAAGTTTATTAAAGTTTATTAAAGTCTATTAAAGTCGATTAAAGTCAATTAGAAGTCTATTAAAGTCTATTAAATTCTATTAAAAGTCTATTAAAGTCCATTAAAAGACTAAAAGACTAATATAAAGTCGGTAAAAAGGTAAAGTTATACCTCAAAAAGCGATTGAAGTTTTCTTCATCGAAATACGGCCTCACATCTTCCAGTGATAAATTCCGGATCGAAACCGTGCACTCATCGATCAATTTCTCGAGCTCATTTAATAAATCATCAGTCAAGAAAGTCATTCGCTAAAAGATTTTAATGGTCTTTTGAAGATCTTTTGAAGAACTTACAATAATAAATGTTTCTATGCAAGAATTCGTGGCATGTGTTCGGAAGAAATTCTCGGAGAACTGATCTTGTGGCTTCTTGTTTCGACCTTGTCCAAAGCGCATGTACTTCTGAAAAGGAAAACATATATTGGGTTGTCCAGTTATGAATGCGCGTTTTTTACTATTCTGTAAATTTCTCAAGATACCGAAATCAAGAAAAAGATATATATGAGTATTATTCGAAAGCTGAAGATCTCCTCTACATTTTGATATAAAAAGCTTTTGAATTTGTCGAGCTTTTGGGCAAATTGACTGCACAGAAGAAGAGGTGGCCAAAAAATGGAAGGTGGCCTTTGGATCAAGTTTTGGCTTCGCTCAATTTGAGTTAACCGTTTGATGTTTGGCCAATAGATATATCAATACAACTTCTTTTTAAATATAACAATTTCAGAGCATCTTCACTTTTCTGGGCGGTTATTTTCCACCATAAAACTTGAGGAATAGCTAAGCTGGAATGGGTTTTTTTTCGAAAACGACCTCTCCCTTTGTGCAATCAATTTGCCCCAAAAGCTGAACAAATTTCAAAGCTTTTTATATCAAAATGTAGAGGAGATCTTCAGCTTTCGAATGATATATAACACTCATATGCATCTGTTCGATATCTTGAGAAATTTACAAAATAGTAAAAACGCGCATTCATAACTGAACAACCCAATACAATGAAATATCATATTTGCAAAAAAGATCGTCACTTTCGCGCGTCTGTAACTCCCTTGTCTTTACCGTATTTCTAAATATTAACATTACCATTGTGTAGCCCTTGAAAAGAGCTTTCAGAAAATGTAAAACACCAATAGTTTAAACTCAAAGACAAGGGAGTTACAGATGTGCGAAAGTGACGATCGTTTTTTGCAAATATGATATTTCATTGTCCAGTACTGTAGATTATAGATTATAGAAACATCTAGAAAGATTCTTTTATTTAGATTCTTTTATTTTCGATGTACAATCGTCAAAATTCGGTTCACTCTTATTGTGTTTAAAAAGTTACCCTCGTCAAAATGCATTCATCCCAGATCGTTCGTGTGTCTTTCACCTAAAATTGCCGTTTTTGAGCGTCACGTGCGTTTCCATTATGCTAAAGAAAGCTTTAAAAGCTCAACAATTGCTATTTTCTTGGAAAATCACCGTTATCTCGTTTTAGCATCGTTTTAACACCGTTTTGGGTGTGTTTAAAAATTTCCGATCTTCCGATTTCCGATTTAAAAAGCACTAAGCTACCGTACTCCGTGACGCGCGTCCCGAACGCCGTATATAAGGCCGGCCTTTCTCGTATATAAGGCGGGTCTTTCCCGTATATAAGGCCGGCCTTTCCCGTATATAAGGCCGGCCTTTCCTGTATACCAGGCCGACCTTTCCAGTATATAAGGCCGGCCTTTCTCGTATATAAGGCCAGCCTTTCTCGTATATAAGGCCAGCCTTTCTCGTATATAAGGCGGGTCTTTCCCGTATATAAGGCCGGCCTTTCTCGTATATAAGGCCGGCCTTTCCTGTATACCAGGCCGACCTTTCCAGTATATAAGGCCGGCCTTTCTCGTATATAAGGCCGGCCTTTCCTGTATACCAGGCCGACCTTTCCAGTATATAAGGCCGGCCTTTCTCGTATATAAGGCCAGCCTTTCTCGTATATAAGGCCAGCCTTTCTCGTATATAAGGCGGGTCTTTCCCGTATATAAGGCCGACCTTTCCAGTATATAAGGCGGACCTTTCCCGTATATAAGACCGGCCTTTCCCGTATATAAGGCCGATTTTTCCTTTCCTTTTTTTCTTGTTGAGCTTTTAAGCTTTTTTATATAATAAATACATTCTTTCTTTATTTTTGTATTCTTTTTTTGTATCCTTTTTTGTCGTATATTTCAAATTATTTCCATATTTATCGGATAATTTATATTTTGGTCTTCTAGTTTCTTTGGCTTTCCTCAAGCAAAAGACTTACAATTATCCTTATAACGCTAGATTATTAATTCAACTTTAATTTAGCCGCTAGAAAATCGAAAATTGCAACATTAGATTCTTTTTGTTATTAAAATAAAATCACTCGCGTTTACGTTTCCTAGGGAACATTTTTCCTAATGTTCTTTGAGCTCAAACGTAAATGCACCTTTCTAGCGCACTGAATTCTTCAATTTTCTCGATTTCTCGATTTCTCGAAAGACTCAGTGCGTTAGAAAGGATTTGTTTACACTTTTGCAAGCACAAAGTACATTCATATCAGAATCATAGATCATAGAATGCTTCTCAATAAACAAAATGAAGTTAAATTCATTTCTTGCCTCTTTAATGACTTTAAAGAATGACTCACCTCTTTAAAAAGCAAAACACTTGACGGATCGTTGAACGAGGTGTACGAGAGGATTCTCATGAGAAAATCTTCTCTCAGCACCTCCATCATCTCTCCAACTGAGCTCTTGCTCCGGCGGAATTTCGTGGAAAACGCTATTTTCTAGACGAAAGAAAAAGTGATTATGATTGTTTTGAAAGAACTGGAAAAAGAGATTGGAAACGAAGCAGGTGGGATTTTTTTTTGATAAACAGCGCATGACCTGGTGGGTGGTGAGGAGGTGGCTGGGGAAAGGTCAAGTTAAAATTTCACTTTTGACATATAAATACAGTACTTGCAAGAACCGAATAGAGACTTTAAAACGTTTAAAGCTCATAAATAAACTCATAAAATATCGATAAATAGAGTACTGGACAATGAAGTATCATATTTGCAAAAACGATCGTCACTTTCGCACATCTGTAACTCCCTTGTCTTTGAGTTTAAACTATTGGTGTTTTACATTTTCTGAAAGCTCTTTTCAAGGGCTACACAATGGTAAGATTAATATTTAGAAATACGGTAAAGACAAGGGAGTTACAGACGCGCGAAAGTGACGATATATGTCGTAGCCGATCATGAATGAAATTTTTTGGCAAATCTTTCTAGAGCAACCATTTAATGTATGAGGACAATATGAAATCATTTTGTAGCGAATTCAATTCTGCGTCGATTGGTACCAAATTTGTGAGTTTAGGTTAAAAATTGCCGGTGCTACAACGTTTCATTCAAAATCGGCGGCCCCCGTAGCCGACGATGAATTGAGTGGGTCTAGGCCCGTCCAACCATCAAGTATTTGGTCTCATTCAACGCAGAATCATTGATAATTATGTCAAATTTTTTAAATTAGCAAGATCTGATAAAAAGAAAAAAATTAGAGCAAAAAAACTGTTTGTTTAAGAGGAAACTTTGAAGCCCCATAATTTTTTTCTTTTTTTCCAATCTTTCTAATTAAAAAAGATTTGACATAATTATTAATGATTTTGCGTTGAATGATAACAAATACTTGATGGCTGGACGCGTCCGGACCCACTCATTCATAATCGGCTACGGGGGTCCCGCCGATTTTAAATGAAACGTTGTAGCGCCGGGAATTTTTAACCTAAACTCACAAATTTGGTACCAATCGACGCAGAATTTAATTCGCTACAAAATGATTTCATATTGTCCTCATACATTAAAGGGTTGCTCTACTATTGAGTTGGTGAATTGAAAACTGCGGGCTATTGTCAAATCCGACAGTTTGAGCACTTTCTTCAAAAGAAACCCATTTTGATGTCAATGGAAAAGCTGTAGAGAATCAAAAATCAAGCTTATATCCTAATTTTCAGAACGATTCAAAAACCGGTTTTCAAGGAATCCCAAATTTATGACTTTTCACAAAACTTGCATTTTAAGCGAAACTACTAAGTGTATCTTTTTGGAAATTTGGCTATAAGCCTAATTTTTGATTCTCTACAACTTTTCTAGTGACACCAAAATGGGTTTCTTTTGAAGAAAGTGCTCAAACTGGGCACTTTCTTCAAACGTCCTCCAGTCCTCGATTTTTGAGTCTCACACTTGTCTCACACACAAACCAAAATCCTACTACGAAAGAGGAATCCGCAAATTGCCTGTAAAATGGGCAGAAGTCTTCAATAATAATGGAAATTATTTGGAATGAATTGATGCTTTTATGTTTAATAAATTTTAGTTCAAAGTTCCGCAGTTTTCAATTCACCAACCTAATAGAAAGATTTGCCAAAAAATTTCATTCGTAGTCGGCGACGACATATACTTTATATATTTATATGTCTTTAAATATTAACAAAAAATTTACACAGAATAGGAAAGAGTGAAAATAGTACTGGCAATAACGAAATCGTTGGACGAAAACTCAAAGTGGAGGGGATGACAAGCTGATAAATTGGCTCTACGATAGGAATTTCAATACGATAAATAGTAATTATTCTGCTAGACAAGAAATTACTTAAATTTTAAAAACGCTTAAAAACTAAATGATTCAGAAAAAACGGAGAGAAATGATAGATTTCTAATGTTAATTCGTAGGGAATTTCATGCACGACAATTCTTTTTTTTTTAAAATACCGACTGGGGCTACCAGTGGTGAATTTTATCGCATACACGAAATATATCAATCACAATACAACGACACACACAATACTAGGCTATATCTTAACTTAAACCACGTCATGACAGACGGCTCCATAACCCTAAGCTCAATGGGGAACTAAATAGCTTTTTTGGTGGTGAAGGGAAGATGACGATGAAGGAGTGGCTTGTCACTTTAAAGAACTGGGGCCACAACCACCAGACTGCCTCTCAACCCGAAGGGAAAGGAAATCCGAAGGGGGTGACCATGTCGCATGTGGGGTTCGAACCCTCGACCTTCCGATTAAGATTCCACAATTCCACAATCATGTTGATTGTGAAAGCAATTAAAAGTAACAGTAAAATGTAAAAGATTAAAAGGTTAGTAGATATGAAAGCTCAAAAACGGCAGAAAACAAGGCTGAGAATGGGTTTTTCGGTTTTTTTTTTGTATCCGGAACCACAAAATCCGATGATTTTGGATTGAATGAACATGCAATGATTGTCGCTGAAGTGATTTTTGAGAAAAGAAGATTTCATTTCTGAATGGCTTAGACGCAAAAATACTTGCTGACCTTTGAAAGGCCAAGCAAAGTAAACAGCACAAGTTGTTATGAAAGGAAAATCTAGGTCTAGATACCAGATTGAGCTTTAAAAAAGTTGGACTAAAGAAGCAGAGCAAGCAAGCAGAGCAATAATCTGTGCAAGCAGAGGTGCAAAGGAAAGTAGAGCAAAAAGTAGGCCGAGCAAGTGAATTCAGTTGGTTTTCTTTTGTATTTTGTGCTCGGAAACACACTATTTCTGGTGGGCTAATCAATTTTTGACAATCAGCTACTTTGGCGACAATCAGCTACTGGACGAACTCCACTCGTCTTTGTTAGGAAGTGGCTAAAGAATAATACTGATGTATTACACTTTGAAGGATCATGTAATGCCCTGGACTCAAGCAAATTACCAAAATCAGCGGCGAAAGTTTTCATTGTGAGTTTAGGTACAGAGAAGGTCAATGCATAAGTCAACAGATCGCAAGGTGATACAGGTTTATACTTTATGCACAATCAAAAACACACCTTTCTGATAGATTTCAGATTATTGATATACTAAACAAGCAAATGATTCAGCGAATCTCATAGAAAAGAGATGAACAGTTTGAAGATCCGGCTCTTGCGTAGTTTCCGGGTATTTTGAACCAGTGCGTCACGCTTTGAAGGCCTATAACTTTGTCCAGAGGCTCTGTCCAGAGGCAGAACCTAATCGACTCTAGAAAGCTTTCAGTATTCAAAATTCTTAATCCTAGCAGAAGAAAATATAAAAAAAGGAAAAACAAAAGAGAAGAAAGAAAGAAAATCCCTCATTTTGGTATCTGAATATCGAAAGGGAAAAATGGCCGGCTCGCTTTCGCCCAAATCTTTTCCCACCCTCTAATTCGAATAGGAGAAATTTTGCCCGCAAAAAGGCTGTTCAGAAATAATTCATCGGCTAAATATCGGCCAATCCACTTAGTTTTTTCTTTCCTTTTCTTTACCCTTCTCAAATCTTTCTCCTTTTCCAGGTAATCGAGTCGTATTTTTGCCATTTTTCTCAAGCGCCTGAATTTCTCAAAGAACTAAAGAAATAAGAGAATAAATGAAGAAGAGAAGACGAAAACACAATTAGGAATTTTTGTGATGGTCACCGGGGCGATTTCTCTAAATCTCTTCTAAATTTTTGAACTTTTTCTTGATTGAAGGCGATGTATAAGCTTTCCACCCACATCCGAAAAAGAAAAAAACTCTGATTGCACTCATTCATATGAATTGAAGAGGGGAATTTATTGATGAAAAGTTGAAAGTTATGAAAAGCTCTCTGTGAATCGTTGAGGAAGTGATTTTTGCTTAAATTTACATACTTAATTACCAGTTTTGCTTTAAAATCTATCATCTACTAGGAGATTTTGTTCTGGTGAAAGTGTAGACTGAGTTATTGACATTATAACTCATTTATAATGAGTTTATAACATTATAACTCATTTATAATGAGTTTATAACATTATAAATCATTTATAATGAGTCATTGACATTTATAACTCAGCCACATTATAGCAAACTTGTTAAAATCAAAAAAATTGCCAATCATCATACAAGGAGAAATTTGCTGAATGTTCAGAATAAGTTTGCTTTGAAATAGACATTGTTGTTGTTTTAGACTTCAGGAATTTAGATCTTCAGGAATTTGGATCATTTGAGCTTTGTCTTATAATAAAAAAGTGAAAACTTGACATTGAATTGACAAGAAAAAGTAGATTTCTGAAAAAATTGGCAATAAAAAGTGGATATCCAGAGCGTGGATTGAACCCCTTAGCCTTCCAGGCTTCGGCTTTTCCAGGCTTCGGCCTTCCAGGCCTTCGGAAACCTTTTGCTTTAACCACTGAGCTATCCGGTATCTTAACTTGTGAAGAGAAAGAAGGAAACACAAGAAGGAAGAAGAAAGGAAGGAATGATGGAAGGTAGCTCAGTGGGAAGGAAGAAAGGAAGAAGAAAAGACAAGGAGGAAGAAGAAAGAAAGAAAGAAAGAAGGAAATACCCGGGTTGGAACCGTATTGAAACCGTATTAGATCAAAAAAGGAACCGTATTGGAACCGGTTCCAATACGGTTTTCAGAGCCGTGGGCTTCCGCTCTACTTGAAAATCAGAACCACATGTATTAGCAATAAAGAAGTGAAGGAATTGGCAAGAAACAGTTATAGTCAACTTTTTCAAAAGCATATTTGTTATCGGAAAAAGGTCTATTTGGGGTAGCCTCAAAATAAAAGACATCTACTTTATAGAACTACCGTAATCAAACCATTAGTTTTCGCAATAAAAAGAAGGAATTGGCAAAATCTCTACAGATTTGGTTCCATTTCTCTACAGATCTAGTTCCTTTTTATCTACAGATTTGGTTCCTTTTCGGTACAGATTTGGTTCTTTTTCTCTACAGATTTAGTCCCTTTTTCTTGACAGATTTGGTTCCTTTTATCTACAGATTTAGTCCCTTTTTCTCTACAAATTTGATTCCTGGAGTGAAATTCTTATAAGCAGAATATCAGAAGATTTCCAACAATCAATTCTTATCAGAAGAATTCTCGTAAAAGCTAAAAGGACCAAAATTTCAGACCAAAATCGATTTAAGACAAAATCAAAATCTTAGCTAAATTTCTATCCAAGCTATGAAAGCTTTTAAGCTATGAAAAAAACTAGTTTAACGTGGCTTTATTTTCTACGCATTGCTCTAGAACTAGAAAGAAATTGAAAAGAATTAGACTTTAAAAAAATTAGACTTTAAAAAACAAATTACAATTAAAACAGGAATGCAAATGAAAAATGAAAATGAAACTTAGATTAGCTCTTAAATTAGACCTTAAATTAGATCTTAAATTAGATCTTAAATTAGATCTTACCTTAGAGCTTAACTTAGATCTTAACTTAGATCTTAACTTAGACCTTAAATTAGATCTTGGATTAGCTCTTAACTTAGACCTTAAATTAGATCTTAAATTAGACCTTAAATTAGAGCTTAAATTAGCTCTTAACTTAGACCTTAAATTAGACCTTAAATTAGATCTTAAACCTCTTAAACTTAAAGCTCTTAGACCTTAAAAATTGATCTCAAAATCAGAAATAAATCGATTTCCTCTAGTTGTATATTTATTCGACACGAATAATGAATTACAACACAACGGAGGAGATTTTTACCCCAAATCATCCATATTGCCTAAATGTTGTTAAGAAAAAACCCATAATAGAACCCATAATAAAGCCCTAATAAAGCCCATAATAATGGGAAAAAGAACTAATCTTTCTAGCCGCCGGGATCGAACCCTTAACTGCCTGACTGACTGACTGACTGACTGACCAACTGACTGACTGACCAACTGACTGACCAACTGACTGACTGACTAACTGACTGACTGGCTGACTGGCTGACTGACGGACTGACTGACCAACTGACTGACTGACTGACTGACTGACTGACCAACTGACTAGTTGTGAGAGATTCCTTAGAAAAAGCTTTTTCTTGAGTGACTCAGTATTGAAAAATTCTAGTTTTCATTGATTAAAGTGTACATTTATTGATTAAAGCTTTTATATTCTCAAAAAAAACTTTTATATTTTCTAATACAAGAATTTCAACAGTGATTCATATAAGAACGACCGAAAAAGAATAAAAAAAATGAAAAATTTGATGGTTTTTTTGAAAAAAACATTAGCAATGAATGGTGGATCTTAAAAATGCAAAAGTTTTTGTGTTTAAAAAACGATTAAAAAAAGACAAAAGAGAGAAAAATGAGGCAGTGGATTGAAGAGAAATGAAGAGAAATGAAAAGAAAAAGAAAAGAAAGAGCATGTGTGAATCAAAAAGTGAAAAATGTGAGTTGGGTGATATTGTGTTGCTAAAAAGAGTAAAATTGATTAAGTTCTAGACAAAATTGTGGTGTACTTTGTGGTAAAACGGAAACGCACGTCTTTCAGCGTCTTTCTTTAGCTTTCATTGTGGAAGTGCTTTCAGTGCGTGAATCAAGCGCTAGCCATAAGCACAGGCTAACTATAAGCCCAATAAAAGTGATAAACAGTCAACGGGGAACCGATTTTTTTTCCCTTTTAAAGAAGATATTTTATTGTATTCGGAGGACACGAAAGGAGTTCAAAGCTCGACAGCTCAAAGTCGACATGGGAAAATTCCAAATCAAACCAAATTCCAGCTTCTTTTTCTCAGCCTTAGCGAATTGTTTTGAAAGTTTGTTTGCCAATAGAAATTTGGATTCTCTGCTTGTAGTTTTTCAAAATTCCAATTGGTCAAGACGAGAAGAAGGCCAGACTGAACAAGAAGGCCAGACTGAGAAAACGAAGTTGAAATTAGGCTTTGGTTGAAACTAGGTTTTGGTTGAAATTAGGTTTTAGTTGAAATTTCTAGATGAAATTTCTAGATGAAATTTCTAGATTTCCTATTGATCTATGTTTTAATTGTACCTTTAAAGTCAAAGATATTTCGACTTTTAGCCAAAATTTCAAAGGAATCGGCCAAGAGACGGCCAAGAGACGGCCAAGAGACGGCCAAGAGACGACCAAGAGACGACCAAGAGACGGCCAAGAGAATGCAGGTGGAATTAGTTTCGGATTGGAATTTTTCTATGGCTAATCCAAAGTCGACCTTGAAAAACAGATGAAAATGAATCACTTTTTTCAGAGAAAGAGGATTGTCTTTCAAATGCAGGCAATGAAAGGATTTGAAGAATCATTGTGAAGGGATAAAAAGGAAAGACTAAAGCTAGCGTAATCTTATGTCGTTTGATTTAATTTTTGTGAAATTCTGTGAAATTGCACAAAAGTTATCGAAAATTGCTACAGTATACTGAAAAAAAAAGACTTAAGATTACGGTAGTTTTCCGAAGTTAACACGTTTTAGAAAACGATTTTAGAAAACGAGTTATGAGAAGGAAAATCTAGTCAAAAAAAGGGGGTATCATCGAAGTTCAAAGTAGAGTTCGGCAAACAAAACCAAAGCCAAAACAAACCAAAACTCAATTTGCATATAGATTAACATGTAAATTTAAAATTGTAAAATAAAAAAATTTGCCTTTCACTTTTTCTCACTCTACAAATCCTTGTGGCCGAAAAAAGGACCAAAACACGACCCCGAGATTTCGAAACAAAAAATAGCCTCTGGGATAGATTTTTGGACGCTGATTTCAAATCTGCAAACAGATTTTCGCTAGCTCCTCCCAATCGCGAGATATTGGCGAGTTTTGGTTCGTTTTGGTTTTGGTTTTGGTCTGTTTTGGTTTTGGCGGTTTTGCTTTTGGTTAAGTTTTGTTTTTCGAGAAGTCTAGTTCAAAGCACATTTCGTAAACCAAGCGCTTTATAATCGGTTAAATGAATCGAAAATAAGATTTAGAAATGGGTATTCTTTGAAATTTTAGTTTGAAAAGGATTTAAAGAAAAAAAATGATCTATAGAGATAACCAAGAACGTCATAAGATCAAAATCATCAAATTAGAAGAGCCGTTTTCCCCTAATTTTGTTCAAACAATGCAAACATACTCTTCCTGGTGCACTGAAATTATGATTTCAAGAGATTACATTAGTTAATATACTTAGACAAGTATGAAATTATGATTTCGGTGCACGAGAAAGCGTGTGTTACTGGCTTTGGGCTGAGAGTAAAGCTTCGAGGAAACAAGCTCCTAACATTTCCAAAGTTACAATGAGTCTACAATGAGTCAATCTTTAAAATCTACAGAAAAAAGATAAAAAGTAAAGATTAGAATAAAATTTAATTTTAAATTTAAAATATCATCTGTCCTCTTTAAAAATAATTATAGTAGAAAACGAAAAGAAGAAAAAAGAGAAAATATCATATAGATAATCAATTGAAGAACGTCATAAGACTAAAAATTTTTGTGAATCCACGGATTTCTATTATTCGATTTCGCTTGGTGATGGGGCGGATTAAGAATTCGCGGATTGGCTCCTTCTTTTGGCGAGATTTCCCTCTCGTTCCACTTCATGTGTTTCCCTTGGATTTCCCCCGCCTTCCTCTCATTTTCCTTTTTCTATCTTTTCTCCATTTTGTGTAGATTGACGAAATCATTGGCTCCTCTGACGACTTCTCAACACAACTCACTTTGTTGATTAACTGAAAAAGAAATAGAAAAAGAAAAGAGGGAAAACCCTCACGTTTTCCACGAATTTTTGTCTTTTCTTGGTTGGTTCCAATCAACATTTCAAATTTCAAGAGTTTTTGGGACGCTTTTCTATGGCTTTAGATATAGGAAGCTTTAGGGAATCAGTGACAAACTATTTACAAGTCTGCTTGACAGAGCTACTTACAAGCAAGTCTCTCTTTACATCCACGTTTGCAAAGGCTAATGAGAGTTTTCGATGGGTGTTATCTTCCAGAGTCATTCTTTCAGACTCAAACATCTAAGAGTCATATCCTCCAGGTCAAATTTTCCTTTCCAGAATTTCCTTGACTTAAAGTTGATGTGAGGTTATGTCACTACAGTTTATCAAAGACTCTTTTTTTGCTCGCTAAACTTTGGCACCAGATTTTTAAGCTCAAAGTCACCAACCGGCTCGGGTCCCAAGTCGCATTGAGTCTCACGAGTCTAAATAAGAAAATAGAGACTAAAAAAGCACACTTAAAGTTTCTTTCTTGTTTGCTGGACAAGACTCTCGGGGCAGATAGAATTCTTCTCTCAATTTAGCTACTGTTTAAGCGAATTGGTCCCAGGAATTGGTCCAGGGATTGGCCCAGGAATTGGTCTAAGGAATTGGTCCCAGGAATTGGTCCCAGGAGTTGGTCCCTGGAGTTGGTCCCAGGAGTTGGTCCAGGGAATTGGTTCAAGGAATTGGTCCCAGGAATTGGTCCCAGAAATTGGTCCGGGGAATTGGTCCCAGGAATTGGTCCAGGGAATTGGTCCCAGGAGTTGGTCCCAGGAATTGGTTCAGGGAATTGGTTCCAAGAATTGATCCAGGCAATTGATCCAGGCAATTGGTCCAGGCAATTGGTCCCAGGAATTGGTCCAGGGAATTGGTCCAGGGAATTGGTCCCCGGAGTTGGTCCCAGGAATTAGTCCAGGAATTAGTCCAAGGAATTAGTCCAGGAGATTGGTCCCAGAAATTGGTCCCAAGAACTTGGGAGGCATAGTGTCGCCCAAACCCATGAAACCGGCTCATTCTCTTACCACTTCACGGATTCCATAAGGGAAGCATTTTATACTCGAGTGGTATGCCGGAGGATAGCGATTACATACGGGCACAAAGAGCACTTTGTCAGTCAGCGATATATGGACTTCTCTTTTGCTTTGTAGATGGCCCAAAAGAAGATATAGAGCTATAAATTTGTACCCAGGGGTTTTCGGATTCGGGGAATCGATTGGGTGTATTCATTTTATTGAGGCTAGCAATTGGAACTAATTGCAAGTCTACCAATTGGTTTAATTGATCCAAACTTTAGATAAATTCGGAAACGTATCAGACAAATGAAATTGACGTACCAATAAAGCTTTGTTGATGCAATTTTGAAATTCGTCGCTACGGGATCCTAAATTTCCAATTTTCCCTGAAGAAGTCATTCATCAAACCAAAAACATCCGAACTTGATAATCGACAACTTGTTCCTAAAGGTTGTAATAGAGTATTCAGTAATAGAGTATTCAGTCCAGACTCTCTGGATTCCGGTATTCAATCTAGAATAGGATATTCAGTCTAGAATAGCTAGATTACGGTTTATTAGTCCAGATTAGGGTATTTAGTCTAGATCATAGTATTCAGTCTAGCTCAGAGTATTCAGTCCAGACTGTCTGGATTACGGTATACAGTCTAGAACAGGATATTCAGCCTAGAAAAGCTAGATCACGGCATTCGGTCAATATAGAGTATTCAGTCTAGAATAGAGCATTAAGTTGCAATGATTTTTAAAAGAATTCTTTCAAACCAATTTCCCTTTTGAAGCATCAAGTGAGATGAGACCTCGAAAAATCGGCTAAACAAATTTTTGACTTTTAAATTTAGTTTTTTTTACAGTAGGCGGAGTTCCGGCGAAGAGGGTTAAGTTCAGATCCTCAAGCTCTTGAATTGGCGGTTTGTAATCCTAAGAAAAAGTTTCTAAAAGAAGAATTTTTTGAAAACTTACAGGAAACGGAAAGTAGATTCTTTGTGGAGATCTCAGAAATCTTCGTAAAGTTGGATCTTTGGATTGTTCAGATGGCATTGTAGATGCTCGAAAAGTTTAAGGATCAATAGCTTTTCAAAGTGGAATGGAATCAAATGGAATGAAATGGAATCAACTGGAATCAACTGGAATCAACTGGAATCAAATGGAATCAATTGGAATCAACTGGAATCAAATGGAATCAACTGGAATCAAATGGAATCAACTGGAATCAAATGGAATCAACTGGAATCAAATGGAATCAACTGGAATCAACTGGAATTAACTGGAATCAACTGGAATCAAATGGAATCAACTGGAATCAACTGGAATTAACTGGAATCAACTGGAATCAACTGGAATCAAATGGAATCAACTGGAATCAAATGGAATCAATTGGAATCAACTGGAATCAACTGGAATCAAACTAGAGTCTACTGGAACAATAGAGAATTTGACAAAATAAGTGTTTTTAAGGCACAAATTTCCCGCCAAAAGCAACTCTATGAGTTGATTATTTGAAGGAAAGAGTCAAACGCTGATCGAAGCAGAGTTATTTCATCAGTTTTGGGCTTTAGACTTGGCTTGGCTCACTGGTTAGTGAGCCAAGTCATGCCAGGCCAAAGTCCGGTCAGATGTACGGGATCCATAATATCACAACTTAACACACAACCCCTACGGTCATAAGACTCTAATACCTAGTACCCTACTGCCCTCATATTCCTAAAGATCTTGCAGAGAAAAAAAATCCATGTATATGAAAAGAGGGAAATTTTCTAGCTGCTGGAATCGAAGCCGTGGCCTCCCGATTAGAATACAAGACTCTTAACCACTCGGCTTTAGAGGCTGGAGGCTTTACAACATATTGCAGAGGAAAATCCATTTATATGAAAAGAGGGAAATTTTCTAGCTGCTGGAATCGAACCCGTGACCTCCGACTTCGACCTCCGATACAAGACTCCGACCTAGGATACAAGACTCCTAACCACTCGGCCATGGAGCAAACAACCTTGAATCGAGCCATACTCCTTCCACTTAATTCTTTAAACTTAATTCTTGTAATTAATTCTTTAAACTTCACAATTCAATCCAAAATTCTAAATCAAATGTGCCAGAAAGGGACGGTTTTTATTTCTACAAAGGGGATGCCCACTGCTCACCACGCGGAGGTGACTGGACGTCGAGCAGTGCCCTCCCACTGGGCCTAATGGTCGCACAGCAGGAGTACGGACTGTGGGGGGCCTAGCCTGGTGGGGGAATCCATCCCCTGGGGCCTAATGGCTGGCTTAAGGGGGGGTGGAGTGCGGGAATGTGGAGTGGAGTGGAGTACAACGAAAACCAACGATTCGATGCCCACAAAGAAGCTCATTCACTAAAAATAATAACGCCAAAGTCCACCTTGAATGTCCCATTTCTCATTTCCTTTCCATATTCTCGCATTTATTATAAATTCGGCGAAACTTGAGCCGAAACTGAGGCGAAACTCGGCCCTTTCTCTTCAAACGATCGCCTATTCGTTGCTCTTTCTACCGTACTTCAAATCCTATCTGCTCTTCCGGATCCTTTTCACCCCTAAACTCTATTTTCTTCTTCAATATTTATAGCTTGTAACTGGTGAAAGAATCTCTGAAATTTTATTTCAATGTTCTAAATAAAATTCTCATTATATTTTCTCAATTATGGCCTCGGCTAAAGTGGATAAACTCATCAAATCGATCAATGGCTTGGAGACGACGCTGAAGCAGAAAGAACAGCACACACCACCGTGAGTTATACTTTTAATTTAACATTTATAAACTTAGTATTGTAAATTATTGTTAACCAGCAAAAAAAGGAGAAATTAGCAGCACGGGGAGTCGAACCCGCGACCTCTCTTCCGTTCGTTTGAGAAATGGTTTGAAAGTTCGTTCGTTTAACCACTCGGCCAGTACACAGTACACAGGACAGTACACAGTGCGAGCACACTTGTCTCTAACCCACACGACCCGGGTTCGACTCCCCACCCACGTCAGCACTTTTGATTTTTTGAAAATTTGAAAACCTGTTGCATAACTATATGGAATTCTATAACGACACAACTACAGGGTGACCAAGAATGACCACAACACAAGCTGGGCTGGCTTTTAACCAAATAAAGCCTGGCTTTTAACCAAATAAAGCCCGGCTTTAACCAAATAAGGCCTGGCTTTTAACCAAATATGCAACCCATCTCGAAAAGTTAACTTAAATATCTTTATTCAACATATAACAGTAACAAATTAACAATTAAATTCAAATTTGCCTCCATCGGCATTCAGACAAGCCTGCAAACGTTTGGGAAACGCGTTGACCAACATATAACAGTTGACCAACATATAACAGTAACAGTAACAGTAAGCGCGTTGACAGTGGCGAGCAAATGGGCATCATCGAGGGTATTCCATGCTTTGATGAGCGCCTTCTTCAAACTTTCGATATTCTTATGTGGTTTTGCACATGCCCTGGCTTCAAGAACACTCCAGACTGAGTAATCCAATGGGTTAAGGTCGGGTGAGCTGGGTGGCCACTCAGAAAACGAGATGAAGTCCGGGAAGGTCTTTGAACAAAACTCTTGCACTTTCTTTTGCCTTGTGAGCCGGCGCACCATCTTGTTGATAAGTCCAAATTCGATTTTTGAAGTGGCGTTGAGCCAAAGGAACAACCTCCTTATTTAGCAAGTGCCAATAATTCATCGCATTTACTTTCACACTGAAGCCGATTGGTTGGGGTTTAAACTTAGACGATCACGCACTTTCTTGGCATTAGCCGGAGTAACCGCTGTTCCGTTTTGCACCTCTTCCACGGCGATCAGATCCCGACCGAGAAAATGCTCTAGATCGATCAGAAACCGGCCCAAGCTGATTGAACGTTGAATGGTTCAAGAAACGAGGCTTCTGAGGACATTCAGGACTTCTGAGGACTTTGAGATCTCGCTCGCCTGAACACGCTGCCGCTTGAGCTCAAGGATCGATTGTCGACGTGGAGACGCTGTCACCATTCCTGAAAACAATCATACTTGAATTATTGAAGTATTGAAAGTTAGTAATCATACCATAAAATAAGAAAAATACACCAAAAACCATAAAAACGGGTAATCAAAAACTGAAATGGGGCTCATAACATAATACGACGTTGTTGCGGTAATTCTTGATCACCCTGTACTGTACAGCCCCAGGTCTTCCACCTGGGCTCAAGGATCGATTGTCGATGTGGAGCTCAAGGATCGATCGTCGATGTGGAGCTCAAGGATCGATCGTCGATGTGGAGCTCAAGGATCGATTGTCGCTTTCGCCATTCCTGAAAACAATCATATTAATGTATTGAAAGTTAGTAATCATACCATAAAATAAGAAAAATACACCAAAAACCATAAAAACGGGTAATCAAAAACTGAAATGGGGCTCATAACATAATACGACGTTGTTGCGGTAATTCTTGGTCACCCTGTAGATAGAATTCTATAAAATTCTATCAATTATCCGGAAAACGTTCAGGAAAAAAGCGGCCACAAACGACAAAGAGCGGCAATTTTGTGCGGAAATTCGCGAGATTTTGGCGTCATCCGATGTGAGCAATATAATAAAAGTAAGTAATAGATTAGATTTAATAGATAAAATTAGAGTAAACGTATTTTAGAATGATAAAAGATGTGAAAATGAATTCACCCGAGCCGTTGAACTCTTTTTCAACCTCGTCAATCACACCGATCAATCGCTTCGGACACTGGCCGAGGAAACGCTTGATGCGATTTTTCGGGTAAACATTGAGTAAATGATTGAGTAAATGATAGAAAAGCATCTTGGAAGAAGGCATTTTATAAGAATTTGATTCAAATTTGATTCAAATTTGAATCAAATTTGAATCAAATTAAGTTGTCGCAAAGAATGGCCCATCAAGATCTCTTGTAGCAGCTTTAAATCGACTCTGCTCATTAATCTTATAAGATCTTATAAGAATTTGTTTCAAATCTAAGAGCTAAAGAAGGAAAAAGTTCCAGGAAAAAGTTCAATTCCAGGAGCAACTCCTCGCTTTTCAACACGCACGAGTGATTGTCCGTTTGATCACCGTTGTTGCAAAGAATGGCCCATCAAGATCTCTTGTAGCAGCTTTAAATCGACTCTGTTCATTAATCCAATACAGTAAAGCAAATCGATTAACGTGAGTAAAACGGAGATGTTTTTAAAACAGCGCTCAATAGAAAATGTTCAAAACATTGGCGTCAAATTTCTTACAATCCATATAAACCAAGTCAGTTCAAGTTTTATATCAAAAACTCCACTTTCTTGGCTACACAATGAATAAAACAGTTTTTAAAAGTAAATATATAATAGATAAAAAGAGGGGTCAAAAATGAGCCTCTAAAGATATTCAGC
The DNA here is from genome assembly GCA_958450365.1 of Mesorhabditis belari. Lineage (NCBI taxonomy): Eukaryota > Metazoa > Nematoda > Chromadorea > Rhabditida > Rhabditidae > Mesorhabditis > Mesorhabditis belari. The sequence goes on along the minus strand of CAUEEP010000741.1, from coordinate 1,748,006 downwards.
TAACCAACGCAGACACACATTTTGAATGCTCTTTTTATCTATTATTTTATTTTTTTGAAAATTAACTTTCCCCCCCCCAAAAAGCCTGTTCCCCCTTATAAAACCAACTGCCCTTTTTGGGTTTTTTGAACTCCGAAATTTTTCCGCTTTTCCCTAAACCCCCCCCCCCCTTTTTCCCTTATCCTTTTGGGCCCTTTTTTTAATAAAAAAAAAAAACTCTCTTTCTTTAAAAACTGTTTTACTCATCATGTAGCAAAGAAAGCAAGGAGTTTTTTGATATAAAAATTGAACTGTTTTGGTTTATTGGATTGTGAGAAATTGTGCGAAATTTGACGGCACTGTTTTGAACGTTTTCTATTATGACGGCACCGTTTTGAACGTTTTAACGGAGCTTAAAACAGCATTTTTTGATAATAATAATATAATAATATAATAATATAATAATATAATAATATAATAGCATAATAGCATAATAATATAATAGCATAATAATATAATAACATAATAATATAATAACATAATAGCATAATAATATAATAACATAATAATATAATAACATAATATAATATAATAATATAACAGTAACAAATTAACAATCAACTTCAAATTTGCCTCCATCGGCATTCAGACAGGCCTGCAAACGTTTGGGAAACGCGTTGACCAACATATAACAGTAACAGTAACAGTAAGCGCGTTGACCGTGGCGAGCAAATGGGCATCATTGAGGGTATCCCATGCTTTGATGAGCGCCTTCTTCAAGCTTTCGATATTTTTATGTGCTTTTGTACATGCCCTGGCTTCAAGAACACTCCAGAGAGTAAAAAAAAAAAAAAAAAAAAAAAAAAAAAAAAAAAAAAAAAAAAAAAAAAAAAAAAAAAAAAAAAAAAAAAAAAAAAAAAAAAAAAAAAAAAAAAAAAAAAAAAAAAAAAAAAAAAAAAAAAAAAAAAAAAAAAAAAAAAAAAAAAAAAAAAAAAAAAAAAAAAAAAAAAAAAAAAAAAAAAAATATAATAATATAATAATATAATAATATAATAATATAATAATACAATAATATACCGTATTTCTTCGAATAGAAGACCGGGTAAAGAGCATGATCGCGTCCTCCTGCGTAGCAGCCCTTTTTAAAATTTCTTTTCTGCATAAAAGCCTTCAATGAAGTGCTATAGGGCTGGAAAATGACTCAAAAATACCACATGAGCTAACAGATTTTTGAGTCATTTTCCAGCCCTATAGCACTTCATTGAAGGCTTTTATGCAGAAAAGAAATTTTAAAAAGGGCTGCTACGCAGGAGTACGCGATGATACTCTTTACCCGATCTTCTGTTCGAAGAAATACGGTAATAACATAAAAACATAATAATATAATAACATAATAGCATAATAATATAATAATATAATAGCATAATAATACAATAATATATACTTTATTCTTGAAATAAAGTGGTGATAATGAGAAAAAAAGGGACATAATTCATTAGTTCATCGTTTGATTTGGTTATCAAATGATTAACCTTAACATAAAGCACAAGCTGATCTGAAAATCTGAAAAGCTGAAGATCTGAAGTTACTTTTTTAATTTTCAGCTCTTACGGTGTTCATATTGTGAACGCATTGACGATGATCTTGAAGAGGCCAGAAGAAACGGTACAAACCGCGTTGGAGAAGGGAATACCAAAGATTTTCGACGTTCTTGGACCAAGAATCAGGGAACAACATGTGGATAAAGCATATGTAAATCTCCGATTTCCAAACTTCTAAACTTTTTTTGATAAAATCTAGGATCTATATCGAGCAGCCGTCGAGAATCTGGACCTCTCTGGATCAGCAGGAAGATCAGCCGTCACAATAATCACACAGATTTGCCAATATTACACAGTTATCCTAAGAAAGGTATGGTCAAATGATTGTTTCAAATCTAGTAAACGTAGTAACTTTATCTAGTAATCTCGTATCTCGTAGTAATCTAGTAAACGTAGTAACTGTAGGTTTTGTGGCAATGTTGAGATGTCTTGATTTGTTTTTTTATTGAGATTGGAAAACGGAAATCTTTTACAGATTTTCTTTTAGGTAATGCTGCGTTGCCTTGCCACAATTCGAAATCCTGATGAGAATGAAGCTCGACAAAGATTAGTTGGATCGTTGAATGTGGTGAAGAGTGTTTGGAAGTTGGCTGTCGGTGTCGAAACGGCTGACACTTTGAAAGGGGTGAGTTTGAATCGAGTTTGGAATGGTAAATGGAAACTAGGGGAAAATTATGGGAAAACTATGGGAAAACTATGAGAAAATTATGGAAAACTATGAAACAACAATTAATAGAAACTTCTGAGTCGTAAATTTTCACAACGGGCAACGATTTACAGGATTTACAGGATGCTGGAGAATTACATAGGCACCTGAATGCATCTCAAGCAAATCCTATACAAATTTCATCTAAAAGGACTAAGTATTATAGATCATTTAAAAGCTTGAAGTCTCCCCTAAAATAATGTACATTTGAGATTTTGATGAGAGCGTTTCGTCACCAACCAGAGTTGGATTCTTGCTAACTAATTTCGGCACCGGCACGTTAAATTCCCACATAGCAATCGACTCTTTGAAGCACGATTTGGTTAATAATGGAAAGGAAAGAATCTAGGCTCAAGAGTGGATCGCTAAGAACTTTCGAGATTGGATCCCCATTGATGTCAGCTCTGGTGGATGGCCATCGAAATCGCCTGATTTCGATCCTCTCAATTATTAAGAATGGTTCAAACAGAAGATCAAACAGAAGATCAAATAGAAGATCAAACAGAAGATCAAAATAGAAGATCAAACAGAAGATCAAACAGAAGATCAAACAGAAGATCAAAACTTGATCTAGAATGAATCAAATAGAATAATCAAATAAAATAATCAAATAAAATAATCAAATAGAATAATTGAGAGGATCGAAGTCAGGCAATTTCGATAGCCATTCACCAGGAGTCTGTGAGCTGACTCCTGTGAGCACATCAATGGGGATCCAATCTCGAAAGTTCTTAGCGATCCACTCTTGAGCCTAGATCCTTTCCTTTTCTAGATTTGCAAGTCCTTTTTGCTTTTTATATTTAGCAACATCTAATAATAGTTATTAATAATAGCTTCAAAGAGTTGATTGATGTGTGGGATTTAGTGCAAGTCTTTGTCCAGAACGGTTCAAATAGAAGATGAAATAGAAGATCCAATAGAAGATCAAATAGAAGATCCAATAGAAGATGAAATAGAAGATCCAATAGAAGATCAAATAGAAGATCCAATAGAAGATGAAATAGAAGATCCAATAGAAGATCAAATAGAAGATCCAATAGAAGATCAAATAGAAGATCCAATAGAAGATGAAATAGAAGATCCAATAGAAGATCAAATAGAAGATCCAATAGAAGATCAAATAGAAGATCCAATAGAATAATTAAAAGCAAATGAATAGTTTATCCTAATAATAGTTAAAAGCAAATCAAAAAAAAAGAGAAAACAATTCAAAGCAGCTGATTACAAAGTCCTTTTCATAATTCGATTGATATGTGTACAAGTCTAGTAGTACAAGTCTAGTAGTACAAGTCTTTGTCCAGAACGGTTCAAACGGAAGATCAAATAGAACCCCCAGAACGTAGATTTTTCAATTTTTTTATTACAAAATGCATCTTATCTTAAAGAATCAAGATATCAAATCGATTCAACTTGATAATCTGATAGTTAGCAAACAAATACAAACAAACGAACAAACACATCATTACCAATCATTTTTTCAGATCATTACCGGCATTCTTCTTTGTCTTTGCTCTGGCCACAACGATGTGATTGAAGCATCTTTGAAGGTATAGATTTTCTACTTTCTAATTGGCCCAAAGAAAGCTGAGAAGACAGACGGACAGACAGAGAGACGGACAAACACTTCCGTTTTATATAGCAGATTTCTATATAGCAGTTTTTCGCAATTTGATACTTATCAAGAGAAAGAATAGCAATTATTAACTGCAATTTTGTTTTCAGGCTCTCTGTGAAATCATGTCTTCTCCTTTATCCGATATGCAATTTTACCCACCGACTTTTACCAATAATATTCTCGAGAGAGGAGCGCTTGGCTCAGAGAAAGGAAATCAAGATGAGAGTTACAATGAAGGTTTGTTTAAATACAAAAGATCACTCAAGTTCACACAAGCTCATGGCTTACTAGTTTTATTTAAATTTATAGCTTATCTTCATGATCATGATCATTATTATCATGACCATGACCATTGATTATCATGGCCATAAAGTTTCAGGTTCATCAATGGCCTCACTTGTTTCCTCACCAATCGGATCGACTCTCGATTTGAGCGTAGCTGATTCAATCGAACCGATGAATGCCGAATATATGGAACCCCTAGAAATCCCAGATCAAGAATCAACCGGCACATTGAGCGATGATGGCACAGAGGTTTGTTAAGTTCTTAAATCCAGCTAGCTCTGTCCAGCTGGAATCCAGCTAGCCGTGTCCAGCTGGAATCCAGCTAGCCGTGTCCAGCTGGGATCCAGCTAGCCGTGTCCAGCTGGGATCCAGCTAGCTCTGTCCAGCTGGAATCCAGCTAGTTCTGTCCAGCTGGAATCCAGCTAGCTCTGTCCAGTTGGAATCCAGCTAGTTCTGTCCAGCTGGAATCCAGCTAGAATATTTCCATGAACTACAGAAACTAAAGGCCTGTAATAGAGCTTTTTCTTTTCTAGTCTACTCAATTCTTTTACGTTAAAACCATTGCTTTAGCTTCAGACTTGAACTAAAGAAAAATTGATAAATCATCGATTTTAGCAAGGCGAAATCATCGACCCATTGCTTCATTCGGATTTGTATGAAGAACAACGACAAGAAGAAGAAGAAGCAAAGAAACATGAGCTCTCACAGCAAGTTCAATCACCACAAACACCGCGAAAAGTAGAGGGAATCCCAAAGAAGTTGCCTGAAGGATTTTGTGAGTTTTTGGAAATCTGTTAATCTTTTGTATTACAAAATTTCGTAAGCTTGAGCTGAACTGAATCCTGTAAGCTTAGTGTTCACGAATGAAATGAACAAGCAAAGTAAACCTGTCTACTATAGCTGTAGTGTCATCTACCTGTCTACAGATGTCATTAGATTTCCTGATTTAGCTTTAGATTAACCCGAAAAATGATTTTGGACAATTCTACAACATTTTGACATTTATTGAACGTAAAATTTTTGAATTACCTAGTTTAGATAGGTAATTCGAACTAGTTTAGATTCCGAATCCGTCAACTGCTTTATCTACTCAGGACTTTTGATAGCAAAGCAATTTCTCCTTGCCGGGATTAAAGGATTAAAAAGTGATCGAGAGGTTAGTGAATAAAGAAGGAAATTAAGAAAAATTTCGAAAATTCTAGGTTCGAATCTCCCACAAAATTTTGGCGTTGAATTGCCTGAAGATGATCGCTCAAATGGATCCCTCAATCGGAAGAAGTCACGTGCAATTGGGTCAGTATATTGGCTTTCAAAGATTGAACTATTAGGTTCAACTATTAGGTTGAACTATTAGATTGAACTATCAGAAATTCTTTGAAATATTAGGTTCGACTATAGTCTAAAGTCAAGCTAAAGTCTATAAATCTAAAGTCAAACTTTGGTTGTCAAACTTTCAGGTGGTTGTGATCAAACGATTTCTGAAATTGCTCGATTTGTGCTTCATGATGACGATGGTTTGTGTGGTGGAGCGATCGATTTCATCGTTACTTGCGATCGTCAGGCGCTTCGAATGGGAATCGCTTTGACAGGTTAAGATTATGCCAATCTAAAGGTGGAGAAGAGCAATGGATCATTTATTTTACTACTAGCAACCCTAATAACACCACGTACCGTAAAAACTCTAGACGGTCATTGTCTATTTGACGACCACTCTCCATTAGACGGCCAACTCTCCAATCGACGGCCATTCTCCATTAGACGGTCACTCTCCAATAGACGGCCACTCTCTAATAGACGGCAACTCTCCATTAGGCCACTCTCCAATAGACGGCCACTCTCCAATAGACGACCATTCTCCATTAGGTCACTCTCCAATGGGCCTTAGGCTTAGGCTCAGGCTTAGGCTTAGGCTTTGGCTTTGGCTTTGGCTCAGGCTCAGGCCTGTTTTAAAATGTAGAACGAGCTTGATTCTTTTGGAAACACTGTTGCCTTTCCCGGACAGGCTATTATTAGCTAAAGAATGCATTTGCCCCCTTCAGAATTGGTCAACCCTCATGTAAAATTAAGGTTTACGGTAATCCATAGCCTAAATATAAGCATTCTGAAGAACTATTTAACTATTTAGACTTTAAATCTAAATTTAAATAACTATTTAGACATGTTCCCTTACTGCGTTCAACGCGTCGAGCACGTTTTTCAACAGAAAAGGAAACGAGCGCTACTCCTCGCGACTATCGACTCAATGGTAGCTCTGAATTTGAACTTACATGCCGAAAATAGAGCGAAAGAGCTAGAGATTTAAGAGCTAGCGATTTAAGAGCTAGAGATTTACGAGCTTGAGCTCAAACTTCCAACAATTTCAATCTTTCAGGAGCTTCTCCTTCACTACGATCTCTTCTCAAACATTTGCCGTCTCACCGTTGAATCTGTGACTGGATCATATAATTTGTACAAGGTTCGGAAAGCTTTTCGCTTCTAGTTTTTTACTTCTTTATTTTTACTTCTTTATTTTTACTTGTTCAGAACACATCAGCGCAATGGATTTCTTCAATAAAATGGTCAATATTGGCACCGAAATTGCGCGAAGAATGGCAGAAAGTATGTCTCTCAACCTTTCTACAACTTCTCTTCATCGGCGAGCCTTCCGTTGAGCAAGAAGTCGCTGAATTGTTGCCAAGGTGAAGCTTTAATTCATTTTCAACATCAAGCTGTTATTGGGGATTCGATTTTCTGATTAATCCATAACTGTATTTGCAGATTGGTGAAGAATTCTGAGCTCGGCGCTCTCACAAACGTTTTCCACTTTACACTCCCAGAAAACCACGTCGGCGAATGTTTTGACGAGATTCCAGTGGTATTTTTTGAAACTTAATGACAAGTTAAGAGAGTTTAAAACTTTATAATCAAAGTTTGCAAACAATTTACTTTACAATCACTTTGCAATCACTTTACGATAGAAAAGTTTGTGAGTTCAATAGTTCAATAGTTCAATAGTTTAATTGTTCAATTGTTCAATAGTTTAATTGTTCAATTGTTCAATAGTTCAATTGTTGAATAGTTTAATAAACTTTAAAAGCATTTCAGGTCCTCGGCCTCCCCTCACCATATTCATTTCGAAACGAGGCCGTCGATTTCATTCACGAAGAGAATCTTGAGTTTATTCTATCAGAAATGTTAAAGATGGCCTCAAGAAATATCACTGAATCCACGGTTTTTTTTCCTTTATCAAGAATTTAAACGAGTTTTTGATTTCAGTCGGGTTTAATCTCGGGTTTGGCAATCCTCGTCGAAGCATTTCCCCCCATCATTCTACCGAGAGTGCTGGCAGAGTGCATTCAGGGTTAGCAATTTTATCAAAGCTTTATAGTTATCAATGTTATCAAAGCTTTATGATTAGCAATGTTATTAAAAGCTTTTCATGAAGTTTTTTATAGTTTTTTGTTAGATTTTCAACTCAATAGCTAAACTTTTCACTAAAATTTGATTTTTAAAATGTTAAATGCCTCAAATGTCAACTGTCGATTCTTGCCAATTTTGCCTACTCGCCTCCCATTTTGCCTACCAATTTTACTCCCGAAAAATCAATCATATCATTGGAATCATTTGAATCATTGAAATCATTGAAATCATTGGAATCATTTGAATCATTTGAATCATTTGAATCATTAGTAGATCATTGGAAAGATCTATATTTTCTGCAAAATTGTTGTTGGCAAAAGCAAAAGCTTTTCTAAAAAGCTTGGGTTTTTCGGGAGCAAAATTGGTAAGCAAAATGGGAGGCGAGTAGGCAAAATTGGAAAGAATCGACACTTGACAACTTTTCTGATGAGAACACTAGCTTTCTATGCTAAAGAAAGAGCTATCTCTGCTACATTTTTAGTAAAAATTTCCAGTAGAATCCATGCAGCCGTTTTCTATTTTCAAATCATTTAGTTATTCAGAGTTATTTTTGGCTTCTAGCAGTACAGAGCGGCTTCTAGCAGTACAGAGCGGCTTCTAGCATTACAGAGCGGCTTCTAGCAGTACAGAGCGGCTTCTAGCATTACAGAGCGGCTTCTAGCATTACAGAGCGGCTTCTAGCAGTACAGAGCGGCTTCTAGCAGTACAGAGCGGCTTCTAGCAGTACAGAGCGGCTTCTAGCATTACAGAGCGGCTTCTAGCAGTACAGAGCGGCTTCTAGCATTACAGAGCGGCTTCTAGCATTACAGAGCGGCTTCTAGCAGTACAGAGCGGCTTCTAGCAGTACAGAGCGGCTTAGCAGTACAGAGCGGCTTCTGGCATTACAGAGCGGCTTCTAGCAGTACAGAGCGGCTTCTAGCATTACAGAGCGGCTTCTAGCAGTACAGAGCGGCTTCTAGCATTACAGAGCGGCTTCTAGCATTACAGAGCGGCTTCTAGCAGTACAGAGCGGCTTCTAGCAGTACAGAGCGGCTTCTAGCAGTACAGAGCGGCTTCTGGCAGTACAGAGCGGCTTAGCATTACAGAGCGGCTTCTAGCAGTACAGAGCGGCTTCTAGCATTACAGAGCGGCTTCTAGCATTACAGAGCGGCTTCTAGCAGTACAGAGCGGCTTCTAGCAGTACAGAGCGGCTTCTAGCAGTACAGAGCGGCTTCTAGCAGTACAGAGCGGCTTCTAGCAGTACAGAGCGGCTTCTAGCAGTACAGAGCGGCTTCTAACTTCTAAAAGCATCGGCTTCTAACAGTACAATCAAATGTCGCCGAATCAAACGGGAATTGAGATTGACAATTTCAATCGAATCGCTTCGAAAACTTATCCAAGCGTGGATAATCGAGTTTTTCAGGTTATACAACTTAGTGCTGGGGCTATTGATTATTGATTTGTCATTTAACTTCTTTGGTTTTATAAGCTTGATAGTTTTGGAGTGGCTCTATAATTAGTTAAAGCCGTGTACAATTGTTCACAAATTTCAGCTTTACAATTTACAAATTACAAAGCTCTCTTTCTTTCCAGCTTACTGTCAAGGGTTTAGTTTACTTTACAACCAAATAGCAATACAATCAATATCACTTTCAGGGTCAATCCGGAGCCGTCGGTCTTTTGTCACTCGTTGTTGAGATGGGCGAGTTGAGTGCCGGTTCTTCACAAACGCTCATCAAAACTTTCGCGGTGGTGTCGAATTTGTTTGCTGGTTTGTTATATTGAGTTTTCACCTAGTTTTTCAACTAGTCTTACCCTAGTTTAAAATTGAACATTTGAAATCTTTGGCTCGAAGAACTCAAAATTCAACATTCACAGGTCAAATGGAGGGCCAACTGATGCGCGTTGTTCATGAGCAGATGATTCCCGATCGAAAATCTTTGCCAAAGCAATTGGACTCACTTCTAACGGAGAGACTCGTTTTGCTGCCATTGAGGTATAGAAGTTTGAAAATTCGAGTTTTGGTATTATCTAGGACTGGTTCTCGAAGCCAGATCAGACTTGGCTTGGCCAAGCTTGACCAAGCTTGGCTTCACCAAGCTTGACCAAGCTTGGCTTGACCAAGCTTGACCAAGCTTGGCTTGACCCCAGATCAAACTTGGCTTGACCCCATGGCCTACAAAATTTTTAGGGTCAAGGTCAGCCATTCCAAATGAGTATAGCCTCGCTGGCTTGGCAATTTGACCTTATTGCAATTTGGCAATTATTATACGAGCATGGCCGACTGGTTAGGAATTCCCCTCTCCCGATCAGAATCCGATCAGATCAGAGGATCAGAGGCTCGATCCCGCCGGGTCGAAAATCTGTTCTTTTTCCCACATAAAATTGGGTTTTTTTTCCAACATCGTAGGCGTTTATTGTGTTGAGTTGTAGGCGTTGTTGTAGGCGTTGTTGTAGGCGCTGTTGTAGGCGCTGTTGTAGGCGTTGTTGTAGGCGCTGTTGTAGGCGTTGTTGTAGACGTTGTTGTAGACGTTGTTGTAGCCGTTGTTGTAGATGTTGTTGTAGGCGTTGTTGTAGGCGTTGTTGTAGGGGTTGTTGTAGGCGTTATCGTCTTTGATCACATTATGCTTGTGAATAAATGTATTGTTAGAATCAGTCGTGGTAGAATCTGACTGTATCTCACAAGGAAAAGCACAAGTCTGAGGTGGCCCAATGATATAAGCCATGCACCATTTTGCGCAGAATTTTACGCTGATTCCGATGCTGCTATCCGATTTTGTAAAATGATTCAAAAACGGGAGGAAACTGGCAAACTCTAGCATCTGGAAAATCTGGTCAAATTAGAGGTCAAAAATCATTCACTTTATAGATTGCTGTGTTGTTAACCAGTGCCTATAAAGCTTCTTTCACCGTCGTGAGACGCGGGCTCGTGGTGTAACGGCTAAGGGTCTCATTTCCGAAACAAGATCAGCGTAAAATTCTGCGTAAAATGGTAGATGGCTCATGTCATTTGGCCATCTCAGTCTTGGGAACAGCCTTGTCAAATTGCCGTATTTTCTCTAATAGTAGTGCACCCTGATCGTCGTCTAAATTCCTCTAGATCTCGAGATCCGCTTATCAGAACCTATCGATGTGGGGTCGGAAAATGTAGTTGACGATGAGATCTAGTGGGGGATTAAAGTGTTGAGCTTCTGGGAAGAATGGGGAACTGTAAAATAGGCATCAACTCGGCTCGACTGGATGCACTACTATTAGAGAAAATCTTCCCCATTAACTCAATTTTCGTTTTACAACTTGATACAACAGTTTACAATTATCGTTTTATCACCAAGCCTTTACCTTTTTTAGAGTGCTCAATGTCTACTACTCGTTAGTCACCGAGCATCGATCCCTTCAAAACCAATCGTCAACCGGGCTTCTCTCTCGACCGAATATCACTCAAATCAGCAATATCAAAACAGCTAGCTCCGCAAGGTTATATGATTTTAAAATCAAATAATAATCGCTTTTAGAATCGCTGACATCTCTCGCTTGCTTGGAACAAGTATTCATCCGACAAAATCGAGCTCTTTCCTCGAGTCACCCTCTCTAAAGACGATGTTCCCACAAATTCGTGGAGCTTATCTAAACTTTTTGGTAAGATCTAATGATTCTAGATCTAATCTAGATCTAATTCTAGATCTAATTCTAGATCTAATTCTAGATCTATGCTAGATCTATTCTAGATCTAATTTTAGATCTAATTCTAGATCTATTCTAGATCTAATTCTGGATCTATTCTAGATCTAATTCTGAATCTATTCTAGATCTAATTCTAGTTACTGTAAAGCCAAATCTTTGTCTGACTACAGATTTATATGCAAATTTTCATTTAGGAGAAAATCGGCTTCGAACAAGATCGCCGTTTCATCGAGCTGTTATCTTCAGCATTGGATTGTCTCTGTGTCCTTCTTGAAATGGTCACATATCAAGCAATTCGCCCGCTATTGGAAGAGATCTTGTTGTACTTAAAGGTATGTACTTAAAGGTATTAATCTAAATGGGGAATTTCATTCTTTCATCACTGATACTTCACTGATACTTCACTTTTTACGTCTAGATCATTTTCGAATTGGATCCCCATCATTGTACTCGAGTCTTGCATCAACTCTTCAAATTGATCTTCGGGAAAAATGCGACAAATATCAATTTGGAAACTCTTCAGCAACTGAATATGAAACATCCATTGCCTCCATCGGGTAAATCCAAAAAAGAAATAAACTTAATATTGGGTTGTCCAGTTATGAATGCGCGTCTTTACTATTTTGTAAATTTCTCAAGACATCGAAGAGATGTTTATGAGTGTTATATATCATTCGAAAGCTGAGGATCTCCTCTACATTTTGATATAAAAAGCTTTGGAATTTGTTCAGCTTTTGGGCAAATTGATTGCACAAAGGGAGAGGTCGTTTTCGAAAAAATTCATTTCAGCTTAGCTATTCCTCAAGTTTTATGGTGTAAAATAACCGCCCAGAAAAGAAACGAAAAGTAAAGATGCTCTGAAATTGTTATATTTAAAAAAAAGTTATATTGATATATCTATTGGCCAAACATCAAACGGTTAACTCAATTTGAGCGGAGCCAAAACTTGATCCAAAGGCCACCTTCCATTTTTTGGCCACCTCTTCTTCTGTGCCATCAATTTGCCCAAAAGCTGAACAAATTCAAAAAACTTTTTTATCAAAATGTAGAGGAGATCTTCAGCTTTCGAATAATACTAATAGATACCTTTTTCTTGATTTCGGTATCTTGAGAAATTTATAAAATAGTAAAAAACGCGCATTCATAACTGGACAACCCAATATTTTAAAATTCAGATAAACTTGACATGTACCTTGTTCGCTCGATCAACGAGTTCACCCTTTTTGCCGCTTTTCTGAACAGAGCCGAATTTCTCGATGTTTATGTCAGAAGGTGAGGCTAGATTTGAATCCAATTTTCTATTAATTAACAAAGAAAACTGATATTTTGTGTGTAAAAGTGGCCACAGGATAAACAAAAGTATCACGGTTGCAGTACAGGGTCGTCCAATATTATAGCGCCACACTTCAGAGAGCCTAGATTGGTCTAGATTGACCTAGATTGGCCTAGATTGACCTAGATTGGCCTAGATTGGCCTAGATTGGCCTAGATTGGCTTAGATTGGCCTAGATTGACCTAGATTGGCCTAGATTGGCCTAGATTGGCCTAGATTGACCAAAATTGAATCAATCGTTCTGATTTTTCTGGAGATAAATCTTTAGTATGTCTTCTAGAACGGTGCTGATTATCTAATCAATTCAAGCTTTCAACTTTTTTATATAACCTTTCAAAGTTGAGAGCCGAGTCTCGCTCGGGCGCCGGCTACTCATGGGATTTTTGAGAGAGATCTTGTCAAAATCACATTGAGATTGGCTTTATTATGTTAATGAACAAAATTTCACATGTTCTAAGCAGTTTAAGTGCAAAATTGGGACCTTTACAGTTAACGGTGGGGGGTATCGTTTATCGGCGGGGGCCGAGTTTTTGATCAACTTGCATCCCACTTTTAAATAGGTTTATGTTAGTAACTTTTGATAAAACAAATAGTTTCTTAAAGCTGACGTTCTAAGCTATCTAAATCTTATTAAAACTTTCTGATTTGACAAATTTAAGGTGTTGAAAAATGAGCGGCAAGTTGGCTAAAAGTTCGGCCCCCGCCGCCTCCGATAACCATTTTACAGCCCGATTTTAAATAGTTTTTTGTTAATAACTTTTGATAAAACAAATAGTTTCTTAAAGCTGACGTTCTAAGCTATCTAAATCTTATTAAAACTTTCTGATTTGACAAGTTTAAGGCGTTGAAAAATGAGCTGCAAGTTGGGCAAAAAATTGGCCCCCGCCGATAATCGCTACCACCCGCCTATCACTGTAATATGGTTAAATGGTACTCAATCAGCACCACTATAGGTCATGGTGATTATTGTATCACTGATACCGTAAGAGTACCTCCAAATGAAGCCTAACATAACGAAGGAAAAAAAGCCTTTAGACATGTGGGTTGGTTGAGAGCCGATCTCCTCTCCAAAGTGCACGTTCCACCGAATTGGGAGATCACCTCAGCTCTACTCCTCTTCGAGGGTTTCATCAATCGTTTAATCAATATGTATCCAATCTACAATTCGATTCCTCTCAAATGCGCGGTAAGAAAACTTTTTAAAAGACGAGTGGGCCCACAATGATGGTGGCCAATTCTAAGTGCGAATTTTTTTCCCAGAGAATCAGATTCCAGATTTTCCGATAACAACAATCTATTCAATATCACTTTCCGTCTCATTAAATGTTCTTGATAATGCTGATAATTAAATTTTTGATAATTAAATGTCCAGGATAATGCTGATAACCGTAGCCATACCTTGAAAATCATTTCTACAGGATATGGCTATGGTTATTAGCATTATCCTTGAGAATTGTACCATAAGATAGCATTATCTAGGATAATTGCACCACGCAACAAGATAAAATTCTGATTTTAAAGCAGAAAAGAGCAAAAGAAAGACAAATTTTTAACTGAATAACATTTATTGTACATTTATTGTACATTAACAATTATAAATCAACTGTTAAATTCGAATCAGCCACCGCCGCTTCGAATTAAATAGGATTTGAGTAAGCTCGTAGGCGTTTTTTCGGGAAGGCGTCAACGGTGACGACCAAATAACTCTTTTAACAATGATTTCTTCAAGCTTTCGATATTTTTGCGGGCATTTGGTTGAGATTTGTCCCATACTCGATCATTTTGCTTGTTAAGAAGGCCTTCAACCGTGATCTTTTCATCTTTTCATCTGTGAACAAGATATTGTGATGGTCGATTCCATTGAAGCGCATCAATCTCTGTTCTGCTCTCAATTTTCCCTTGTTTTTAGCGGCCAGATTTCAAGAGCGACCCCGCAACATATAGGCAACTTTTCACAGCCGTCCGCGTGCCCGTTTAGCTCAGTGGCAGAGCGTCTGTCTCGTAAAAGATCGGGGAAACAGAAGGTCGACGGTTCAATCCCGTCAGGGGGCAATCTTTTTGCCTAAAATCTATTATTAAATCTAAAATGTCTAGAATACGTCTAAAATAATGAGATTCTAAATTCCTAAAAGCAAAAAAAAGCAAAACCCCCCCGAATTGGTTCACAATTCTATCTATTCTTGATCTTGATCATGATCATCTGAAACAGCAGCATTGCTTTGTGAAAAACGAGGACCTTTTGCCTTGTTTGAATCGGTTAAAGCCTGTTATAAATCTTCAGCCGTTTTGTAAGTAGAAACTTGATTCTTATAGTTGTTTTTTACCCTTTTTTTTTATTTTGTTTTTTACCGTTCTTTCTTACCCTTCTTTCTTACCGTTCTTTCTTACCGTTCTTTCTTACCCTTCTTTCTTACCGTTCTTTTACCTTCTTTCTTACCGTTCTTTCTTACCCTTCTTTCTTACCGTTCTTTCTTACCCTTCTTTCCTTACCGTTGTTTCTTACCCTTCTTTCTTACCGTTCTTTCTTCTTACCCTTCTTTCTTACCGTTCTTTCTTACCGTTCTTTCTTACCCCTCTTCTCTTCCTTCTTCCTCTTTTCACTTCCTCCTTTTTTTTTTTTTGTTCTTTCTTACCCTTCTTTCTTACCGTCCTTTCTTACCGTTCTTTCTTACCCTTCTTTCTTACCGTTCTTTCTTACCCTTCTTTCTTACCGTCCTTTCTTACCGTTCTTTCTTATTGTTTTCTTGTTTCTTATGATGATTATCTAGAAAAAAAGAATAGAATCGATAGAATCGACCGTGATCATCGTTTTAATGTAATTTGCATTAGTCAGTCAGGCATTAGTCAGCCAGGCATTAGTGTTGAACAAGTTAGGAAATGCAAAAGCAGCAAAAGCAGCAAGCAGCAATTGGATTCAGATTCTTGGGTGATGTGTGAGCTTCCACGAGACGGAGTCAAGTATGCACTCGCTGATCCGAAAGCGAAACTTTTCGAGGCAATTCTGAGTCAAATCGATGACATGATGTCTTCACATACATCAATGTTGAGACAAGTATTTTACATTTAAAAAAAAGTTTATCTTTAGCATATTTAAACCAGGTTTTTCTCTACTTGATCGTCTTGGTAAAGACGAATTTTATCGATTGGAACCGTTTGGAGGGGATTTTGGGGTCAATGATAGAGAAAATCACGGAGAACAATGTGAAACATGGTCAGAGTTTTGGATGCTTTGCTTTTTGCTTTTTGAAATTGAAAAATATAATATCTAAATGTTTATAGTGTCTAAGAAGAATCAAAAACAAGAAAGTGTTGTTTAAAAAGTTTTCTTTTAGCCCTATCCGCGCTTGATGTGGTGATTTGTGAGGGTTGATCGTTCAGAAGAAAACCGGGGGATGAATTGTGAAATTATGGCTTTCGAAAGTCGATCAGATAATCGAATGGGATTTGGAGGCGACGGCATCGATTTGGACAATCTTCTTGCATCACTCGAGGAAAGAAGAGCAGAGGTTGGTGGAAAGGAAAAGATGAGCAAAGGTTAGCTTATCATTGGGATTGTTCATGTAATTGATCTATGTTCAATATTTATGGGCAATTTTTAGCTCGCAGCTCGTTTAGCTCTCTCAAAATTGGTTTATGAAACAAAAGTCGTCAAGAAAGCACTGAATAGGAGTAGGGAAAAACTCGACTTTCTAGATTCCTAGATTCCTAGATTCCTAGATCTCTAGATTCCTATATTCCTAGATTCCTAGATCTCTAGATTTCTAGATTCCTAGATTTCTAGATCTCTAAATTCCTAGATTCCTAGTTTCTAGATCTCTAGATTCCTAGATCTCTAGATTCCTAGATTCCTAGATTTCTAGATTCCTAGATTCCTAGATTTCTAGATTTCTAGATTCCTAGATTCCTGGATTCCTAGATTCCTAGATTCCTAGATTTCTAGATTTCTAGATTTCTAGATTTGATATTGAATTGATAATTGATATTGAACCTTCTGTAGTAAAGTAGTAGTAAGTGTGAATTCAGATAGTTTAAGTTTAGGTAGTAGTTGTATACAGTTGTAGTTTAAGAATGCTCTCAAACGTTCTACACAAATTAAGCTGAATGCTTTAAAGCTCAAGTGCTTATCGAATGATTCTCAAATAAATCTCGAATAAATCTCAAATAAAATCTCGAAAAAATGCAACTTAAGAAGCCTCCACCATGCTACACTACAAAGGTCCAGGTAAACCATATGTTGGCTTTGCTTGAAGGGCTTTTGGGGTACCATCCTTCCTATGTTCACCTCTCGAATTTAGATGGAAAGAATGGTCACTTGAGGCTTGGTCTCATTATCGAGAGTTCATCAAATCATCGCGAAACAAAGCAAAATTCTCCTCTTGTCATGCGCAAATCGTCTTTCTTAGTTGCTTGGCTCCACAAACTTTTCGTCCAATCGACTCGTTCTTTAAAACCCTCAAAGCGGTTCTCTATGATACGGTATGTCAAATTTTGTCAAGAATTACTTGCAAAACTCTAAAAATCAGGGATTTTGAGGGTTTTTTGATAAAATAGTATATGTTACGGCAGATCTAGACTGATTCTAGATTAGAAGTTTGATCTAGAAGCAAGCAAGCAACTCTGAAGCAAAGTCCGGCCTAGATGAAGTCGATTACTCTAAATCAAAGTCCGATCTAGATAAAGTCTATCACTCTAAATCAAAGTCAACCTAGAAGCAAGCCGATCACTCTAAATCAAAGTCCAACCTAGAAGCAAGCCGATCACTCTAAATCAAAGTCCAACCTAGAATCAAGCCGATCACTCTAAATCAAAGTCCAACCTAGAATCAAGCCGATCATTCTAAATCAAAGTCCAACCTAGAAGCAAGCCGATCACTCTAAATCAAAGTCCAACCTAGAAGCAAGCCGATCACTCTAACTCAAACGTCCGATTAGATTTAGAGTGAATGCTCTAGATTGGACGTCTGATCTAGAGCCAGTCTAAATCCGACGTAACATATAAACCGTAACATATAAACTGTTTAGACACTGGACTCTTCAACAAAACTCGGCAAATCTTTTCCTCTCATTTTCACAATGATTGCTTTCATGTCGGAAGACAAAACCCTTTCAAGAATGGAGCAATTAGCTGAGAATCCAAACGAGTTATTGGTTAGGTGAGAAAATGCTCATTGTACTTCATAAAGTTAAGCTTTTTTAGCTTTATTAGCTTTAAATATTATACCTTTATTCCTTATTCTTGTATAATATCTATTTTTTTTTTGAGAAAATCAACGTTAAGGGGAATCTTTGACATTGTTTGGAAAGCAACGGATGAGATGAAAAAACGAGACAAAGATGCTGAAGAGATTATCGTTTTTACTCTACAAACGATGGCCTACTGTTTGCGATCAGGTATTGTTGGGTTGTCGTTAGACTGAAGAGATTGTCGAATTGAATTGAATTGAATTGAATCCAAATCCAGATCCAGATCCAAATCCAGATCCAAATCCAAATCCAGATCCAAATCCAAATCCAAATCCAAATCCAAAAGAAAATTGAATCCGTAGTTAAACAGAAAACCCCAAAAAAAGAACAAGCAATTCAGCATAAACGAAATTTCAGACAAGTTGCCGAAATTCTCCGCCTTGCTTCGCTATTACACGCCAGTTGATCCACTAAATCTATTACTGAAGCTTCAAAAGTTGTCGCCTCATCTCTATGTGCATTGGTTGTCTTTCTTCTCGTTGACCCCCTCAGCGCTCTCCGTTTTCACCAACACTCTGACAAATTCGACTACTGATGGGTGAGGAAATTTTGTTGTCAGCTAATTGTGTTCCCTCTCTTTCTTCCTTTCTTTCTTCCTCTCTTTCTTCCTCTCTTTCTCCTCTCTTTCTTCCTCTCTTTCTCCCTCGCTTTCTCCTCTCTTTCTTCCTCTCTTTCTCCTCTCTTTCTCCTCTCTTTCGTCCTCTCTTTCTCCTCTCTTTCTTCCTCTCTTCCTTTCTTCCTTTCCTCTTCTTCGTCTTTCCTATTTCTTCTTGGTCAAAGAAGGCGCCGGTAGCACAGTAGTAGAGTATCTGTCCGGTAAGCAGGTCGATTCCCCCTCGTTCCCAAATTCTTTGCCATTCATTTCTTTACTTTATTAGATCAATTGTATCTACTAGTGAAGTTGTGAAGTGAATCTACAATTGTGAATCTACAAATTTTCAATTCTATCTACTAGTCTTTCAGTCATGTTGTGAATATCACGATGCTTCTCTTGATCGATTTGATTCAAAGTGAAAGCCTTTCGGATACTCATCTCTTTGCGTTGTTTACACCGAAAGAGGCCCTCAATCTACCATTTCTTTTGATTCAAATCGCTGAGAAGAAAATGATCGAGACATTTGTTGGGTGAGTGAGGGGAAAGTTTTATTTGATATGACTCTGGTGGGCTTCACGTTATGCACAACTCAGTCAAAAACTCTGGCAGAATGCTGGCCTGCCACGCGAGCGATCCGGGTTCGATTCTGGGCCTGGGAAAGAAAATAGAAATACAGTTGCGAGCTTTATTCATTACACGAAAAGTCTAGCGGTAGCTGTTAGAAATATAAGTGCTGGGAGTGGGACAAATGCGACCTTTTTTTTGCGCACCCGGACATTTGCGCACCTTTTTTTCCGGACTTTGCCCATTAGCGCACCTTTTTTCGCGTTTTAAAAAAGCTCTAAAAAGCTAATATTAACCAATTTCTATTCCAAAAGTTGTTTTTCTAGGTTCTAGGTAATTTTAGGGCGTAGAATCGAAATTTTGGCATATCAGAGCTTGTGGAAACAAACGGACGGAGTTATACAAAGAGGAAAATCGACACTAATTTGAGTCTGTAATTTGATCTAGCCGTTTTGTCTTTCGAATTGGTTCCGTCCGTTTGTTTCCACACGCTCTGTTATGTCAAAATTTCGATTCTACGCCCTAAAATTACCTAGAAAAACAACTTTTGGAATAGAAATTGGTTAATATTAGCTTTTAGAGCTTTTTTAAAACGCGAAAAAAGGTGCGCTAATGGGCAAAGTCCGGAAAAAAAGGTGCGCAAATGTCCGGGTGCGCAAAAAAAGGTCGCATTTGTCCCACCTCCAGTTTTATGAATTGATCAACGCATTTGTCCCACTCCCTAAGTACTTATTTCTCGGAAAATCTTTGCTAGCTGGGAGAAAAGGACATCATAGACATAAAATAAAGAAATTCAAATCTAAGAGTGGCAGTTTGAACTGTTAGCAGTTTGAAAGTGGCAAGAAAAGATCGCATAACAAAAGAGATTTCGCATAGCTGTTATGGTAATCTTTTTGTTTTACAATTTTTCTTTTAACTTTCACAATTTCAATTTTAGGGCATTGGATGAGAAACCATATGAGCATTTTCTTTCTTCAACTGCACAAGGAGCGCTAGAGTCTTTGAACTTGAAGGTAACGATTTGAAAAGAAAATATATGCTAAAAATTGACTCTTGCGTAGTTTCCGAGTATTTTCGGATATTTGAATCCGGATATTTGAGAAAAATCCGACTATTTTGAACGGGTCGTTACGCTTTGAAGGTCTATAACTTTGCCCAGAGATAACATTTTTGCTAACCCGTTATATAATTCTACAGAGGACATTTCAAGCTTTCAAATGATACTAAATAGAGCTTGACTGGATTTTTCATTCCCATGAAAACCAGGCGACACAGCACCCGAGTTGCAAAGGTCTCATCTGCTCAGAGTTAGCTCTGATCTTCTTGGACTGAATTATCCAATCAAGCTTTATTTAGTATCATTTGAAAGCTTGAAATGTCCTCTGTATAATGATATAAGAAGTTAGCGAAAATATTGCCTCTGGACAAAGTTATAGACCTTCAAAGCGTGACGACTCGTTCAAAATACCCGGAAACTACGCAAGAGCCGAAGCTTCAAACTGTTCATCTCTTTTTTATGGGATTTCCTGCATCATTTGATTGTTTAATATATCAATAATGCAGTTTGAAATGTATCGTTGCAAATCTGAAATGTATAAAATAGAGCTTGATTGGATAATCGAGTCCAAGAGAATTAGAGCCAACTCTGAACAAATGAGGCTTATGTAACTCGGGTGTTATGTCGCCTGGTTTTCATGGGACTGAATTATCCAATCAAGCTTTATTTAGTATCATTTGAAAGCTTGAAATGTCCTCTGTAGAATTATATAAAGAGCTAGCAAAAATATTATCTCTGGACAAAGTTATAGGCCTTCAAAGCGTGTTGACCCATTCAAAATAGTCGGATTTTTTCAAAGTACCTGGATTCTTTTAAAATACCCGGAAATTACGCAAGAGTCTAAAAATTTGATTCAAATATTAGCTGAAAGCTGAAAGCTAATGAAAAAGTTATGATAAATTGAAGAACGTTCTGAACTGTCAAACGTCATAGCATCTAAATTTTAGGCCGCTTTCGACACACTGACGTTAACGAAAAGGTTCATCGAGAAATTCGAGAGAATCCCGTGTGAAGAAGAGCTAAAACGGCTAGACGAAGGAATTAAAGGAATCAGTCGAAAATTGCACGAGAAATTCCTCGAAATCCTCTCCCAAACTGGTCAAAACCCATTCGAGGGTGTCGCAGCGTTGACCACTTCGAGTGCTCCGGAGTTCTTCGCGCTCACTTTGAAACATTTCGACAATTGTCCAATCGATTCGACTCTTCAAAATGTCACTCATCTACCAACACAACATTTATATGATATTTTCGAGAGCTTGGTTAGTTCTACAATCATTTTTTTTAGTCCTTTTTTGTTTGTTAAGCATCCATCACAACGAGAGCACTTCTTCACGATTTGTTTAGAATCTATTGAAGCTATTGTGATATCAAAATCAGGTAAATTTAAAGAATTTTACTGAATAATGAAGAAAATGGAAGAAAATGAGAGAAAATGAGAGATTTTTATAGATTTTTACGAAATTTAGCCTTACCTGAAGAGCAACGAGGAGCCAATGCAAGGGCTCAAGAGATTCTCGAGATTTTAGAAGATTTCATCTCACAAAATCCTCATTTAGCTCTTCATTTGTATTCAAAGATTGGACCAATCGTAAGAAAAGAAAGTCGACAATGAAACTTGACGAAAAAATCCTTTAGTTAGTGACATCGAATCTGACTTGGTCCGATTTCAGCGCTGAATCGATCGACTCTTTGATTCAATACTCCACCGGACTATTAGTAGATCATCTAAAATTTCTGAAATTCAAATTACTTCAGAGAAAACATCCACTAAATGTTCTTGGTGATCGAATCGAGGGACTTGGCTTTTTGCTCGGTTCACCGTCATCAAGAGAGATCTTTCGATCGAACCCTTTCTGCCACTTGCAATCGCTTAAAGTTCTTCTGCACGAGCTTGCCTATTTTCTTGCCACAGTAAGTTGTAAAGGTTTTAAACATTTAACTGTGATAGGTTAAAAGAAAAGAACCAACATTGCTAATCTTGTGTCGAATAGAGTCCAGTGGATAAAATGTAGCATATATTGGGTTGGTGAATTGAAAACTGCGGGACTTTGGACTAAAATTTATTGAACATAAAACCATGAATTCATTCCAAATAATTTCCATTGTTATTGACGATTTCTGACCATTTTAAAGGCAATTTGCGGATTCCTCTTTCGTAGTAGGATTTTGGTTTGTGTGTGAGACTCAGAAATGGAGGACTGGAGATGGAGACTGGAGATCCCAGTTTGAGCACTTTCTTCAAAAGAAACCCATTTTGGTGTCAATAGAAAAGTTGTAGAGAATCAAAAATTAGGCTTATAGCCAAATTTCCAAAAAGATACACTTAGTAGTTTTGCTTAAAATCCAAGTTTTGTTGCAAGTTTTGTGAAAATTCGTAAATTTGGCATTTCTTGAAAACCAGTTTTTGAATCGTTCTGAAAATTTGGATATAAGCTTGATTTTTGATTCTCTACAACTTTTCCATTGACACCAAAATGGGTTTCTTTGAAGAAAGTGCTCAAACTGTCACATATGACAATAGCCCGCAGTTTTCAATTCACCAACCCAATAAAATGTGCAAATCTAAAGAAAGTCAACGAAAAAAGTATTGGGTTGAACCGAATGAAACTGCCCTTTTCTACATAACAACTTTATTGCTAAAGTACTGCGAAAAACAACAATTATTCTATTCGTCATTGTTTTCAATGATCCTTTCAATGATTTCAATGATCCGCTTTTCCTTCAAAGGTAAGAAGAGAAATGGAGAACCAGGAAAACAAGCAAGAAAACAGGTTTTAAATAACATGAAAATACATTGATTAGATAACAATCAACATTTAATGACAAAAGATTTAGCGGCGGTTTCATTCGGTTCAGCCTAGACATGGGCGTTGTAAAAAGGGACCCGAGTCGAGCCACGTGAGTCACGAGTCAGTCGAGTCACAAGTCAGCCGAGTCAAAAGTCGAATCGTCAAGGACCTCTAACTCGACTCAACTCGCGGCTCATGTCTGGTTCAACCTAATAGAATAATAGAATATTCTCTCTAATAGTAGTGTACCCTGATCATCGTCTAAATTGCTCGAAATCTCGAGAACCGCTTATCAGAACCTATCGATGTGGGGTCGGAAAATGTAGCTGACGATGAGATCTTGTGGAGGATTAGAGTGTTGAGCTTCTACGAAAGCTTGAGAACTGTAAAATAGTCACCAACTCGGCTCGGCGGGGTGCAGTACTATTAGAGAGAATACGGTATAAAAAGTAACAATTAGCCAGCAAGATCAATAGTCAATAGATCAATAGATCAAAGTCGAGCTCATGTCATTTGTCAGTTCATGTCATTTGGCCACTTTACTCTGTTGACCTCCCATTGTTAGTAAAAAAGCGGTACCGGGGAGTTTTCCCACGTACCGGGGACTTTTCCCACGTACCGGGAACTTTTCCCACGTACCGGGGACTTTTCCCACGTAAACTTGCAGATATTGATTCGCATATTAAATTGACATGGATTAAAATGACAAAAACTAAATACTTATAGCTCTGATTCGTGCAAATTTTCATGCAAATGCAAATTCATTGCAAATTAGAAATATGAGAACTCTAGATTCAATTGATCCTTTTCAGTCCACTCACGAGCCATTCAACACGGGCGACATCTCAGGTCTTGACATCACGGGTCTTTCTAGTGAATCAGAAAAATTTAGTGAGTACATAAAGAAAGTGAATTTGCAAAAATTTCATTTAGAACATTTATCTGAGCTTTTCGATATTGTACAGTATATTGTGATGTTATTTCGGAAACAAAAAATCGACATGGCAACTCCGGGAGTGCTAAAGTTAGAGAAAACGATTCGTGGTAAACGATTTGGTGGTCGTAAAGTTTTTGATTTCAAAACTTTAGCGATTTTTCGCCATCCTGTTCTACACGCGATGGCTTTAGTGCCAGAAACGGCTATGAAGTGAGTAGGGTGAAAGAAAAAAGTAAAGCATTCGATTATGCTGGAAAACGGTTCATTCAAAACTGGCATACTTTAGTGGAACTTTGGCATACTTTAGTGGAAAATTGATATACTATAGAGGGAAATTTCAGTACAAATTTGTTCAGAATGGAATGGAAACCTCGAGCTGAAGTTAGAGGAGAGACTCAAGTGGTTATTCCGTTGGTGAACATTCATCTCTTGTGCAACGTTGATGTGCTTTCTGATTTCACTTGGAGAGTTGGTTTTAAATTGATGTTGACAAGATCGAATTATCCATCAGCCATCATTTTGACTTTGGTCTGACTTTTCATTGTCTACTAGGCCAAGAGACAAGCCAAGTTGGTTTTAAATTGATGTTGACAAGATCGGATTATCCATCGGCCATCATTTTGACTTTGGCTTGCCTTTTAGGCCAAGAGTCAAGCAAAGTTAAACTAAAGTCAAGTCAAGGACAGACTTTGGAACAACCTGTCAACCCAATAACTACCGTAAAGTACTCGTAAAGTACGTAAAGTACTACCGTACTCCTCCCCCATAATGACGGGGTGGAGTGCTTTGTAGTGTAGCTGTAGCTTGTAGTGTAGCTGTAGCTTGTAGTGTAGGTGTAGCTTTGAACTTGTTTTTCTCGACACTGGTTTATGCTACAATGCTCGCTTATGTATCAAAAAATAGCTGAAATTCAGGGCTACTTTTTGGTACTAAATACACATCTTTTGAAAGTATCGGTGCTTTGAAAATTAGCAAGGTGTCTAATGAAATCTAAAAAGCTTTTGCGACTACGCGACTATTACATTTACGGCGATGGAATGATCAGTTAAACCTCTCATCTCTTTAAATAAGAATCACTCTTAAATGCTAAAGAACTAAGCTTTATCACTACTATTTTCAGATACGCTGGCTTGGATGGACATCTCGGCAACAATTCGAGGATTTATGGATGAGCCTATTCGGCGTTCTCTCAAGTACACCAACTGGTACTGAGTTGACTCAAGAGAATGCATCGGTCAGTGAAAAATCAAAGGAACATTTTGAT
Organism: Mesorhabditis belari; assembly: GCA_958450365.1. NCBI lineage: Eukaryota > Metazoa > Nematoda > Chromadorea > Rhabditida > Rhabditidae > Mesorhabditis > Mesorhabditis belari. Next base: position 1,722,979 of record CAUEEP010000741.1, on the reverse strand, counting down.
AAATCTCTTTTAGCAATACACGGAGCAAATCCTAGCCTCAGCTAATGCAGTCAATAGTCTGACAGAGCTTCTCTTGTCCTCATTGCTTTATCCAGAACCGGGAAACACTTTCAACAGCAATTTTGTCGTGAAACATCGCGAAAGAACGGAAACTCATCGAAACAAGTTTGTTATTAATGATCTTACAAGTATTTATTTATTTAGATCAATGAAATTTAGATCAATGAAACAAGCAAGTGCCATCAAAGCTCGATTGATCGACGACAAAGATCCGCAAACGATCTTCAACAGAAATATTGAGAGACTAGTAAGTTTAGTTGCAAATAGAATATGTGAAAAATATCGTATTCTCTCTAATAGTAGTGCAGAGCCGAGTTGATGACGATTTTACAGTTCCTAAGCTTTCACAGAAACTCAACACTCAAATCCCCCACTAGATCTCATCGTCAGCTACATTTTCCGACCCCACATCGATAGGTTCTGATAAGCGGTTCTCGAGATCTAGAGGAATTTAGGCGACGCTTAGAGTGCACTACTATTAGAGAAAATACGGTAAATTGGATACGAACTACAGAAAAGGTTTACGCAAACGGGAGAATGTCTTGAAGTCGGGTGAAGTAGAGAATGTCGGGAGAAAAATTGTTAAACAACACTTGTTAAACAGTTCAACTTTACTTAAAATTTTGAATTTGGTACCAATTTCCTTTTAAAGGACAAGCAAGAGCTTGTTAATCTTGTGAAGGAAAAGTTGAAATCAGTGTGGGTGTTGAGCTTAGTCTCTAGTTGAGTCTCTAGCAAGCTTTAGGAGAGTGTTTGGGAGTGTTAGAATTCGACTGTGTTCCTCGTGAGTAAGTAATCGCTCAAGTAGGTGTTTAGGTGACGCTTAGAGTGCACTATTATTAGAGAGAATACGGTATTTGTTTTGTAAAGATGGGATTTATCAGAATGTTTATCAGAATGTATTTAGATTCACGAAGTTGGTTCAAAGTATGGCCCAGGCCAACTCTCAGCGCTTGCCTTGTGGAATCTGACTGGAGTATTGAGAGATGAAAAGATGCCAAATAGTCCCTCAAATAGTCCGGTGAGTACTGCGATTTTTATGGGCTTATTGCGTTGATGCAGTGAAAATGAATCACTTTCTCCAAACTCTTTTTAGAGGCAATTAATGCATCAATTGATTTACGACCGACTTTATTAGAAAGTTCAATTATTTTTCTGCAAAAAAATCTTTGAAATGGGTTATTAAAATAACTTTGAAATGGGTTGTGTTTGGATTTTTGCAGGCCCACAAAGTCGAGCAGTTAAAAGAAGCAAAAGAAGTAAAAATCATTTTCAATTGTCGTATTGTCGTACTTCAAAAAATTCTGCTAACTCACAAAAAGTTAGTGTGCGAAAAAAAAGTCACGCACTGTGAGAGGGTACCGATGGGGCAATGATTATTTAGATCACAATGATTATTTAGATGAGGCAATGATTATTTAGATCAAATATAGCACAATCAATAGTCTAGCGAGAAAATACAATAAAATATTAGGGTGGCGCAAAAGAAACTGCCGATTTGGCGGTAAATTCAAAAAAAGATCGCGTTCGATGGTGACATGATCACAATGGAATATTTTCGCAAGATCTCAAGCAGATTGGCATGGATCGGCCTGAATAACGTCCCTCAGTTTGGCTTCGTTCACGACTTCTGGCCTCGAACCGTGCTCGTAATCTTCCAAACTAGCCAAACTTGCGCAACTAGCCATAACAAATAAGTTTCTTCTAAGTCGGCCAATCTTTATGATGTTGGTTTCATTTTGTTGCACTTATTGAGATCTACAAAATGAAATCAAAATCATAAAGATTAGCCGACTTAGGAGAAAGTTATGGGGAGTTGCGCAAACGACCCAGTTGCGCAAATAACCTTGTTGCGCAAAAAAAATTGCGGAAATTAGCCTACCCCTCGCTTTTTAAACTTGCAAAATATAAAAAATAACAAATCAACATTTCATTATTGCCAACCTAATAATTAAACTTTTTATTTAAAGCAAACCCACACCTTTATCGGCTAATTCTTCATTTATAAAAGGAAATTTCAAAAAGGTGGACTTTTCCGTCAAACCAATATAACCAAAAATGAATTTTAGAGGATCAGAGCTTCAACCTCCGAATACTTGTTGCGGATGAATTGCGAGCTTGACACGGCCTCCTCTGTGCGCGCACTTTTCGAGAATTATTCGCATTGGCTGAGTCGAGGATTGGAGTTCATCTCGCTGCCGCTTCTATCAGCAACTGTTCGATCAGTGAGTCGTAAAGTCTTGTCGAAAATCTTGGTTACAAATCTTGCTTACAAATCTTGCTTACAAATCTTGCTTACAAATCTTGGCTACAAATTGCTTACAAGTCTTGCTTTCAAGATTGATCCACAGTTTCTCACAAAAACAAAGTACAGTAGCGGACAAAGACTTAGCATAATTTAGTTTTTTTATAATAAAGCTGAAAAGCTTCAAAATTCTCGAAACAGTCGACTGGTGCACCCTCAGAATGGTAGCAATCGGATCCTGTCTCTCACCGGCTTGATGAAGAGCCACAATCGTATCCCGAATAGCAGGCTGCAGTTGTTTCTTGCGACTCATTGACTGAAATTAATAAAATAATAAATTTCAATCAAATTATAGCTCAAATTAAGAAAAAAAAACACAGAAAAATAATCAAAATTACTGGGAAATGCAAAATCATGCTAGGTCTTTGTCCGCTACTGTATATATAAAGTTATTGTTTTTTTTTGCAGCACATACGCTAGCTGATTCCCTGTTTTTTTTGGGAAACAAAGTATGAATCTATCCCAAAAATCATCGTCAAGTAAAACTGTGCTCATTGTTTATCCATTTTAGATGGCTCTGCTGTCGGATCTATTTGACGACTCCTCTTCCTATACATTTCTCTATGAGCAAATGAAAAACATCTACAACAGTCGAATCTTGTCTCATCATCCAGATCTAGGATTCTTGATTTATTCAATTCTTAAATCAGTGACAGTTGTTGGGATGGTTGGTTTGTCTAGATTCGTTTCTAGTCTTTTTCTAGGAATCGGTTGAGCCAAAAATGACCGAAACGGAGCTGGGAAAACAGTTAATGATTTACATCGAGACTGGATTGACATCATCATATACAGCTGTCAGGTGTAGTAATGTTTTTTTTTTGGAAAAACAAACCTCAGTTATAGGGAAACCACTTTGCATGGAGTTTTCTACTTTCTTCAATCGATGGCTGGGGAATCGCTTCGACCGATCATTCAATACACATCGGCTTTTCTGATTGATGAGATTGGGAAACAATTGAATATTACTGATCCAGTGTTGATAAACAGGTGAACATTTTGAGAGATTGTTCACAACGATCGCTTTGGCCCGATCCTGCTAGATTCTAGTAGTTAAAGCAGCAGTTAAACCAGCAGTTAAACCAGCAGTTAAACCAGCAGTTAAACCAGCAGTTAAACCAGCAGTTAAAGCGTAAATTTACCAAGTTTTTAGTGTCCCATCTTCAATCAGCTACGACTCGATTCTCTGGGCAACAGCATTTCGTATAATGGAAGAACCAGTTCAAGGGACTTTCAAACAAACACTCAATCAAGTACATAGTGGAAAAAGGGTTTAAAAGACTAGGCAATAGCAGGCTAAAAGACGGTACGTCGTTGTTAGTATTGCGATGTACGGTGCGACGTATATAAGGCCGGCGCTCATATATGAGGCCGGCGCTCGTATATAAGACGGCGCCACCAATTTTTGCAATAATTTTGGGCACCATCAAGATCGCGTCACTGTGTAAATTGGGCTACATGATGGTATAAAAAACTTTTAGAAAAGCTGTTGTTTAGTAAAAGAAAAAGGGCCGCCAAGTGAGAGCACCGACTGTACATCGCAATACTAACAACGACGTACCGTCTTTTGTATGAGTGTGTAGTGTTGGTGTTTTTTTATACCATCGTGTAGCCCAATTGAAGAGCTATATTTTGATAGGAGACTCGCAGAAAGGGCCTTAGTAAATGGCAATTCCATTCGGTGCAATTTTCATGGTCCCGAAAAACCTGGTGCTATGCGCATTGGAGATGGACAGTGGGCGTAGCCTCAATTTTGCCAATGGCATTCTATTTTTCTGGCGTTTTCGACAACGCTGTTTGAATTCCAAATAGTTTCAAGGCTTAACTTTAGTTTCTTTCTAATATACATTCGTTTAGAAATGGCGGGTATTCATGCGGCAAATAGGCTAAGCTAAATAGGCTAAGAAGGCCAAGAAATATCTTATTCTTTTATTCCGACGCCTTTTTGTTACTTTTCGTTACTTTTTGTTACTTTATTATCGTTGTTATAAATGTTAATTAAAAGCGAAGGCAAAGCAAAGCAATTAAATTTAAAACAAAGCCTTAAAACTATTTGAAATTTAATCAGCGTTGTCGAAAACCCAAGAAAATAGAATGCCATTGGCAAAATTGAGGCCACGCCCACTCCCAAAATGCATAGAATCAAAAAGCTATAGAGATATAAATATCTATATACCGTATTTTCTTTAATAGTAGTGCACCATGAGCGTTGCCTAAATTGCTCGAAATCTCGAGAACCGCTTATCAGAACCTATCGATGTGGGGTCGGAAAATGAAGCTGACGATGAGATCTTGTGGGAGATTTGAGTGTTGAGTTTCTGGGAAAAATTGGAAACCGTAAAATAGGCATCAACTCGGCTCAGCCGGGCGGAGGGGGAGAGGGCACGACAATTACAGAAAATACAGAATACCGTATTTTCTCTAATAGTAGTGCACTCTAAGCGTCGCCTAAATTCCTCTAGATCTCGAGAACCGCTTATGAGAACCTATCGATGTGGGGTCAGAAAATGTAGCTGACGATGAGATCTAGTGGGGGATTTGAGTGTTGAGTTTCTGTGAAAACTTGGAAACCGTAAAATAGGCATCAACTCGGCTCGCCAGGGTGCACTACTATTAGAGAAAATACGGTATGAAAAGTTACAATTAGCCAGCAAGATCAATAGTCAATAGATCAATAGATCAATAGATCAAAGTCGAAAAGATTCAAATCATCGCTTGTATCGTCGATTTCTTTAGCATTCGTATCGACGTTTGTGTTCAATTCTCCCAAAAGCTCGGCTATTTCTTAATTCAGACAAGCATTCCTCAACTTTTCAACTTGGAATGCCACTAGCAAAATTGAGGCCACGCCCCACCCAGCATGCATAGAATCAAAAAGCTATAGAGATATGATGTAGAAATATCTATATATTAAAAACAGTCGGCTCTAATCTTTATAGAATCTTTATAATACTATTTTAAGATTTATGTAAAAATAATAACTTATCTTTGGACCTTTACTTAATTTCAAGAATGGACTGGCCATTTTTTCTCTAAAAACTCTTGCTTCTATAGTTTTTCCAATATCTAATTTTTATAGAAACTCTGCGACGTTCTCCTAGTCGTCAACTTACCTCACTGGTTGCTAGAATTGGTCACAACAGGGATCGAGTCATTGATCTTTCACTCAAATGCTTTTGCTGATCAATTTGCAGCCGTGGCAAGAGGTAATAAGATAAATTCGAGGTAATAAGGTAATAAATTCACATGTGTTTTAGAAAGCTTTCAAGACTACCAAGTTCACACCGGAAAGTTTCCATTCGCATTGCGGATCTTCGTCGATTGTGTCTTTAGAGGTAAACTTTAAAGAAAAGCGTTGTAAAAGCTTTTTTAGAAGAGATTGATCCATCGAGGAACAGCTACAAGAAATTTCAAGTTCTGCTGGAGTCGGCGTTTAGTGTGTAGGTTCTTTACTGATTTTCCTTCTGGCTTTCTTTCTTTCTTTCTTACTTACTTACTTTCTTTCTTTCTTTCTTTCTTCTTCTTCTTCTTCTTCTTCTTTCCCTTTTTCTCTTGGCAAGCTAAGGTACCGGATAGCTCAATGGCTAGAGACTCAATGGCTAGAGGCTCAATGGCTAGAAGCTCAATGGCTAGAGGTTCAATAGCTAGAGGCTCAATGGCTAGAGGCTCAATGGCTAGATGGCTATAGGCTCAATGGCTATAGGCTCAATGGCTATAGGCTCAATGGCTATAGGCTCAATGGCTATAGGCTCAATGGCTATAGGCTTAATGGCTAGAGGCTCAATGGCTAGATGGCTAGAGGCTCAATGGCTATAGGCTCAATGGCTAGATGCTCAATGGCTAGAGGCTCAATGGCTAGAGCAAAGGTTTCCAGATAGCCCGGAGAGCAAAAGATCGAGGGTTCAATCCTATCTCCAGAAATCTACCCTTTCTTGCTAATTCCTTTACTTCTTTATTAAGCAATTTACCTATTGTTAACAATCCTATACAATTTCTGTAACAATCTAAACTTTGGCTATCTGAAATACTAGATCTTCCTAATCTAAATTGACAATTTTCAGCTTAAAACGTTGTGAATTCTCGGACGCCGAACTGTTGGTGAAAGCTCTTCCGCCAGTTTTGCGAAGGATTTACAAAGATGAAATGGTACTGTAACAAAGCTTAGCTTCAGCTAAAAATCGATTCAGGCTCTGGAAGTGATCTTGGACAATTTCATTCCAATTCAAAAACGACAACTACCTGAAAATGCCAAGCATATGTTTGTGATGATGTTTGAGGTGGGCTTTGACATTACCATAAAACCAATAACAATTTCAGTTCTTCGAATTGTTACGGAACAAACAAAAACTCGCCTCGTGCCTCGAGTTGACCGAGTTTTTGGCTCAACGATTGCTCGATTGTGCGTTACCTGAGAATCTCAAACTCTGCACCGTCTCACTCCTTTTTACAGCAGCTAGCGGCGATCCAGATGTCTATTGCAGGTAAAACAATTCCCACACTAACAATTTTGCTACGAAATTTCACTGCACGGCCATGTTTTTATCATACAGCACCACATTTCTACGAATTACTTTCAGATTTCATCTCCTTCTCGAGTTTTTTGATCAAGAAGGGATTGATTGGTCGTTTTATCATGATTGGATACTTCAGAAAACTGCTGAATCGGTGAGTGAAAATAGATAGCATAAATAAACAGTTAAAGATATGTGCTAGTTTTAAGAAAATGTGTTCCAAAGGTTGTTCCTAAACCTGGCTGCCGTGGCCCAGGGATACAAATCTCCCTGGGCCTGTCAAAAGCCAGACCCAGATCTGAATCCGGGTCCACAAGATCTATGATGAGATGCTAGATCTAGCGAAAAGTCGCTAGTCGCTAGATTTTCGTCGCTGGTCGGGTCCTCGATCGACTGCGTGGCTGCCCCAACTTGTTGGCCTGGTCCTCGATCGATTGCGTGACTGTCCCAACTTGATTGTCGGGTCCCCGATCGACTGTTTGGCTGCCCCAACTTGTTGGCCGGGTCCTCGATCGACTGTGTGGCTGTCCCAACTTGTTGGCCGGGTCCTCGATCGACTGCTTGGCTGCCCCAACTTGTTGGCCGGGTCCTCGATCGACTGTGTGGCTGTCCCAACTTGTTGGCCGGGTCCTCGATCGACTGTGTGGCTGTCCCAACTTGTTGGCCGGGTCCTCGATCGTCTGTTTGGCTGTCCCAACTTGTTGGCCGGGTCCTCGATCGACTGTTTGGCTGCCCCAACTTGTTGGCCGGGTCCTCGATCGTCTGTGTGGCTGTCCCAACTTGCTGGTCAGGTCCACAATCAAAATCTAGCGATTTTCCATCTAGCGATTTTTACTAGTCGACCAAAAGGGTGACTAGTGAATTTTTCCCATAAGGAGGACCACATGGATCGAAAAATCGATCCTCCCCGATTTTCCTGAAACTTTTTCATGGCATGTAATCGACTATGCCCATCATCGTGGCAGTGTTCATTTTTCGAAATTCACACATTTAATCCACTTTTTGAGAGAAATTTCTGGATAGCTTTTCTGGAATTTCTGGAATTTCTGGATTTTCGAATTCTTTATAGTCTAATCTATTGAATATTGAATTTGAGCAGGGTTTTTTCTAGTCGCTATTTTACTAGTCGCAAGTCACTAGATTGCTAGTCGAGATTGTGGGCTCGAGTACTCGGGCTCGCAAGCCCTGGCCTTTGACAGGATCCGGCCTACCTTGGCTTCTTGTCTCATGAGTCCGGGCGGAAAATTCCTGAAGATCTGAAAGGTCGGAGCATGGGGTTTACTGAAAGAATACCTATGCTACTGATCCACAAAGATTACAAGGTCCACCAGAAAACAGGCTTTGATCTGGCTTCTGACCGAGCTTGGATTGGAACATCTTTGATTTGAAGTATTAGATTATTAGATTACCTCATTAGCTCTGGTCTGGCCTGACCTGGTTTAGGTTCATGGCTTCTGACCGAGCTTGGATTGGAACATCTTTGATTTGAAGTATTAGACTATTAGATTACCTCATTAGCTCTCGTCTGGCCTGACCTGGTTTAGGTTCAAGGCATCTGACCGAGCTCGGATTGGAACATCTTTGATTTGAAGTCAGATTATCTTATTAGATTACCTTATTAGATTACCTCATTATTAACATAAATGAAACAAAATTGCAAATTTTAGTTAATATCCGAAGGTCTTGCTTTGTGTGTTCAATTGCCCGACCCAGTCACGCTCTCATTTCTCGTCTCATCTTTCCTCGGCCACGATCATTCGCACTCGGTTTTCAAATAAAACTTTTCGAATAGTTTAGTCACTCAGCGAGCTTGTTTTCTTTCTTGTTAGCTCAGTTTCTCATATCAATTTTATTGATATTTAATTTTTCAGAACTTTTTTAATAAAGGTTGCTTTTAAGCGAGCTTGTTTTCCTTTTTGCCTGTGATCTATCTGTGATTTCTTTTGCTTTGCAATTCCATTAACACTGCCATGTGAAGGGCTTTGTCATTCTTAAATAAATGAACATTCTATGGAACAATTTGCTTAAAGATTAGAGGAAACACTTTATACAAGATCTGGAAAGTTTTGTGATAGGGATCGAGACTTATGAGGCTTCTGAAAACTGTTCAACCTCATTTTAAAAAAGTCAAATGATAAATTTTCAATAAAGAGTATTAAATAACGAGCTTCTAGCTTAAGATACAATAATCTGAATATAGATTTGATGAAGGAAACACTTACATACAAGATCTCAAAGTCTTATGATGGATGGTAGCGTTGGTCGCCTTGAAAATGTTCTGCTTAATTCCCAGGGATTCAGATGATAAAGTAATCTTAAAGGTTATTGAATATAGAGTTTCTAGCTTCAGTTACAGTAATCCAATCATGGATTTGATGAAGGAAACACTTTCATACAAGAACTCAAAGCTTTGTGATAGTAAACCAAGTATTTTTGTGAGGAAATTTGGAAAAAGCAGAGGTTTTAGACATTTAGCCGTTATCCAGGAAACTTCTAATTATTGCCAATCGATTCTCCGTGTCCCTTTAGATAAGATGCGTGAGCTAAAAATCTGATTTAAAGCTTGTGAAGCGAGCTAGAGGGGTTCAAAGTTGAGTTGTTACGACTTGTTTTGCCTCTCTATCCAAATTTGAGCCTCTCTAGCTGGCTCCACAAGCTTTAAATCAAATTTTTAGCTCACGCAGGTGATGCAAAGGGATACGGAGAATCGATTGGCGATAATTAGAAGTTTCCTGGATAACGACAAAGGGTCTAAAAGTGTTACCCCTTCGAAATTGCAAAATTGCAAATTTTCTGTAAAACTGTAACTGCACAAAACTGTAAATTTCTCCTGGTGAATTTGATTTTAGAAAAATTTCATTGTAGCCATGATGTAGTTTGAAGATTTTGCTAAGTTTTCTCTTTTGGATATACACTGCTGGACATAATTTTAAAGGCAGTCGAATTTTTACGATTTTTTGGAAAATTAAGAATATCCAATCATCTTTTATCGTCTTTTAAACATCATTACTATCATAATTTTACATGTATAACTGCAAAAATCCAGGAGATGATAATTGGAACTTTTAAAGAAAAATAAAATTTATTCGAAAAGTGCCTCTGGCAAGTGGTCATAATTTTAAAGGCATTTGGAAAAAAGTTAACAATTTTGTCTTAAATCATTTATTTTGTTAATTTTATTTTTCTTTAAAAGTTCCAATTATCATCGCCTGGATTTTTGCAGTTATACATGTAAAATTATGATAGTAATGATGTTTAAAAGACGATTTGATTGCATATTCTTAATTTTCCAAAAAATCGTAAAAATTCGACTGCCTTTAAAATTACAGGGTGACCAGAAATAACGTTGCGGGATTTTCGGCAGCCTAAAATCCTCAAAGTTTCATTTGTGATTGTTTTTATTAGTTTCTTTGTTGTTTTACTTTGTTTCAAGTTTATTCATTTTTTTATAGGATGATAAACAAGGGATATGCCATTCTGGAGCTTCATCGTCAAGGTCAATGCGTGAGCGCGATCGCGCGATTGCTACGTGTTTCTCATCAGCTCGTCTCAAAAGCGATTAAGCTATACAAAGAGCTTGGCCACGATGGAGATCGCTCAGGGAGAGGCAGAAAAAAGAACAGTCAACACCTCCAGAAATCGCAAAGTGATTCAGAAGCGCGTGGCCCAGAATCCACAGGTCTCAATGAGAAAGATCCCTCAACAGATGGGGATCGCTCGCGAATCGGTTCGACTTATGGGCAAAAATGAGCTCAATCTTCACCCTTACAAGCTCAAGCAAGGGCAACAACTCGATGACGAAAAAAAGCGAGTTCGACTCGAAAGATGTCGAGGGCTTTCAAGCGGGCCGCAACTCCACACTGGGAGCGAATCCTGTTTTCTGACGAGAAGCTCTTCTCGGTGGAGCAAAGTTACAACCACCAAAACGATCGGATTTGGTCAACGTTCTCTCCAGCCAGCTCTACGATTGTTCAACACCGACAAAATCCCAAATCGGTCATGGTATGGGCCGGAATCTGCGCAACCGGCAAAACTCCTCTCATTTTCATCGATTCTGGGGTAAAAATCAATAAGGATGTGTACCAAAAAAAGATTCTTGAGGATGTTTTGCTTCCATGGGCTCAACAGCATTTTGGTAACGGATTTTGGACCTTCCAACAAGACTCGATGGAAGGAGCGCCTTCCATCGAGCCAAATCCACACAGGACTGGTGTAGGACAAACTTTCCGGATTTCATCTCGGCCCAGGAATGGCCTCCGTATTCGTGCGATCTCAATCCGTTGGACTACAGTGTTTGGTTAATTTTGGAGGCAAGGGCTTGTGCAAAACCCCACAAAAGTTTGGAGGCTCTTAAGCGATCGTTGACCCGGGAATGGGATCGAATCACTCCGGCCGAGCTGCGGCCCATCGCCGAAAATTTCATCAAGCGTTTGAGGCTCTGCATTGGAGCCAAAGGTGGCCACTTTGAAGAAAAGTAGATTTGATGCTCTCTTTATATCATGTTGTTAATAAAAAATTGTTTCTGTTACAAAATCTTTTTGGATTTTTAAAAAAATAGGCTAAATTAGGCCGCAACATTATTTCTGGTCACCCTGTATGTCCAGCAGTGTAAATTGAATTTGGGCTTGTAGACGAAGCTCTAGAGTTTCTCGCAAAAACAGAAATCCTGGCTACTTGTCTAGTTTTGAAGTTCCTAGTTTAAAACTTCAAAAATTATTGACGTAAAACCATTTGACTAAACTGCAGTGGCGGTGATAAATATTGCGTAAAAGTGCTCGTCTCACCTCTCTTTTTCATTCAAAAGGGGCACAGTTTGGCGGAAAAGGTTTATTTGGAAAATGGGAACGGAAAAATTTAAGTGATAATCTCTCACTTGACGTTTTTTTTTTTGCTTTGCTCGTGTGCTACTCACAAATTGATTGAGCTTTATTTTGAGATCGTCTCTTTTTTGATTGAAATGTTCAAATGAGGCTATTGATAGTGATTCTGCTGATTGAGATTTTCCAAATAAACTCCTTTATTTTTGAGAGGTAAGAGAAAGGATTTGGAATCGTTTTTTTTTCGATTGTAACAAAATTTTGTAACAAATTTTGAAATAGAATTTATTGAAAAGTAAATGTTGAGCTTATTTTTGAGCTAGAGTTGAAAATGCGATGTTTTAAAGTTCACTGCTTCACTGGTAACATGGCTTTTGATTTTACAGCTAAATTCTATTAGGTTGGTGAATTGAAAACTGCCGGACTTTGAACTAAAATTGATCAGTGGTTATTTTGATCGTTTAAAAACCCAAGTGCCTAGCGGACTTTCCTATTTTCCTAGAGTTTTTAAAAAAGTACTTACGTACAATTTTCGATACTATTTCCTAGTATTTTTTAATGTTCTCAGTCTTGCGCTCACCTTTAGACAAATCTCTGTGTGATCCTCAACCTTGCAACAATGCAAAGGAATATGGCAATACTTGCAAAGATCCATTGGAGATTCTGCAAAACATAAATCATATCTTATTGTTTAGATTTATTGAGTTGGTGATCGACTCATTGTAGCTTTTGAAATGTTAGAGTTGTTTTCCAAGCTTTATTTTCAGCTCAAAGCTAGTAACACACGCTTTCTCGTGCACTGAAATCATAATTTCATACTTGTCTAAGTATATTAACTACCCTAATCTCTTGAAATCATAATTTCACAATTGTCTAATAATATTGAGTTGGTGAATTGAAAACTGCCAGACTTTGAACTAAAATTTATTGAACACAACACCATGAATTCATTCCAAATAATTTCCATTATTATTGATGACCTCTGCCCATTTTACAGGCAATTTGCGGATTCCTCTTTCGTAGTAGGATTTTGGTTTGTGTGTGAGACAAGTGTGAGACTCAAAAATGGAGGACTGGAGATGGAGACTGGAGATCCCAGTTTGAGCACTTTCTTCAAAAGAAACCCATTTTGGTATCAGAAGAAAAGTTGTAGAGAATCAAAAATTAGGCTTATAGCCAAATTTCCAAAAAGATACACTTAGTAGTTTCGCTTAAAATGCAAGTTTTGTTGCAAGTTTTGTGAAAATTCGTAAATTTGGCATTTCTTGAAAACCAGTTTTTGAATCGTTCTGAAAATTAGGATATAAGCTTGATTTTTGATTCTCTACAACTTTTCCATTGACACCAAAATGGGTTTCTTTTGAAGAAAGTGCTCAAACTGTCACATATAGCCGGCCGTTTTCAATTCACCAACCCAATAAATCACTGGTAATGAGGTTTTTGAATTTACAGCTAAATTCTAGTATTTAAACAAGCTGCTTTGGGTTTTTACCATGAAATGGAATGTGTTTAAGAGTTTTACTATGGCTTAGCGATTGTTGCTTTCTCTGATAGCGATTGCCTTTTAGGATTTAAGACTTCTATTTTAGAATGTAGATAAAGATTTTTGATTTTACAAGGGAATGACACCAGCTAGAAGTTGAGAATCGCTATCTGCATCTGCATCTCATAGAATCGCTGATTCTGAAGCTATAAAAATTAGCTTCAAACACCCACGCAATCTGATCTAGAAAAGCGATTGCTTGCGCGTTCATAAATTGAGTTTTAAGTTCTTTTCGAAATGACAAAATTGCAAAATGGGAATTTGGGTGTTTTTGATTGAAAACCTACTTTAAAAATGTCAAATTCGTGTTCAGCGCTCTTGATTACCCCTAGAAAAGTGAAGAAATGAAAAATTTAGGTAATCAAAGTACCAGAGTTGGCTACATTTTTTTAAGATTTAGTAACCAACTAGTATTTCAATATTCCATGAAATCTGCAAACGGAAAAAAGTTTACTTTCGGAAATCTTAACAAATGATCTCAAAAAGATCTCAAAAAGATCTCGCAAAGATCTCACAAATGATCCCACAAAGATCTCACAAATGATCTCACAAAGATCTCACAAATGATCTCACAAAGACCTCGCAAATGATCTCACAAAGATCTCACAAATGATCTCACAAAGATCTCACAAATGATCCCACAAAGATCTCACAAATGATCTCACAAAGATCTCACAAATGATCTCACAAAGACCTCGCAAATGATCTCACAAAGATCTCACAAATGATCTCACAAAGATCTCACAAATGATCCCACAAAGATCTCACAAATGATCTCACAAAGACCTCGCAAAGATCTCACAAAGATCTCACAAATGATCTCACAAAGATCTCACAAATGATCTCACAAAGATCTCACAAATGATCTCACAAAGACCTCGCAAATGATCTCACAAAGATCTCACAAATGATCCCATAAAGATCTCACAAAGATCCCACAAATGATCTCAGCTTCACAAAGGGTTTCTCCCAATAATTCCTTCATGTAGCCTTTCCATTTATTCACTAAAATTGTACAAAAAAAAAGATAAAGGTAGTTTTTCTGAAAAAAAATCGTCTAAAACTATCGTCTAAAAAGTCGTCTAAAACTTTTCAATCGTTAATTTAGAAACGTGAGCGATGACCGTCGGAAACGACAAATCGGCTATTTCAGCCCGTCCTACAATGCTCTCATTCCCTATTCTTTCTATCAAACACAATATTTACTGCCACTAGTTACCTACTATCAACCCCAATACTACTATTATCCGACCTATTATTATCCAACTTATTCATATGCTCAACCATCGTATGCATATCCCACTGCAGCCCCATATTACCCGACTCCTCCGCCTCTTTATGCGACTCCGGCACCAATGTAAGACAAAATTATATTAAATTATATTAAATTGCGTTTTATTAAAATCAATTCTCACTAAAACCGAATTAAAATCGATTTTCGAAACCGAATTTAGCTACAAAAAGCTCTAAGAACTCTTAGAACTCTAAGAAACACGTATTTTTAATTTTTTTGAAGAAAGAAAGAAATTTGATGTTAAAATGCATATTTATTAAAGCAAAAATAGGGGGGTGGGACAAATGCTACCTTTTTTTTGCGCACCTGGACATTTGCGCACCTTTTTTTTTGCTGGAAAAGGCTTTAGGCAAGGCCGTAGAGCTTCGACAATATTTCCATATCAGGGAATCGTATACGTAGATTCCGAATTTCGACAAATCAGACCTCGCTGACACGTCAAATTTGGGCTAAAAGGCAAAAACTGCGGAAAAGCGTTAAGTTGCGTAGTTTTTGCCTTTTAGCCCAAATTTGACGTGTCAGCGAGGTCTGATTTGTCGAAATTCGGAATCTACGCATACGATTCCCTTCTATGAAAATATTTTTGAAGCTCTACGACCTTGCCTAAGGCCTTTTCCAGCAAAAAAAAGGTGCGCAAATGTCCAGGTGCGCAAAAAAAAGCTCGCATTTGTCCCACCCCCCAGAAATAGATTTAAAGTTAAAATGCACCTTCTCTCAATAATCTCCCACAACACGAGCCCCATCGAATAATGTCGATGAGATGTTTCGATGAGATGCCTAAAATTAATGCCAAGACTCTATCGCAGACTCTATCGCAGACAGGAGAATTAGCTGCTACGTACCTAAGAAACACGTAAACACGAAACCGAATTTAACTATAAAAAGCCTCCGTAGAACTCTAAGAAACACGTATTTGCAAAAAAAAAAAAGCAAAAAACTTTGGCGGTAAGCGGAATTGAACTCACGAGCAAAAACGGGGCAAGTCTCGGAAGCCAACGCACTATCCCCTAGGCCACATCTGTTTCTACTCCCTCTCGGCGTTGTGCCCTCTTATAGACCCTGGTTTCCGAGAAAAACGTATTCAAAGTTTCGACAATTTTTGGCAAACCTCATATATAAGAGGGCGCCATGCCAAGAGGCTTTAGAAGCAGCGGCAGTCTAGGGGATAGTGTGCTAGATTCCGAAACCTCTGCCCGTTTTGCTCGCGGGTTCAATTCCGCGCGCCGCCAAATTTTTTTGCTTTCTCGAAAAACTTCCGAAAAACACTTCTATTATATTATTATAGTGTTTTAGCCTTTTAGCCATTTATTAAAGGCAGCTTTTAGCTATTTATTAAAGTTTTTAGCTATTTATTAAAGTTATTAAACCAAAACTAGCCAAGATACCCTTTTGAAGCTGACCTGAAAAGCTTATCATCTTTAATACTTGATAAATTATTGATAAACCGATTTACTTTATTCATTTCTATGCATTGCCAAGAATTGTATCACTAAGCCCAACTGCTGATAGTTTGTTAGTGCAAATCGGTCCTAATTCTTATACAGTGGCGGACAATTAAATAGAACCGATGCTCCATTTGCACAAAGACCACGAATTTTCCATTATTTTCACACCCATTCAAAAAGACATCAATAGTTCTTTTTTTTTTGATGTTATCTTAGCTTTCGATTGGAAAACTTAATTAAACAAAACTAAGCAAAAAAAACTAATTAAATCGAAAGTTTCGAAAAAAAGCAGATTTCAAGATCGGTTCTATTTAATTGTCGCCGCTATAATGGGGTAGGCTGAAGAAAACCTAAACTACCAAGTTACAGAGAAAGAGCTTTCAGCTAAGTGCGGTGCCAATCGAAAGCTAAGATAACATCAAAAAAAATAACTATTGATGTCTTTTTGAATGGATGTGAAAATAATGGAAAATTCGTGGTCTTTGTGCAAATGGAGCATCGGTTCTATTTAATTGTCCGCCACTGTAAATGATTAGCTTGAATTCTTTAAAGCTTTAAATTATTAGGTTGAGGAAAAAGTAATGTCGGTTTTTGTCACAAAACTTTTTATTGCTAAAAACTTAAAAAAACGCACATCAATCAATGAGATATTCTCAATTATTATTGTTGTTTGTTTGTTTTACTTGTTCCCATTTTTGTCGCAATTCCCTGATCCCATCCTGGAGTTTTCGAGCCAAAATAAGTGTCGACTGCTAAAATGACAACAAATCACTTGTGAATTAGCAACAAAGTACTCGATTTGAGCGAAAAAAACCCTTAAATTAGCAACAAACGGCCTAAAACAGTCCATTATCTTGGCATTTCAATTTTCAATATTTTTTTTGTTCTGTGCATGATTCTCGAACTTTTCTCCCATAAGAAAACTCTTCAACGGCCGAAACAAAAAATAGTCTGATGGTGCCGGACTCTAAGGTGCGTGGGGCAGAAGTTTCCAACCAAGCTCGTCGATTTTTTTGGTGAGTGATTTTTGCAGCGTGAGGTTTTGCATTATCATGCAAAAATGGCACTTTTGTTGTTTCAACGCCCAATTTCTTTAAAGTCTCATTAAATCTCATCAACTATTTTGAATAAAGATCAGCGGTGACAGTTTCGAGTGGTAAGGGTTGGATTGAGTTCAATGGCATCAAGCAAATCCTCATCTAAAATCTCTTGGGGTCGTCCAGGCCGTTCCTCGTCTTGGAGACTTTCATTTCCATCTTTTAACCGTTGAAATCATATTTGGCATCATCTTTCGCTAATGCTGTCTTCCACAAAAATTTCAATGATTGTCCGATGCGATTTAGCCGCGGATTTTCCTTGTTTAAAATCATACCAAAAAGCGGCTCGAAGTCGAAACTTTCCGTGTTGCATTTTGTACCTGAAAATATTGTTAAATTTGTAAAAATTTGTGAAAATCAAATATAATATGAAACCCTGGCGTATAAATATAAAGATAGAGCGTCTAGCTCTATACTTTCATAGTCTAGCTGATATCAATTTGAAAAAATCTAGCTCGAGCGTCTAGCTGATATCAATTTGAAAAAATCGCATAAGCAAAGAAATGGAAAATTGCGAACAATGGGAATTCAAAACCGACATCACTTTTTCCTCCAACCTAATAGCTTAAAACCTATAGAATACATAGATTTTCTGAAAAAATTGTACAAGAATCAAGAATTTCTCAAATCGTGAATCTTTTTTCAGGCCCGTAACTCCTCCACTAGCAATGTTCCAGAAAATGGCCGCTGACATCGTCCCGGTGACAACGAGTACAACTCCGATAACAAGTGAGTGACTGGTTTTGTAGAGCTTGTAGTGAGACAGGTTTTATAGATCTTTTGGGGAAAAGTGAGGGGAAAAGATGAGAATTTGAACACTTAAAACTTGAAATGAAGGCTTAAAAGCAGCATTGCTTTCAAGGTTAAACAGTTTTAACCAAGTAGCCAAGCCAAGTAGCCAAGCCAAGTAGCCAAGCCAAGTAGCCAAGCCAAGTAGCCAAGCCAAGTAGCCAAGCCAAGTAGCCAAGCCAAGTAGCCAAGCCAAGTAGCCAAGCCAAGTAGCCAAGCCAAGTAGCCAAGCCAAGCAAAGTACACCAATAGTATTGGTGTACTTTGCCCTTATCCCCAATCCTTTTTTATCCTTTTGTTTAGAAATTCCTATCAATTGGATTGATTCATTTCTTCTTTCCCGTTAATTAAAAAATCAATTTCCATCGATTTATTTAGCGACAACTCACGAAGAGTCTCAAGAAGAAATCGTTGAGATCACTGTCACCGATGAGGCGATCACTGAGGATTCGTTCTCTTCGTCGGCTTCACCGGGCTTTCAGATGCCACAAATTCCACAAGGATTTGCTGCTGACATGTGAGTTTCACAATTGTTCAATCGATTTCGATCGAGTTCAATCGATCGTTTCAATCAATGCTCTGTTTTCAGGGCCAACCCTATGTTCACTCCACATCTAGCTGAGTAAGTTCTTTTAATTTAAGATATAGAGAAAGAAAATTTGCGTTACCGCCTTTGCACATCACAAATCTGAATGGAAAGGCTTACTACTTACTCAGCTTACTTTTTTGGCTTACTTTTTTGGTTGCAATTAACTGTTTGTTTTAGGAACAAAACGGCGACAAATGGTCTGGGAACAACGGCAATCAGTTTAACGAGTCTGGCTTCAACGACAACATCAGATACAACTGTGACATCAACAACGACAACTGCGTCAACCACAACTAGTACAACTACAACAACAACTACAACCACTACAACGACAACAACGACGACAACAACAGCAACGACGACAACAACGACAACAACAACGACGACAACAACAACGACAACAACGACAACAACGACAACAACGACAACAACGACAACAACGACAACAACAACGACGACGACAGCAGCAACAACAACAACGACAACAACTACAACTACTACGACTACAACTACACCAGAAGATGATGAGTCAGTCGAATTTCAATATGAAGACATGGAGGTCACAACAACGCTTAAACCGTCACGTATCACATCCCCAGTACCTCCCTTAAATTCAAACCCCCAACTACCAGCGCCAACCACTTCACCAACCATTTTCCAATCATTTTCTCATACCACCAAACCGTCCAAATTCTGGAGCGATCTCAATGCAAACAATACAAAAACTTCTGACTTTGATAACATCTCGAAAATCAGTGCTCGAAATTTTGAGAAAATGAGAAATTTTAACCCAAAGAACTACACGATGAGCAGGGACAAGATAAAGAAAAGAATCGATCGACTACAGAAAAAGGGAAACTGGACACAGAGTGGACCGGAAGTTTTCGATCACATTTCGAATATCATCGACAATTTGGCGATGCCGACTGATGAGGATCTTGAAGGGGAATCGCAGAGGATTGCTGTCACACAAAAGATTGCTGTCACTAACAAGAAAACGGCTTGATGTTCGGGAATAAATGTTGATAAAGTGTTGCAAAAAAAGCACCGAATGTTTGCCTTGTGTTGTTCACAGAGTTAGGTAAAACTTGAGAGACTAATGAGCAACTAGTAAACTAGTAAAATTCGTGCTTTGTGCTTCGTGCTTTTTGCTTCATGCTTTATGCCGTTTTTTTCATTCCGAGGAAATTCATGTATTCATGTGGAACTCAGGTACCTTTCAATTCTTCCAAAAAATTACTAATATTGGGTTGGGGACTATGACTCGGCGCCGAAAATCAAAAAAATGTCTAAAACTTCTATTCGACTTTGTCAAATAATATGCGTTTGATATGAGTAGAATGGTTAACTAATTCTCTACAAAATGACATTTAAAAGAAAATTCAAACAGCGCCTCCGCTCAAGAAAAAGCCATTTTTTCACAAAAACTACAAACTGTCATCTAGAAAAAACCATTGGTGGGATCTTCCTGCAAATTTGGCAACTTAAGTAATTGAATGTGCTCTATCTTTTTTATATAAACACCAAAGAAGGTTTATGTGAAAGAAACTGTTCAAATGATGAGTCGGGCTCTTTGCCATTTTGACTAGCTGTGTTTGGGAGTCCATAAACTCCACGAAAGAAAAGCTTTGTGGAATCTCTCAAAAGTCATTTTGTAGAGAAATAGTGGATCCTTTTGATGAAACCAAAGGTATATTTAAAGAAGGCTTTATGTGTGCAAAAAGTCCCTTTAAAGTTTGGCGCCGAGTCATAGTCCCCAACCCAATACGTGTCATTTTTTTCTAAATGTTGCGCTCCACTTTCTTTGTTTACTGATTTATGTTATTTTAAAGTGTTAGATAGATTATAGGATGGTTTTTATAGGATGTTTTTTATAGGAGGCGATTATAGGATAGCTTTTTACACCTTGTGTGACGTTTTTTTTAATCTTTTCTCAGTTTATTATACATTTAGTGATTGGTTGAATGTCATGGTAATTAAATCTGAATAAATCTGAATAAAATCTGAATTTACTCTTTTGACTTCGGTTTAATAAAGCGCAATTTTTTAGAAAAACTGAATGGTAGCTGAGCATGAATTTTCACACGGCATGAAGGCATGAATTTTACTAGTTGCCAGGCTAATGTGTTGCACAACAACATAAAGTTTTTACTAACGGTCACAAGATTGAGCAACATAATAAACCGCTTGTTTTGACTAGGATTTGTCAGATGTTGATATTTTAGAGAGGCAACAACTTCAACTACGACAACGACTACAACTGCAATCACGACCACGACAACAACCACAACAACAACGACTACAACGACAACAACGATGACAACAACAACAACGACAACGACAACAACAACAACAACAACAACAACAACGACAACAACGACAACAACGACAACGACAACAACGATGACAACAACAACTACAACAACTACAACGACAACAACGATGACAACAACAACTACAACAACTACAACAACTACAACAACTACAACAACTACAACAACTACAACAACAACGACAACAACAACTACAACAACAACGACAACAACAACTACAACAACAACTACAACAACAACGACAACAACAACTACAACAACAACTACAACCACGACGACCACTACAACAGCAGGGACCGGCTCCATTGACTACCAATATGAAGACCAAGAGGTGAGGTTAAGAAAAGAAGAGTAGATACAGAGATAAGAGATTATATGTCGTAGCCGATTATGAATGAAATTTTTTGGCAAATCTTTCTATTAGAGCAACCCTTTAATGTATGAGGGCAATATTAAATCATTTTATACCTAATTAAATTCTGCATCGATTGGCACCAAATTTGTGAGTCTAGGTTAAAAATTGCCAGCGCTAAAACGTTTCATTAAAAATCGACGGGACCACCGTAGCCGATTATGAATGAGTGGGACTAGGAGCGTCCAACCATCAAGTATTTGATCTCATTCAACGCAGAGTCATTGACAAAACAGACAAAACGGCTAGATCAAATTACAGAAAATTGTCGATTTTTCTCTTTGTATAACTGCGTCCGTTTGTTTCCACAAGCTCTGATATGTCAAAATTTCGATTCTACGCCCTAAAATTACCTAGAACCTAGAAAAACAACATTTGAAATAGAAATTGGTTAATATTAGCTTTTTAGAGCTTTTGTAAAACGCCAAAAAAGGTGCGCTAATGGGCAAGGTGCGCAAAAAAAGGTGCGCAAATGTCCGGGTGCGCAAAAAAAGGTCGCATTTGTCCCACTCCCCATAATCGGCTGAAATTCATAATCGGCTACGACACATATAACTGTTTTTAGTTGAGCCCTGATGACATCGACAAGCTGAAACCCGATCCAAATACTCTATTCGAGACGCCACGGGGAAAAGGATGATTCAACACCTTTGTTGACTAATAAATTCAATATGCTTAACTTGTTATTTTAACTTTTAACTCAATTTAACTTGTAGCTTAGCTTGTCATTTTTAGTAAAAGACAAAAGGTAGCTTTTAGCTTTTTTGTCATTTTGAAAGAACTTTTAAGGAAGAACAGAAAGACTTTGAACTTTGATTGCTCTGTCTTTGATTGCTCTGTTTAAACCATGTCTCAAACTTCACTTTAAACCTGTATCAAACTCTCCAATGTTTCTCGTTTTCTGTATTTCCAAGAAAAAGCAACAAACTATAAGCCTTAGAAATGACAAAGGAAAAAGCAAAAATTGAATGCGGAAAAAAAATGAAATTGAAAGTCTTCTGTAGGGAAATTAGGGCGGTCCGCGAATCGAATTTTGCGGAGGTGAGCGAAACGACTTTTCGAAATATTTCATTTCCAACAAAAACATTTCATTTTTTTTCCGATATGAAGGGTTTTGCAAGTGATTTAACATAGTCTTTGGTTTCAGAGTTTTAAAAATAGCTTTGTTTTGAAGTTTAAAAGAGAATAGAAGAATTTAGAGGAGAATAGAAGAATTTAGAGGAGAATAGAAGAATTTAGAGGAGAATAGAAGAATTTAGAGGAGAATAGAAGACTTTAGAAGAGAATAGAAGAATTTAGAGGAGAATAGAAGAATTTAGAGGAGAATAGAAGAATTTAGAGGAGAATAGAAGAATTTAGAGGAGAATAGAAGAATTTAGAGGAGAATAGAAGAATTTAGAGGAGAATAGAAGAATTTAGAGGAGAATAGAAGAATTTAGAGGAGAATAGAAGAATTTAGAGGAGAATAGAAGAATTTAGAGGAGAATAGAAGAATTTAGAGGAGAATAGAAGACTTTAGAAGAGAATAGAAGAATTTAGAGGAGAATAGAAGAATTTAGAAGAGAATAGAAGAATTTAGAAGAGAATAGAAGAATTTAGAAGAGAATAGAAGACTTTAGAAGAGAATAGAAGACTTTAGAAGAGAATAGAAGAATTTAGAAGAGAATAGAAGACTTTAGAAGAGAATAGAAGACTTTAGAAGAGAATAGAAGAATTTAGAAGAGAATAGAAGAATTTAGAATAGAATAGAAGAATTTAGAAGAGAATAGAAGAATTTAGAAGAGAATAGAAGAATTTAGAGGAGAATAGAAGAATTTAGAGGAGAATAGAAGAATTTAGAAGAGAACTTTAGAAGAGAAATTTTTTGCTGTACTTCTGGATAGTTTTGAAGTTTTTTTTCTGTACTTCTGCACTCTATCCGTGTACTAAAATTTAAGCACGACACTTGAAAAGCCCTTGAAACATAAAACCATTAAAAAGAACGATTGCAATTGATTTTTGCTGTTTCAAAATTGCTACCTTGTCTGAGTCTAAGAAATTTCATTCTACAGACAATTTAAGAGCACAATTTGAATCTAAATTGAATTTTGGCTTTTTTGGCTATCTTGCACAACCTTTTTTTTGACTTTCTTATGTGAGCAAATCAAATTTCCTTGAATTTTAGAATTAGAATTAGAATTTATGAATCAAGACGAGCAGCTATCGATTCGTTTCGTCACCTACTCAGTGATCGGCTTCTTTGTTCTCCTCTTCAATGCGATTTCAATCGCAACCTTTTTTGCTCACCGTGATCGATCTCGTTTCACCATATATCAATTCTTATGCATCGCTGAATTTGTGGGTTTTATTAAAACAAGAGTATGCTCTTGTTTTTAAGAATTAAAAGGTTTAAGTAAAGTCGAGAAAGTCTGCTTTAACATTTGCTAATAGTCATTCAAGAATTGTATTTAAAAATATAGTCGGCAAAAAAAGTCTTGCACCAATGTTGTATTCTGTTGTTTACTATGGTATAGACGACATTTAATGCCTTCTCCGTTTGTACTTTTAGTAACTTTTAGTAAGGTCGAGTTACTAAAAGTACAAAACGGAGAAGGCATTAAATGTCGTCTATGCCATAGTAAACAACAGAATACAACAATGGTGAAAGACATTTTTTGCCGACTCTACATGTATTCACACGATTAAATGTATTTTTGAATAATATTCTTGAATTTAATAGATTCAGCACAACCACTAAGCTCTAAAAAAGAAAGAAAATAACCATATAAATCAGAAAAAATGAATCAATAATCTAGCGAGAATCGAATCCTTGACCTCCCGACTAACTAGAGAATAGCGCCAACTTAAGTCAGCCTCTTTAAATCACCCCTAGCTTATCTGATAGAGTTTTGAACGGTGATTCCAAATCTGATTTGAGTTTTACTAATGGAGCCGTCTATTATTTTTTTTTTAATAAATTTTTATATATTTTTTTATTTTTAATTTTTTTTTTTATTTTTTTTAAAATTAATTTAATAAAAATTTTTTTAATATAAATTAAAAAATATTTTTATTTTAAATTAAAAAATTAAATTAATTAATTAAAATAAAAAAAAAAAAAAAAAAAAAATTTAAAAAATAAAAAAAAAAATTATAATTAATTTAAATTATTTTTTTTATTATAAAAAAATTTTTTTTTTTTTATTTTTAATATAAATTTAAATAAATAAAAAATAAATTAAAATAAATTATATTTAAAATATTTTTTTTTTTATTAAAATTTTTTTAAATATATAAAAAAAAAAAAAATATATTAATTTTTTTATAAAATTTTATTTTTTTTTTTTTTTTTTTTTTTATTTTTTTATATTTTTATAAATTTTTTAAATTTAAAATTTTTTAAAATTAAAAATAAATTTTAATAATTATATAATTTTAATTTATTTTTTTTTTTTTTTTTATTTATATTTATTTATAAATAAAAATTTAATATATTTTATATTATTAAAAAAATTTAAAAAAATTAAATTTATAATATTAAAATAAAAAAAAAAAAAAAAAAAAAAAAAAAATTTATTTTTTTTTTAATATATTTTTTTTTTTTTTTTTATATTATTTATTATAATATATTAAAAATTATTAAATAAAAAAAAAAAAAAAAAAACAAAAAATTATTTTTTTATTTTTAAAAAAATAATTAAAAAAAAAAATATATTTTTTTTTATATTTAATTAAATTAAACAAAGATATTTTTTTTTTTTTTTTAAATTTAAAAAAAAAAAAAAAAAAAATTTTTGGGTTTTTAGGTTTAAAAAAAAAAAAAAAAAAAAAAAAAAAAAACAAAAAAACGTCCGCGAGTTATTTGGCAAAGAAGTTTAGGTCGTATTTAGCTATATTGCTGCTTGCTGCCCTCTTGCTTTCCGTCAAATGTAGCGATGCGGTGGTGTAGTGAATAGTGTGCCCACGTGGGGTCTTTAATAAACCTTGTTCAAATCTTTTTTTGCTTTTTTAGTTAAGACACTAAAAACCATTTTTAAGTATTCAAAGTGAAGTCAAAGTGAAGGGGCCTTTAAAGCTCCTTTAAAGCTCCTTTATGACTTTATGAAGTCATCGTTTAAAAATATGAAGTGATACGGGACTTTTAAACGCACAAGTAATCTGGAGATTGGTCGAATTCTTTACAGAAGTTATTTTATGAAATCTCTATTGTGCAATAAGATGCTTAAAAGCAATGTCTTTATAGAAAACGATTAATAAAAACGCTACATTTGAAAAGAAAACGAATCGCTACATTTGACGAGAAGCAAGAGGGCCTATATTGGCTAAATATGACCTAAACTTCTCTCCCAAATAACTCGTGATACAGGGCTCCGTTAGTCTGAACTAGAATCAAAAATCTCGCGCCCAAACTATCCACTAAACCACCGCATCGCCACGTTTGATGGGAAGCAAGAAGGCTTATATTAGCTCTGAAAATGCGGCTTAAACTTCTTTACCAAATAACTCGCGATAGACGGCTCCGTTAGTGAAACTAGAATCAGATTTGGAATCAGCTTTTAAAACTCTATCAGATAAGCTAGGGTGATTTAAAGAGGCTGAGTTAGCGATAGCTATTTAAGTTAGCGATTCCCTAGCAAGATACAAGGCTCTTAGCCAGTCGACATGATCATGGCGGTTGTGAGTCAAAATTGCGTGCTAGGCAAAGCCAAGATTTGATCAAATGCCAACGATGAAATAAGCTTTGAAGCAATTGTCTTAGCTCGTTAAGTTCTACTCATCAAAATTGAGACTTCCAGATAAATGGTTTAAACTTTACGGTTACGGGCATTTGTCGCTATATCGTTCTCGGATCGGGCCATTTTCATGAGCCGATGACTTCACGACAATGTCTTTTCACAACGCCATGGTTGATCATTATGATTATTGGAGGTATGAGAAAGTGAAATGCTTAGATCTGACAGATAGATAGACAGATAGATAGACAGATAGATAGACAGATAGATAGACAGACAGATGGACAGACAGACAGATGGACAGACAGATAGACAGACAGACAGATGGACAGATAGACAGATAGACAGATAGACAGATAGACAGACAGATAGATAGGCAGGACAGATAGACAGACAGACAGACAAGCAGACAGACAGACACAGCTTTGGCAGACAGACACTTTATTACTTAAACAATTGCAATGACTCTAGAAAGATCTATCTGGCATTTACTGGCATTTATCTGGCATAAAATTTCGAATCTTTAAGATTGAATCTAAAGAATCAAACACTGTACTTTCTCTCTCTCATTTCCAGAAACCTATCCCGCTTCAATGACTCTTGTCGTCTCACTCGAGCGCTTTTTTGCGGTGACATTTATGGCAAAATTTCGGGTTTGGAAAAGCAATCACAGAAAAATAATGGTTTCTGTCGGAATTCTTTTCCCGCTGGTACTATTTTTAGAGTTTTTTTTTAGAGAAAATAGAGAAAACAACGATAATTTAGTCGATGCTTATTGCCGCCATTTTGAATGTTCTCTTTAACGTTCAAACAAACGCCGATCGACAATGTGGGACAACGAGCGGGTGAGTGGGGGGAAATAAGAAATTGTTCTTGTCAAAGCAAGAGAGTGTGTTTGTTGAAAAGTTTTTCAGCTTAGCTTAGCTCAGCCTAGCTCAGCTCAGCTTAGCTCAGCTTAGCTCAGCTTAGCTTCCCGAATAGCCTATTTAGAATCAATCCGATTTACGGGCTAACACAGAACACTTTATCGGTGACATTATACTTGGTGGCTTTCACGATATGCATTTATGTGAACTTCACGATACCGAGTAAAAGAGTGAGTCGTTTAAAGTTGATTGAAAATGTGGAGTTGCCATTATTATTGCTGGCAATGATTGGCCCCTAATATTGGCAATGATTGGCCCTTAATATTGGCAATGATTGGCCTCTAATATTGGCAACGATTGGCCTCTAAGATTGGCAATGATTGGCCCCTAATATTGGCAGTGATTGGCTCCTAATATTGGGAATGATTGGCTCCTAATATTGGCAATGATTGGTCCCTAATAGTGCCCCGCGTTGAGTCGAGTTGACGACTATTCTACAGTTCCCAAGCTTTCCCAGAAGCTCAACCCTCTAATCCCCCACTAGATCTCATCGTCAGCTACATTTTCCGACCCCACATCGATAGGTTCTGATAAACGGTTCTCGAGATTTCGAGGAATTTAGGCAAAGCTTAGGCAGCAGTGCACTACTATTAAAGAAAATCCGGTATGTTTAATTTCCCCAAATCTTTTACTTAGACATGCACGAAAACCGAGACTCGACAATTGAAAACGATGATCGCGATAAGCACCCTATCGCTGCTCTTTGTCGCCATACCGAACGCAGTGTTGATTGAGAATAAATGGGGACCGATCAAGTTCTCGGATTTGTTTCAAGGTAACTCTATGCAATGAAGGGTTGAATAAATGCATAAAGCAACGAATCATTTTGAATAGGAGCTCATTCTTTGATAGAAGCTCATTCTTTGATAGAAGCTCATTCTTTGATAGAAGCTCATTCTGTATGTATATTCTCATTCCCTTTTGTTATCAGATGAATGGATTTACAGCATTACGGCATATTTTAGTGTTGCGCTCTACAAAAAGATGATTTTCTCAGAAACCAAAAGAGCTCACAGCCTTTTTTGTTTAGTTTCTTAAAAGCTACGGACATTTTTCCAATAGTTTCGTGAGTTGTGTAAAAATTTAAAACTTTTTTTTGTTTCACAAGGCTTTAAACGTGATTGCTGATGTCGAAAAAATGAAATTTGTCAAAAATGTGCCTATTTTTGTTAGCCAAGATAACCTCGTACAATAATGAAGCTCAAAAAGCACTACTTTTATAGTAATTAACTCTAAAAACGTCTAAATACAGAAAAAGATAGAAAAGATAGAGAAGATGATTCTTTTAGAGACCCCAAACTCGAGTTTAACTATTCGGTTCAAGAGTATGGAACGGCGCCCTTTGGACCCCCCCCCTTTCCCCCCCCCCCCCCCCCCCCCTTTTTTTTTTTCCCCTTTTTCCCTTTTTTTTTTCTTACTCTCCTTTTTTTTTTTTTTTTGGTTTCAAACATCAAGAGTTTTTCTGGAACGCATAAAAGCGTTATATAATCTTTTTGAATAATCAAAAAAATCTATCATTGCTCTACAAAATGGCTTTTGAGAGATCCGAAAAAGCTTTTGTTTTGTTGATTTTATGGGTTCCTAAATGCAATCAGTCAAAAGGACAAGGATTCGATTGCCTCTCCGTTTGGGATTGACAAGAATCATGTCTATCATTGCTCTACAAAATGGCTTTTGAGAGATTCCGAAAAAGCTTTTGTTTTGTGGATTTTATGGGTTCCTAAACGAAACTAGTCAAAAAGACAAGGATTCCGGTTGACTGTCCGATTGACTGTCCGTTTGGGGATTGACGAGAAGTTCGTTTGACTCGTTCCTTTCACATAAACAATTTGATATCAAAACAAAAAGTTAGAGCACATCTAATTAGTAGCCAAATTTTTATATTGATCTTGTCAATCATTTTCTATAAATGATGATTTATAGATTTTCTGAAAAAAAAGGTTTTTATTGATCTTTGATTGTCTTTTTTTTGTTTTTTTTTTTGCTTTTTTTTTTTTTTTATTTTTTTTTTTAATTAATTATTCTTTTTTTTCTTTTTTTTCTTTCCCTCCCCTTCTTTTCTTCTTTTTTTTTTTTTTTTTTTAAACCCCCCCCCCCCCCCCCTCCCCCCCCCCCCCTTTCTTCCTCTGTTTTTTTTTTTGCCCTTTTTTTTCTTGCTCCTTTTTGGTTTAAAAAAAAACCCCCAAAATTTATGAGATTCTAATATTCGATTCAAATGATCTTAAGCAAAAGGGTTTTATTAACCTCTGAGATTTGATTTGATTTCTCTAACTTCCTCTAAGATTTCTCTAACGAAAAATAAAAATACTTTGTTGATGCAGCTAGTTTTAAGGTAAAAGATACTAGAACTGTAAGCTGAGATGAAAGCTGTAAGGTACTAGAAGCTGAGATGAAAGCTGTAAGGTACTAGAAGCTGAGATGAAAGCTGTAAGGTACTAGAAGCTGAGATGAAAGCTGTAAGGTACTAGAACTCATGTTAAACTAGATGAGAAAACTAGCTGTCGAATATTTTAATTTTTCGAAAGAGAAAGACTCAGTCGAACTTTGGTTCCAATTCTTTCGAAAAAAAGCCTCATATTAGTCAGTCATTAATCAAAACAAAAAGAGCAATAAAAGCCACTTAAATTTGATGTTTGATGATGATGTTATGGTGGTGGGGTACTATTACAGTATTTACGGTAATAGCCACTTAAATTTAATGATGTTTTTTTTGAGTAATCACTTTTCAGGTATCGCCTACTCATTGTACGGTATTCAATCGTGTCTCTACTTTTTCGTCTTTTTCTGTCTTCGACCCGAATTCCGACAGAGTGCGAAGAGACTTTTGCGATTTCGGGGTTCAGTATCAGAAGTGACCCAATCAAATCCAAATATCCGGGCCGTTTTGCCGATTTTGATGGCGTCACAGAGAAAAAACTCACAAAATCCTTGTCCCGTCAAAAATCATCGAAACTCGATCACTTCAGTCAACATCGTTGTCACTCGGGAACCCACAACACAATGAAATTGAGAGAATGTGAACTGTGAAATGTGATTTGACTTGAGAAATTGATGAAATTGAATTGAATAAACTCATTGATTAATTGAATAAACCCACACAACATTCATTGATTCAATTTACGCACAAGTACAAGCCACACAAAAACTCTCAAAGCCTGGGATTGAATTGAGAAATCGGTTTTTGTAATTGCATTCGAGTTTCATCTTTAAAACTAATTCCTGATGTATTGATGACGTTTTTGATCTGAAAAAGCTTCCCCGACCAATAAAAGAAATATAATCAATGTCTAAAACATCATTAAAGCTTTATTTATAAAAAAGATTCTGTATTATCTGTGTCTGACACGTTTGTTACTGTTGTTACTCAATAGATCTCATTTCAAAGCGGTTCAAACTGGTTCTCACAAGAGAAAGATTCCACTTATTGATTGAATACTACATATAATAAAGCCTACATATAATAAAGAAGTAAAGGAGTTGAAAAGAAAAAGTAGATTTCCAGAGAGGGGATTGAACCCTCGACCTTTTGCTTAACCATTGAGCTATCCGGTGCTAGAGATCAACTTCTGAAGCTGAAGTGACAGCTGAAGCTCTGAAGTGACAGCTGAATCAAGAGATTTCCAGGCAACTCAAATCGAATCGAAGCTTTTCTTAACAATTTTTAATAGAGAAAAGTGGCCAAATGACAGAGTCGCCGAAGAGATGTCGACTAGCGCTCATTCAAGCGCTTGTTAAATGAGTTGTATAAGTCTAATCGGGATATTTTTGGTAGATAAATGTAGCCAAGATTAAGGGCTACAATCTCTGTATAACACTTGCCACTTTTGAAATCAATTAGACATTTCCCAGATAATCTTCCAAAAAGTTGTTGCGGTAATTCTTGGTCACCCTGTACACGAGGTAATTGATTGTTTAGATGCCAAATTTGAATTTGGTGTCGAATATTCGGCGCACATATACAAGATAGAGAAAAACGGGGTCAAAGCTGACCGGCTTGCGTCAAAGTTGCGGTTTTTTTTTCTTAGGAAAAACCTGCAGAAACCGGTCAACTTTGAATGCTTATATCTCGACTTTCAGGCATCAGATTGACTTACGATTGGTTTTAATAGAATCCTCATCAAATTTGGCTAGAGAAAACTATAATTTGTTTGGGGTACTTACCTGCAAGACATTGAAATATAGAGCTTTCCATGTTTTGGAGTCAATCTCTTAGTAAATGGCTCCAAAACATGAACGGAAAATGATCTGTAGCTCGACTTAAAAGCCTCAGAGTTAGGTAACTTAACAAAAGCCAAGCCAGAACTTAATTTCTGATAGTACTGGCCATTTTCTGGCCATTTTGAACAGCACCTTTAGTAGCGAAAGAATTTCACAGCTAGAGAAGTAGCGAATCAGTGGCTTTTTTAGTGGCTATTCGTCACATATGACAGCGAATTGCGTCAATGTAATGAAATGGCCAAGCCGCTCACCTCAACCCGATTGAGAATTTGTGCGGTGTCTATGCGAAGTTTATAAAAATCGTTAGCAATTTGCTGAAACCAGAATTTTGGATCTCTTTTTTTCATTCATATGAAGGAGATACACTTGTAAATCGAATAAAACTATTGTTTCCAAGCTTTTAACAGGTATAGGTTAACAGGTATAGGTTAACAGGTATAGGTTAACAGGTATAGGTTAACAGGTATAGGTTAACAGGTATAGGTTAACAGGTATAGGTTAACAGGTATAGGTTAACAGGTATAGGTTAACAGGTATAGGTTAACAGGTATAGGTTAACAGGTATAGGTTAACAGGTATAGGTTAACAGGTATAGGTTAACAGGTATAGGTTAACAGGTATGGGTTAACAGGTATAGGTTAACAGGTATAGGTTAACAGGTATAGGTTAACAGGTATAGGTTAACAGGTATAGGTTAACAGGTATAGGTTAACAGGTATGGGTTAACAGGTATAGGTTAACAGGTATAGGTTAACAGGTATAGGTTAACAGGTATAGGTTAACAGGTATAGGTTAACAGGTATAGGTTAACAGGTATAGGTTAGCAGGTATAGGTTAACAGGTATAGGTTAACAGGTATAGGTTAACAGGTATAGGTTAACAGGTATAGGTTAACAGGTATAGGTTAACAGGTATAGGTTAACAGGTATAGGTTAACAGGTATAGGTTAACAGGTATAGGTTAACAGGTATAGGTTAACAGGTATAGGTTAACAGGTATAGGTTAACAGGTATAGGTTAACAGGTATAGGTTAACAGGTATAGGTTAACAGGTATAGGTTAACAGGTATAGGTTAACAGGTATAGGTTAACAGGTATAGGTTAACAGGTATAGGTTAACAGGTATAGGTTAACAGGTATAGGTTAACAGGTATAGGTTAACAGGTATAGGTTAACAGGTATAGGTTAACAGGTATAGGTTAACAGGTATAGGTTAACAGGTATAGGTTAACAGGTACCTGGTTTCTCATGAGAGAAAGGCTGTATTTTAAAATAGCTAAATTTAACCTAAACTTTGATTATCTTAAAAGCGATTAAATGCAAAATCAACTTTGCAACTTTGCAAAGCAACTTTGCAACTCTTTGCTCAAAGTACACCTCATAAACTCTCAAATTTTCTCAATTCTAAAGTACACTTTTGCCAAAAAGCTTTACCAAAAAGGAAAAACTAAAAGGAAAAACTAAAAAAAACTACGATTTCACCGAAATGATTGACAGTGAGATAAAGGCTGTAAAATTTTTCCACCAAAATTTTGCAAATCTTCAAAGATTCTCCCTGATTTTTCGCGGTCTCGATTTTTTAAACAAGATTTTTAAACAAGCTCTCAAAGTTGAGAGTCGCACAGGCAGCCTGGCGCGTGCCCTAGTTTTGAGGTTTTTGAAAAACGAGCTGCTTACTGAGAAGCTGCTTACTGAGAAGCTGCTTACTGAGAAGCTGCTTACTGAGAAGCTGCTTACTGAGAAGCTGCTTACTGAGAAGCTGCTTACTGAGAAGCTGCTTACTGAGAAGCTGCTTACTGAGAAGCTGCTTACTGAGAAGCTGCTTACTGAGAAGCTGCTTACTGAGAAGCTGCTTACTGAGAAGCTGCTTACTGAGCTGCTGCTTACTGAGCTGCTGCTTACTGAGCTGCTGCTTACTGAGCTGCTGCTTACTGAGCTGCTGCTTACTGAGCTGCTGCTTACTGAGCTGCTGCTTACTGAGCTGCTGCTTACTGAGCTGCTGGTTACTGAGCTGCTGCTTACTGAGCTGCTGCTTACTGAGCTGCTGCTTACTGAGCTGCTGCTTACTGAGCTGCTTACTGCTTACTAAGTTTTGGTTAGCTTTCAATCTAGCTTCCCAATGAATATGTTAGGAATCTAATAGTTATTCTGCAAAATATTTTGAATGAAAATGATTTTGATTTTCGAAAAATCAAAGCACTCACTCTCTCTTTCTCTAATTTTTATCACTTTGATGTTTCACATTTCTTTTTTGATGGGTTGACGTTGGCGCTTTATGCCCTTTTTTGTTGCGGAGTCGTTAAAATTGACGGAAGTGTGATGTGAATCCGGTGTCAAAAAAAGAGACAATCAGAGAGACAATCAGGCGTTTCATGAAAGCATTCGCTCAAAGGATTTTTGAAATTTTTCTTTAAAAACTTTACATTTGATATTCCAAGGATGTGTTTTTTATCGAAATTTTGAGTCAGACTTAGATTTAGAATCAGATTTAGACTTAAATTGAGTCTATTCTTCTTTTCTGTGCGGAAATTTGCTTTTTTGGACTTATTTCTGATGTTGCAACGATCGCATGTGATATTTCTGATATTTGTGACAAAGAGGAACGCGTTGTTGTTCTTTGTCACATCGGATCCTGTCTTTATCTTTGTCAAAAACTTTATCCCATGGGAACTATGGGATCAACAATTCTGTTGTTGTTTTTCTATCTTACATGAGCATAAGAAAAACGAGCTGCTTACTGAGAGGAGCTAAGTTTTGGCTAGCTTTCAATCTAGCTTCTCAATGAATATGTTGGGAATCTAATAGTTATTCTAAATCATTTCCCACAGATTATTTATTTGTTAACTACAGGGTGCGTCAAAATTACTCATACACACTCTGGAGGGTATAGCTCATTCAAAAGATAACCGATTCCCACAAAAATTTTACAGATAAATGTTGAATGGGTCTCCTGTAGCAGTGTACCCATTATCTAACCGATAGGAACTCACAAACTTTTCAAACAAGCTCTCAAAGTTGGGAGTCGCACTTAGGCTGGCTACTATAGTTAATTTTGCTTTACATAACTTGCACGGATACACCAAAATTCTAAGATTTCTCATTTTGCCTCATAAAATCCCAAATCCAATCATCGCTTGCTCTTTTGTTTTGGAAAAGACTCACATAAAGTGACAAATATTTGTGATCAAGCGAAACAAGGCTTTGCATTACTTTGTAGCTTATCTAATCCATATAACTTCTCAAAATTTCTCATGAATTCTTTTACTATTTTGTTCTTGGCTTTATAAAATAGCTTAAATAGCCTAAAAAGCTTAAAAATCATTGCCTTTAATGAATGGAAAAAGTACTAAAATAGCTTTTAGCTTTGAATTTTAAATTTCATGGCTACTGTGGCGAATTGCCACTGCTCTGCAGTTAGTCAAAATTCAATATACAAGTTAAGATTCAAAGTTGATGGATAAACTATCGTAATCAGCCACTGGACGATATTCAGTTGTCCGTTTGTCGTAGCTTGTGTACTTAAAAACCCATTATTTGAGCTTTTTTTTTTGAGTCATTTGTGTGCTCCCTTTTCTATTCATCCTTTGTTTTCACACGCAAGTGTTGAAGTGTTGAAGTGTTGAAGTAATTGTGATAGTGCCAGGTTGCTCCAGTTTGAGCGAAGTTTGCCCTAATAAGGGAAAGTTTTGATAAAGATTTGTTCCTTTTCTCTACAGATTTGATTCCTGGAGTGTGATAGTGCCAGGTTGCTGATAGTGCCAGGTTGCTCCAGTTTGAGCAAAGTTTGCTAAGGGAAAGTTTTGATAAATTGTGCGTTTTCAAGACATCTACCATTGAACCACGGTCTCACAAGAAATTATAAAGATCAAAGTATAAATATATTTCTTACAGCTACTTCACGTATGACTATTCATAAAGATTTCAAAATCCACACCTTAGTCATCATGCAAATTCCTCAATCGGCCTTTTCTTGACCTCGAAAAGCGATTACAACAAGGATTTCACGGGATGTGGTCATTTGCTTTTTCTTGCGCGTTTCTGTGAAAGAAGAATTGCTTTGACCACCCGGTGTCTGGGGTTTTGAGTGAAGGGGGAGTGAAAGAAAAGAAAAGAAAAGAATTTGGTGAGTCACACACCCTGGGAAGAAAGGGATCGGCACAGGGGACAGCACTCATTTCTGTCATTCAATCCTTGACACTCAAATGTTTCAGATTATGTTTTGTCTATGTTTATGTCTAAACTCTTCACTAAACTCTTTCTAGATCATAATTTACCGTAAATAGAAGCCAATACTTTAATAGAAGCCCCGCCCCCTCCCCCTTCTATAGGCGCGTCGCGTAATCTAAGTTTACTCTCAAACAAACGCTCATATCTTGACACCGGTACGTTTGTTTCGACGCGCTTTAGTATCAAATTAAAGTAGAGAAAATGGGTGATTTTTTGAGATATAACACATATTTTTAGCATTAACCAGCGCTAAGAAAAAAATGATTGAAAAGTGGCGAAAAAAAAGGCGGATTCACTGATGTTCTCTGTTCTTTTCTACAATAGTTAGTATAACAATTACAAAACTTATTAAACAGATAAAACCTTAAATAGGTTTACCTAGAGCCTAGACCAGAACGATATTTCCAAATTTTTTAGCTATTATTGCAAAATTTTATTCCAAATTTATCTAAATTAGGCAATTTTTGGCAACTTTTTGGCAAATTTGCATTTATAGCTCAAATAAAACGATCCATCTTTAATCATTTTTATTCTTCATTTCATTTATTCTCATTTCTTTTCTGATTTCTTTAAAAGCTTTCTTATTTGTTAAGTTTGAAGTCTTAACTTGTTTTTTAACTTTTCAAAGTACTGTAGAATTATCGAGAACCAGCGGAACCAGTTTTACGATCTAAGTTCGCGATCTAAGTCCTGCCCCTTTTTGCCAATGGCTGCGCACAGACGAACGGACGGACAGACGGACAGAAAAACAGATGGAGAGACAAACAGATGGACAGACGGACAGATGAATAGCCGGACAGACGGACGGCCGGACAGACGAATAGCCAGACAGACGAATAGACGGACAGACGAACAGACGAACAGACGGACAGACGGACAGACGGACAGACGGACAGACGAACAGACGGACAGACGAATAGACGATCAGACGAACCGATGGACAGACGTCTCTTCTGCTTTATATCTAGTAGATACTGTAGCTTGGCCAAAGATATAGTTCCTTAAGAAAAATTACATTTCTCTAATCTAATTTCCGTTCAAATACCAGCATAGGGATGGACTCAAAATCCCAAAATGACCTTATTTCTGTAAATACCTATTTTCCCCTCAAATCTCCCCATAAAACCGTCTCATTTCAATGTCCTAATCCGAGCCGAGAATGAAAAATGGCGTCATTTCTCATTCACCACCAAAAAACGATTCGATGAGTAATGAAAGATGAATGGTTGGCTTTTTGCTGACATTCATCGGTGTTCATTTATTCTTTATATTCTTGAATACTTGATTGTTTTATTGATTGTTTGTTGTTGTTGTTGTTGTTGTTGAATTGTTTGTTGATTGAATCCTTGATTGTTTGTTGATGCTTTGGAAATTCACTGATCAGCTTTCAGGTTCAAATTCCTTTGGTTCAAATTGGGGAAATGTTACGGGATTTTTTCACCGTATTGCGATTTTTATTGCTTCTGATAGGGATGGGTCACGCGTTCTACAGACACAATCATATCACGGTGAGTGAAATGCTTTGGAGATCTTTGGAGATCGTAAAATTTCAAAATTCTGAATCACCAGTAAAACAATTCGAACTTTAGCTGCATTTTCTACAAATTCTAGAAATAAAAATCAGCTTAGCCATTGAAAGATTCATTGAAAGATTGAAATATCACTTGCAATCTTGAAAATGAAATGCTTGAAATGCTTGAAATGCTTCATTACGAGTTATTGAATGTTTTTGTTCTTCTTGAAGTATTTCGTCATCAATTTCCAAAGAAATATCTAGTTTCGATGCCTTTTACTGAGCCGAATATCTCTTGCAAACTTTGAATCCCTGCAGTTACAACATTTCCATCAATAAAGACAAATTCTAAAGCTGTTTTAAGAAAATCGGCATCACATTCCGCGGCCAATTGATCATCAGCCAATTGATCTCAGCTAGGAGTTAAGGTTTCAGTTATTTGAACTCCAGTGTCACCGTCTAATTCTCTAACTCCAGTCTCTAAAAAAGACTGTTAAAGAAGACTTTTGAATGAATGATCACCGCGTTCGCTTCCGGATCTGGACTAGAATAGTTCATATCCGGAAAGAAGACTAGCAGTAAAGAGTAAACAGATTAAGGAGTATGGAGTAGACGGACTAAGGAGTAAGGAGTAAACGGATATGGACTAGAATTTGGGATATGGACTAGAATTTGGGTTAATTTAAAGAGAGTGGATCCCCTTTAAATATCCTGCCATCTCTAACACCCCAACAACCCGACTCAACTCCTCCAGGGTATTAGAGAGGAGTCTCTGTGAAATCACCGACCTCAGCTGCAGTTTCATAGACCCAGAAGATACATATCTTACAGTAGTACGATACGACGAATAGATTACAAATGAGTGAAAGAGTAGGGCGTGAAAGAGTTGAGTAGGGCGACTCCAAAATATCAGTTTAGCTGACAACAGTTGATTTTCTTTATTGACAAAAGAATTTTCTTTTCTTCACCAGTATTTTTACCGTATTCTATGCAACATTGCTTTTTCCATTTCCCTTATTTTTCCATTTCTCTTCCAGACAATCAGAGCGTGCAAAAAGTGCAAAAATTTCGAATGAATGAACCAAAAAAAAAAATGAAAAACTAAAGAGAAAAGACCCGCCCTTGAGCCTTTTCAA
Organism: Mesorhabditis belari; assembly: GCA_958450365.1. Taxonomy (NCBI): domain Eukaryota; kingdom Metazoa; phylum Nematoda; class Chromadorea; order Rhabditida; family Rhabditidae; genus Mesorhabditis; species Mesorhabditis belari. The sequence continues at coordinate 1,685,056 of CAUEEP010000741.1, read as the reverse complement.
TCTTTTCAATCTTTTTGCTTTTTTTTATTCAAAAAGAATCCGCCCATCTCTTATTACCAGCAATCTCTAAATGGAATGATCGTAAGAAAAAAAGAAAAAGAAAGAAAAAGAAAGAAAAAGAGATTTTAAAAGGATTATTTGCGAAAGGGAACACGTCTGTTCTCATTTTCACAGATTTCTGAAATCTATTTCCGTTGGGGGCCCACTCAAAGAACTGGATCCCAAATCTGGATCCCAATCTGAGATCTTTTCATTTATTTGAAATGATGAAATCTTACTTGACTTCTTTATTCTCTACAATCACCATATTTTCTAGCGGAATTTGCACAAAAAATGAGATCAGTGTGGGTTTTTTTTGTGAAGCGATTGTGAAGCGATTGAGCGACTTTTGCTTTGCAACTTTCTACAAGAAAGTTCTTTTTCAAGTACAAAAGTCGACAGTTAAGCTGTTTGGCTATTAATTTTGGATTTCCTTTTCTCTTGACGTCTATTCTATAAAGCAAACGGCTAACTTTCATCCAAACAGCTTATTTTTTATAGAATTTGATGAGAAACACGTTTCATAGTCAATTTTGGCTGATTTGATGTAAATTTTTATCAAATTTAGGCGGATTTGATGTAAACTAACAGCTTGATTACGATAGTTTGCTTAAAAAGACTTTTGGAAAGAAGCTTATTACTCAAAAGGGACACCGTTTGATGGGACAATCAATAAAGGGACAATCAATAAAGAGACAATCAATAAAGGGACAATCAATAAAGAGACAATCAATAAAGAGACAATCAATTTATTCAATCCATTAGAAATCGGCTTCAATCAATGTTCTCTTCAAGGAAAAGCTTTGGATTCATTTTTAGACTGATAAAGGGCAAAGGTTACGCTAGATTTGCACTGATAAAGTGCAAGTTTTACTTTTCTTGCATAGATTTGTAGATTTGTAGATTCTAGATTTGTAGCTTTGTAGGTAGATTTGCCATTGTTACATCAAAAGGCTCTTGTTCTAAGACGAGTTTATGTGGATTTTGTTCAAGATTCTCGGTCTTTTTGCACTTTATTGTACAAAAAAACTCGTTTAACCAACCACTATTGATGTGTTATCTGTATTTGACTTTAAATAGACTTGTTAACGAGGCTTAACGAGGCTTCAAGTTTGAGTCAGTCATTTCAGCGCACTGAAAGTTGCTAGCAATCTGAAACTTTTTCTATCAGAAAGCCTAAATTATGAGCTTCATTTTGAGACCGAACATTCAACAAAAATCTTCAAAAAAAAACTCTAAGGAGGTTATTGATACTTAACGAGGCCTTAACCAGGCCTTAACGAAGCCTTAACGAGGCTTTAACGAGGCCTTAACCAGGCCTTCACGAGGCCTTAACGAGGCCTTAACGAGGCCTTAACCAGGCCTTCACGAGGCCTTAACCAGGCCTTAACAAGGCCTTAACAAGGCCTTAACAAGGTCTTAACGAGACCTTAACGAGGCCTTAACGAGGCCTTAACGAGGCCTTAACCAGGCCTTCACGAGGCCTTAACGAGGCCTTAACCAGGCTCCGGGGCCTTAACGAGGCCTTAACGAGGCCTTAACGAGGCCTTAACCAGGCCTTCACGAGGCCTTAACGAGGCCTTAACGAGGCCTTAACGAGGCCTTAACCAGGCCTTCACGAGGCCTTAACGAGGCCTTAACGAGGCCTTACGAGGCCTCCAAAGCCTTAACGAGGCCTTAACGAGGCCTTAACGAGGCCTTAACCAGGCCTTCACGAGGCCTTAACCAGGCCTTAACAAGGCCTTAACAAGGTCTTAACGAGACCTTAACGAGGCCTTAACCAGGCCTTCACGAGGCCTTAACAAGGTCTTAACGAGACCCTAACGAGGCCTTAACGAGACCCTAACGAGGCCTTAACCAGGCCTTAACAAGGTCTTAACGAGACCTTAACGAGGCCTTAACGAGGCCTTAACGAGGCCTTAACGAGGCCTTAACGAGGCCTTAACAAGGCCTTAACGAGGCCTTAACGAGGCCTTAACGAGGCCTTAACCAGGCCTTAACGAGGCCTTAACAAGGTTTCGTGAAGGGTAGTATTTTTAAGGTTTATTATGACTTTTTGAGTACTATTTTAAAGAATTTTGCTGAATATTTAGTATCAAAATGAAGCTAATAATCTTGGCTTTCTAACCAGAAAAGTTTCAAATTGCTAACAACTTTCAATGTGCCGATGTTCGAACGGGAGCAAGAGCAACCCCAAGATATCGTTAGTCATGTCTAACTTTAACCGACTACTTGCACGAATTCAAATTACCAGAAATGTGAAAGGATTCAAATTGAACAAACAAATCGCTCGTTCATAAACAAAATCCAAACAAAACCTGCAAAAACAGCGTGAATTCTGATTGCAAGGGGATCCGAACCCGCGAGGAATAGTTCCGCAATCGAGCACACTATCCGATAGACCACCCGGTCATCTGTCATAACCGATGACGGAAGGCTTACATCATCGAGTAAATTTTTCGCGCTTCCAATTTTCAAACGTGTTTTTACCCGGGTTAAAGGGCCGATTGAATTGATTTTAAAAATGGGTTTTGCTCAGAACTTTGCGTAGAATCCGATGCACTAGGTCTCGTAGCTTAACTCGATGCTAATTTGGAACAAAAGTCAGATTGAACGATCGCTTGTTCAAAAACAATAGCAAACTTGAGCACTGACTAAAAAAAGATCCGGGATGAACGCATTTTAACAAGATATAAGCATATTTGGGAAAGAAAAGATATTCAGGCAAGACAAGAATTGTTAAAAGTCATGATTTCACGTTTTTTTCTTACTTTAAACTGGGTATTTAGCTGATTTAGCTGATTATTCAGCACAAATTCTCAAGAAACTTTTTATCGAATAGTTTTAGATCGAACTGACCACAGCCGATTGTTTATATGCGGACACGACCGAGCCAATTTTCATTCAATTTTTCGTGCTCAACGACCGAGAAATCGTGGAGAAAAGCGAGAAATTCGCGTTGACAAAAAGGGGTGACGTGATGAAGAGAGGAGAGACGAGCCTCTTCCCACATTCACAAGGGAAGCGGCTATTGCAAAGAGGTTCGAGAAGATTTGTTCAAGATTTGCTCAAGAAAATATAGAAAATATCGAATTTGGTTAAAATGTTTGAATTAAGTTCAGATTTCAGTGTTTTTTTGTGTTCAAATTTCAAATTTCAGAAGCAACTCTGCACGAATCTTTCCTTTGTTGGACTTTTCGCTGGCGAGAAAGGCAACGAGCATGTCGGGTTCGACACATGGAACGCTAACAATATCACCATCACTTTTCATTTCGACAATCAGATTCACAAGTGGGTTTTAGCATTGATTTATAGCAAATCGCTGTGTGTAGAAAATGTAGAAATTCTCTAAAATTTAGTCGCTCTCTGGCTCTAATAAAGTGATGATAAGAAGTAGAGTGTGTTCCTTGCGAGTAGGTAATTACTCGAGTCAAAATTTGCATAAGTAATTCCCACTCGATTAATCGACGTTTCTGGTCGAGTAACTACGAGTAATCCTCTTTACACGTCGAGTAAATTGAATATCTTTACATTTAAAGGGGATTTACCACCAAATCAGTTAAACAGCTGAATATCTTTAAAAGGAGTCGTATCAAAGGCGCCGGCTTGTAGATAAGGCGGTGTTCGTATATAAGGCGGCACTCGTATGTAAGGCAGCGTTCGAATCTGAAGCGGAGCTCGTATATAAGCCGCCGGCTCGTATATAAGCCGCCGGCTCGTATATAAGCCGCCGGCTCGTATATAAGCCGCCGGCTCGTATATAAGCCGCCGGCTCGTATATAAGCCGCCGGCTCGTATATAAGCCGCCGGCTCGTATATAAGCCGCCGGCTCGTATATAAGCCGCCGGCTCGTATATAAGCCGCCGGCTCGTATATAAGCCGCCGGCTCGTTATATAAGCCGCCGGCTCGTATATTTAAAGCCGCCGGCTCGTATATAAGCCGCCGGCTCGTATATAAGCCGCCGGCTCGTATATAAGCCGCCGGCTCGTATATAAGCCGCCGGCTCGTATATAAGGCGGTGTTCGTATATAAGGCGGTGTTCGTATATAAGCCGCCGGCTCGTATATAAGGCGGTGTTCGTATATAAGGCAGCACTCGTATATAAGGCAGCACTCGTATATAAGGCAGCACTCGTATATAAGGCAGCACTCGTATATAAGGAAAACCTTTTCCCACTTTTTAATAATAATCAATACAAATTTAAAAACTTTAAAAAAACTCTATATAAACTAATAATAATATAAAAAAGCAGCGTTCGAATCTAAAGCGGGGCTCGTATATAAGGCGGTGTTCGTATATAAGGCCGTGTTCGTATATAAGGCGGTGTTCGAATCTAAAGCGGAGCTCGTATATAAGGTGCCCCGTCCCTTTGCCATTGGCAATCCAACTTTGAGCTCTAATTTCTTGGTGTTGGGTGGTCCAATTTAAATAGTTTTTGTACCAATCGACAGATAAAGACTTGGCACATCTGAGGATAACAAGAATATTTAAATTAAAATAACTCGACACCAAGATATTTAAGCTCAAAGTTAGATTGCTAATGGCAAAAAGGGGGGGCGTATCAAATGTCCGATCACCCGAGGAACACACTCTAATCATTAGCCTTTTTAGTTTAACATTGTAAACTAGATCTGCTACTATGCATGAAAGCTTTAAATTTAAATAAAAAAAGGCATTTTATTTATCAAATAACTTTTAGCTACAATTTCGACTTCAGTCCAGAGGGCGGAGACTGCATTCGACCGTTGCACTTTTGGTCACCCGAGTTTTGGCACAGGTTTATCATCAAATTTGTATACCTATTTCTTCTAATTTTTTAGATAGCACTTAAAAAAGATATTTAGTCTTGATAAATACTTATCGAAATCTTGTTCTAAATCTAAATCGATGTTCAAACTTCAGATATGGTCCAGGAGCCGAGTTTGAGGAACGAGCAGAAGAGTACTCGATCGGCGAAACTGTCATGAATCCCACATATCTCTTTTTCTAATTGAAACAAGAAAAACGATTTCTTTGATCTTTGATCTTTGATCATTTTCTATAGCTTTAATTGAATATCTCTATCGAATTCTAGTCATTTCATATCATCTTTGAAATTTACGTGTACTCCACGCATTATTCTCTCTTTTTCTCTCTCCAATTGTTAATGGTGCTTAAATTGAGGTTAGATCATTTTCTTTAGCGTTTTCTTTAGCATTTTCTTTCTTTTTTTTTTTTCTTGCTTTCTTTCTTTTCTTTCTTTCTTTCTTTCTTTCTTCTTTCTTTTCTTTCTTTTCTTTGTTACCCTACAACCCTACAATACCCTACAATTCTTGCTGGCTATTTAATCAGTTGTTAATGATGTTGAATTTTATTCTGGATAAATTGTTCGACGACAAAAATTGAATGGCTGTCTTGAATGACTGAACGGTGTCTGGCTGAAAGATTGAAAAGTAATGTGTTCTCTAAAACGTTTCGGAAATTACCGTAACCTTTTTATTTAATCTTTTATTCAGATTCAATGAGAAATCAAGCTGCAAATAGAAGCGAATCAAAATTAAGTAGAACGGGCAAAACCTGAAGAAAAGATTCCGATTCCGATTACGATTACGATAGTTTTTCAAATTATCTGCCTCTTAGAAAGCAGACTTGAGTCAAAAGTGTATGGTGAATGTCTCTTACAGAAAATCAAAAATTAGCCACTCAAAAGTTTAAAAAGACAGAAAGAAAAAAGCAAGAGTAGGGAAGCTTTTTTTGGGTTCCAGTTTTACAAAACACTAGCAGAGTCTAGTTGCAATATTATTAGTTTTATTAAACAGAATTTTTTTTGACGGGAATTTGCCACCAAATCAGTTCAACGGTTGAATATCTTTAAAAGGAGTCGTATATCAGGCGGCGCTCGTATATAAGGCGGTGTTCGTATATAAGGCGGCACTCGTATGTAAGGCAGCGTTCGAATCTAAAGCGGAGCTCGTATATAAGGCGCCGGCTCTTATATAAGTCGACGCTCGTATATAAGCCGATGCTCTTATATAAGTCGACGCTCGTATATAAGCCGATGCTCTTATATAAGTCGACGCTCGTATATAAGCCGACGCTCTTATATAAGGCGGCACTCTTATATAAGTCGACGCTCGTATATAAGCCGACGCTCATATATAGGCCGGCGCTCATATACAGGGTGGCTGTATATAGGCCGACGCTCTATATAGGCCGGCGCTCGTATATAAGCCGGCAGCTCGTATATAAGCCGATGCTCTTATATACAGTCGACGGCAACAAGTATATAAGGCTAGCACTCTTACTTATATCGCAAACGCTCATTATAAGCCGACGCTCGTGTAAGCGCCGATACTCTTATAAAGTCGACGCTCTTATATAAACCGACGCTCGCTCGTATATAAGCTCCGGCAACACTCATCAACTCCCATTCCTGAATATAAATCCTCTTAATATATCGCTTCCCATTTCCGGATGATCTCGGTCAAGAATCATTAAACTCCCAAAAATCAGAGGCGCAAATCAGATATATTTTACAATGAATTTGACTTATTCATCTTATATAGAAGTCTTCTAGGGTTCAGTTGGAAAATCCAAGTTCTATTAGGTGTGTGAAAAATAATCCACGTTTTTTTCTTGTTTAAATATATAAAGACCATAAGTTTCACGTTAAAATAATTTTTGTCCCACCTAGTAATCCCATAATTCTAAAGAAAAACACTTTTACCTCAACGTTCTACAAGTAAAGACGTTCAAAAAAAATGTAAAATACTAGTCATAGAAGTGAAGAAAAAATCGAAAACCTCAGTTTTTGACATCATTCTTTGGAGATGAACCGTTTATTGGCCCAAAAGTTAGGCAGAGACAAAAAGTAAATAATAATCAGATGGAGAAAGGGTGGACTATAAGGTGGATGTGGTAAACCTCCCCATCAACAGTCTGGATTTTGTCTGGAATTTGTAAAGGGCATGTGATCGCCTTGTCTCATCGTTCATGCAGTATTCATTTGTCAACTTTTTGATAAAATTCATGGCATTCAAGCGTTTCCCTTCTGGTTGATATCCATCCCGCAATTAATGTAGGTCTATTTCTGTAGAAGAGAGTTGAACGAGGGTTTTCGAGAAGACGGCGTCTATTCCCGGTCATCAGAACAGGTCTCCGCCACGTGGTTCATCTTCTGAGGTTTTCATTACCACCTTTTGAATCGTCGGAACCAAAAACCTAGCGGTATCATCAGCCAGCGGCGTCTTCGCCAAACACATATTCCGAATTCGACGTGCAATATATTCACCTCAACACCAACATTTTTTGAACTCATAAAACAAAATTGACCGAATAACGATACTTGTGTATACCATTTTCAAGCCAAAGTAAAAATGAGTTTATTGTCATCTCTTTTGGCAAAACTGAATATATCATTCGAAAGAGGAAAGAAATATAATTTTAAACGATATATATATCATAACAAAGAAATCAAAGTCGTTGGTAGATAGAATCCCTCATGGTGTGCTGTTTAAGTTCTCACTTCCAGGCGCTGAGGGTGTTGGGTTCAGCCCCCCTAGGGTTCTCTTCCCTAACCCGTGCGCCCAGACCCCAAGTGTCTTCTCTAGAAGCTGACTGAAGGTCCCTTCTCTGGCAGGTTCACTCTTCAACTGGGTTGGCCGATTCATGGCCTGAGGGTTATTAAAGCAAGAAGCCTATCTGTCTATCTATCTTCTTTTACCCCACTTACTCCACATCATCAGGTAAAATATCTCATCTTTCTCTATGTATTTATGTGTAGATTTGTGTATTGTCTGACTGATTACGCTTTATTTCATGTCCCTGAATAAAATCGTCAATAAGATCATATATTTAGTTTGAAAAATAAATAAAATAAAAAACGTCGATTACTTTTCATAAACCTAATAGAAATTCCAGAAATCCAGAAAATCCAGAAAATGTAACCAAAATCGATTCTTGAATTTATCAATAAACAAACATATTGAATATACAAAGTTTACTAGAAATCAAAGAGGTTTTTTAGAATCTCTACGGGGTAGACGAGTTCACCATCCCGCCTATGGAGTGATTGATGAAAAGCGCTGGCTACAAACCAACAACAGTAGCAAAGTAAAAAATGAGCGAGAAGAGAAAGGAGAAGAAAAGGAAAAGCATCTAATGGCGATCAGGAAAGGCAATGAGAAATTGCGCAGGAGATGGGAAAGAGGGAGAACAGCCGCTCCACTCCCTCGATCATCACCCCGTTGTCCTTTCGCTCATCCCCATTCTCTTTGCCCATTCTCTCGCCATCTCCTTACCCCATTTTACCCAAAGATCCGTGGACTTGGCAATTGATTTTTCTTAACGTTCTAATCGTTGCTCTTTATTTTATTTTTCTAACTAAACATTATTATTTTTTTTGATTTAAACTCGCAAAGAAGATGATTTTTAAGTTAAATCAAAACCTTTCTCGAGATTTTCAAAAGATTTTTGTTTACTTTCCTATCCAGTATTATTTTAGACCTTAAAAGCAGTTTAACTTTTAAAATCTTCAAATATAAAAGCACTAAAATTGAAATTAATTGAGCAATTTTATCCTTTAAGAAAAAAACTATCATTAATTTCTTAATCAACATGTAATTTAGCTTCGAGATTATGCAAAGTTTTCGTTCTTTTTTCTTTCTTTTCAGACCGATCTCATCTCCTAATATTTCTAATTTCCCTATCTTTTTTCTGTTGCTAAACGAGGTTATCGGCGCACAAAATCTAATATTTTAGAGATTTTGAAAGCTCTCCACAACTCTGGACACCTTTAACACTTCATTGGAAATTCAGAAATGGCCACAGAATCCCCGGAAACGAGTATTTAAGCAAGGACCAGCTTCCTTTCCTCCACCAGCGCCATGCGTAGCGATTTCTGTGCAAGTATGAAGGTGGGATTGATTTGAATATCAAATTTAACATTAAAAAAGTACTGAAATATGATCGAGAAATAGTCTAATCCAGTGCAGGTCAGAGGCTTGATCTGGGTTTGCCCAGCGCAACTAAGTTTAAGCCTAGTACAGAGCTAAACCTAGTACTAGATCTAAACCTAGTACTAGAGCCAAAAAATTGTAAACACAATTCAGATCAAACTAGTACTAGATCACAAACTAGTACTAGATCTGGAACCTAGTTCTAGAGCAAAACCTAGTAATTTCGATGGAAAACCTAGGACTAGATCCGAACCTAGTACTCAGAGCTAAACCTAGGTACTAGAGACTAAACCTGGTAATAGAGCTAAAAAAAAACTGATAAGATTATAAGCACGGGATAGATCCAAACCTAGTACTGATCCTAACCTGGTACTAGACCAAGTGCCTAGTACTAGATCTAAACCTAGTACCAGACCTGTTGTTGTTGATAAACCCTCCTAAGCCATAATAATAGTAAAATCGTGCAGAAACAATGCAAATTGGGGAAGCAAGATCTGAAACCTCCTAGTACCAGACACTATCACCTAGTACTAGATCTCCAAAAAATCTAGTGCGCCAGATATAACCCTAGTACTAGGAGCTAAATCTAGTACAGAAACAGTCTGGAAATATGAGGGAAACTATGGTACTTTAAAAAAGAAATGTAAGTATGAAAAAAATGCTAGAGTGCCATATTTTCAATGTTTTTGTAGCTGCTCGAATATTTCAGAAACAGTCAGAAGTCGACCATCGGCTTGAACTCCGTCTAGAAAATCCTTTGCATTACGTACTCAAATCCGATTCAGCTGGAGACAATTATTTCACATCTTCGATGATATGGAAGCTGTTGATGTCTCATTATCGATTAGTGAGTTGTCACAGAAAGAACTTTGAAAAAGAAAAGAAACGTTTAGTTTTGATACACGATTTTGATCATTGTGGCTAGTGTGATCATTTGCTACAAATTGTGATTTGCGGGGAAGAAAAAGAGGAGAAATTCCCGGTTTGTTCTCAAAGTGATCGGTTTTACGCTTAAATTTATTAGCTTAAAAGTGTGCAAATTGCCACTTTCACCGCATAAACTCAAAGCACACCTAACTTAGCCTCGAGGAGCTCGAGCCGTTGAACTGAAAGTCCCGAAAATCCTGGGTCCATTACCTGGGTGCCTAAGTGCTCAGTGCCTGGGTCCATTGTTTGGGTCCACTGCTTGGGTCCATTGCCTGGGTGCCAAATAGGTCCATTAAGGGGGCGCCTGGGTCGATTACCTGGGTGCCTGGGTCCATTGCCTGGGTGCCTAGGTCCATTGCCTGGCCATTGCTCGTGCCTGGGTCCATTGCCTGGGTCCATTGCCTGGGCGGTGCCTGGAGTCCCATTGCCCGGGTCCATTGCCTGGGTGCCTGAGTCCATTGCCTGGGTCACCCATTGCCTGGGTGCCTGGGTCCATTGCCCCAGTGCCTGGTGCCTAGGTCCATTGCTTGGGTCCATTGCCTGGGTGCCTGGGTCCATTGCCTGGGTCCATTGCCTGGGTGCCTGGGTCCATTGTTTGGGTCCATTGCCCGGGTCAGCGGTCAAAGCCTGGGTCCATTAAAGAGGGAGCAGCCTGGGTCGATTACCTGGGTGCCTGGGTCCCGTGCCTGGGTCCACGTTGCCGGGGTGCCTGAGGTGCGCCTGGGTCCTGCCTGGGTGCCTGGGTCCATTGCCTATCGCATTGCCTGGGTCCATTGCCTGGGTGCCTGGGTCCATTGTGCCTGGGTCCATTGCCTGGGTGCCTGGGTGCAATGACCATTGCCATGGGTGGCATTGTGTGATCCGTGAGAGACACTGTAGAACCGAGAGGAGAGAACCTTAAAGTACCCGATACCAGCTTTCAAATTTTCGCCTTTTTTAACTCAAAAACTTAAAACACATATATACTTTCTATAGCAAGCGCCCCTTGCAAAAGGGAAAACAGATTCGAAAATCAGCGCTAATTTACACTTACGTCCAATGGTCTTATTCAAAATGGTCTAAGGCTTTTTCAAAATGACTAAACCCCATTGTTGAGCTCTTTCCCCTTGAGTACCGAACCCCTACAACGATTTAACGATAGCGAAAACCTCGAAAGATACTGCCAGGGCACTCCCCAATATTCACCATCAATCTCTATGATAAATCGTGAGAATTGTTTTGTTTTCTTCTTTCTTTGAAACTTTTACATTTCAAAATCTTTCCTTTTAATAGAATCTTTACTAAAAATCGTTTCAAATCGTTAAAGTTTTAAAATGTTGTCATTTTAGTTCATTCCTTCTCTCTTCCCAAACAACATCAACTCTTCCGCAAGTGTGCCTCCAATGGGTTCCTCATTACCCCCTAAAAGCCGCCCCAGAGGACACTTCTGTTTGGAAAAGAAAGAGGAAAAGGAGGAAAAAGAGAAATTTCTACTCCTTGTATTAAATCTATTTCTTTTTCTCTTTTTGTGCTTTTTCTAACGTCAGTATCCAAAGGAAACGCTTTTTCGACTTATTTTCAACATTTTTTCAACTTTTTTTAAATGAATTCTCGCTCTTTTATGTTCTTTTATTTCAATTATGAACTTGAATTGTTGATTTGGTCAGAGAACCGAATTGATTGAATTGAATTGACGAATTGACCGATTGAGTTGTGCTGCTTCGATTTGAAAGTCGTTGAAATTGAGCTGCCCTCTTTCTGCCGAATTGAGGCGCTTGGAATTGAGCTGCTTGAATTGAGCTGAGATTGAGCCTCTTGAATTGAGCTGCTTGAATTAGGATTGTGAATGGAATCTCCCATGAATTGCTTGAATTCAGGCTAGCAGTCGCTGAATTGAGCTGCTTGAATGGAATTGCTTGAATTGGATTGCCTGAATTGAAATGTTAACTCTGAAAACTGCTTGAACGTTTGTATCAAATGTTTCAAATTAATTTCGTGCTTAAATTTCCCAAAGCTGAGCTCATGCTAGTCTTCAGAACCCTCAAATCAATATTATTTCCTTATTTTTTCAAGTTTTGCTAAGAGCTCTAAGTTCTCTGTCTTTTCTTTCATTCCAAAAATTTAAATTTCTTTTGTGTTGTGTGCTCAACAATAGATTTAATAAAAAAACTAAAAAAATGCACCTAAAAACACTTGGAATTCTTGAAAATATATACTTATAAAATTCTTCTCTGTCAAGAAAAGCAGAAAGTTCTTGTCAGTTTTGTAATCGGATGCCAACTATGTAAGAAAATAAAGCTTAATCTATCTTGTTTTAGTGTTTCTTACAATGAAAATTTTACATTTTACAGATCAATTTTACAATCTTCGAGTTTTAAAATGTTCGGTTTTTCTTAAAATCTTAGTCTTTTGAAAAAAAAAATAGGTTTTTTCTATTGTGAAAAGCTATCATATTTAAAATTCTCGAAAGCCAATTCGATTTTCTTGGTGGCACTCCTAGGGACAAATAGATTAGGAATAAACACCGCCAGCTAAAGCTTTACAACCCGGAAAATACCGAGGGAACAGATTTTTAACACTCCAACCTCATTTTGGAATCATTTCCACAGAGCAAAAGAGAAATTCTTTAAATGGCGTCTAGGTGCTCTTTCGTGCGGCAGGGCCTAATCGCTCGCGATCTGGCAAACGCACCTCTGGCATTAGGGGGACTTCTCTTTTGGATCGGTCATCCATCAGTCTCAGAGAGCGTCAAAAAGTCAAATCCATTCGTTATTGTATTCTCTTCATGCTTATCTTTGTGTGTGCGGCGGCCTAATCCGCTCGCGATCTGGCAAACGCCTCTAGATAGGGACTTCCCTTTTGGAATCGGTAGTCCATCGGTCGAAATCGTCAAAGTCAAATACATTGGTTATTTTACTCCGAATCCTCGGTAATTGCGTAGGTCCTAAGTGAGGGTCGATCTCATTTTCGGACCTAAATGGGACCGGTGAGCGATTGAGCCTAGTTCTACCGTTTTTCCACAGCGTCTGTGTGCCCAAACTCTTACAGGATCAATTTCTGCTATATGAGTTTTCTACCAAAATTCTGGAGCAATAGTCTATAGAACCTAGCGGCTCAAAATTTTCCGTTTATTTCTGAACCAGTTCCAGTTTTCCGTGGTTCCTCGTTGTTTTTGTTTGCTTTTCAATCTCCCCATAATTATATATCATCTCCCTTTCAAAAACCTTCCCATCATTCACTTCCCTTTTGGACTCGGTAATCGTCACATCGGTCGAAATCGTGAAAGTCAAATCCTTGGTGAGGGTCGATCCTAATTTCGGACCCAAATTTGATCGGTGAGCAACCGAGCCGAAGTTTCACACCGTTTTGGGCTATGTCACTATCATGCATAGCCTATGCCAAGCGCTCTTTACCCTGATCAACCTTTGCTATGTTTCACCACAAATTCTAGTTAAGTCGTAATAGAACCTCCAGCGGCTCAAAATTACTCGTAAGGCACCTGAACCGTTCTGGTTTCAGTTCCTCGTTGTTTTTGGTTGCTTTTCAATCTCCCAATCTCCAATCTTTCGAATCTCAATCAATCAATGCAATTCAATGCTTTCTCCTCTTCAATCTCTTAAACCTTCAATCAATCAAAACTCAAATTCAATTTCAATTTCAATTTCAATTTCAATGATATCTCCTTTCAAAAATCCTCCCCATCATATAAATGCTTTATTCAGGAAATCAAGCAAAGTGCGCAAAGATAGGGGAGGATAGAGAGTCGGAGTTTCCTGGATTCTTCTCTTTCCTCCATATTTCCCCCGCCAATTGACCGATCAACTTTGTGGTTGGTCTTAAAATGTTCCTTATGAAATTGTGCAGATGAATTCATACGCATACACACGAAAAGAACCGTAGAAAGTAATACGATATTGTTATAAATGTTATAAAATGTATCTAATAATAAAAATTGGAACAATATAACACAAGCGAAAACAAAAACAACTTATCTTTATATAAAAATGTCTTATATGAATGCCCGGTATAATATGCTTATCTAAAATCCACGTGCCCATTTCATTTTCCTATCTAAACAACATTTGCTTAACGTTGCATTTCGGAGTGCTTATTTTCGAGTAAACATTCATCTAAAACTTCTTCGAAAGTCCATATTTCTCGGAGCATTAGGACTAAAGAATCGGAAGAAAAAGCGCTAACCGATTTTAAGCTCTCACATTCCTTTTGACTCAACCATCTCACCACCTCGGAACTTTCTTGGTGATTTTTGAAAGTTCAGCTTTTGGGTTATTTACTTAAATCTCTCTTTTTAAACTTTTTCGTTTTTAGAAGTTCATAGAATGCTCGTTTTGTCTACTAGTATCTGCTTCCAATACGGTTCCAATACGGTTCTTTTTCAATACGTTCCAATGCGCTCCGGTGTCTCCAATACGCTAGATTCCAATACGTTCGCTATCTAATACGGTTCCAATACGGTTCCTTGGTCTAACGGTTCCATATAAATTAAAATTAATATTAATTTAAATAATATCGGTTCTCAATATTCCAATATGCCGGTTCCAATACGGTTCCTCTTTTTTCAATACGTTCCAATACGTTCCAAGTTCCAATCACGGTTCCAATACGGTTCCAATACGGTTCTTTTTTGATCTAGCCACGGTTCCAATACGGTTCTTTTTCAATACGTTCCAATATTTCCAGTTGTTTGACTGGTTAGGAGTCTTGTCTCCTAATCGAAAAAGTCGAGGTTTCGCTCTCGCTGGCAAAATCAAGGTGTTCTTTCCCCATTAAGTTGGGTTTTTCTTAACCTACATTGCAGGGTAAAAATTGTGTCCTCCGTTGTGTTGTATCTACTATTCATGTTGAATAAAGTATCTTTCTAATACGCTCCGGTTCCAAGTATGGTTCCAATACGGTTCTCTTTTTTGATCCTCGATACGGTTCCAATACAGTTCCAATACGAGCTCTTTAAAAGTTTATCACGTTTTGCTGTACTGACAAATGGAAGTTCTTTTTTCATATTAATAACTAAAGCAATTTGTAATTGGATTAGTAGGCCAAATATTAAGAAATTTGGTGTTTTTTTCTGAATAACTTCACTTGAGAGTTGTTCCATTGTTCCATTGGCTTCATTATTCCAAAAAGCCAAAGAAGTATATAAGGCCGAGGATTTTGGTATTATGACAGAATGAAAGGAAAGAAAGAAAAGAATAATATAAATTTCTAATGGTATCTCTCATATCAAATTTACATTAATTTCCTATTATCAGTTTAATTTGGTAATAATTTAGTTAAAAATTGGACTTTTTTGACGGTTCACCTAGAAGCTACGCTAGCAATTTTTCGGGTTCAGAATTCATAGGAACGTTGGATTGCTTTGGATTACTCAGGTTGGCGTTTGGATTGCTCAGGTTGGGGTTTCTGGCTTGACTTGACTGAGTACAGCCGAAGCTATTGCGTCTAGCTAGCCGCCTCAAAGAATCGGCTCAACAACAAAAACCTGATACTAACTTGAAACTTTCAAAACAAATACCTAACTCTCGATGAAAAAAATACCTAAAAATACACAGCTTTCTGCTAAATGATTGATTCTTTGAATTCTTTCGTTGTTTTCTTGAACTTTTTATCCAAAATTTGTTTCTTTTCCTCTTTATCTCGATCTATCAATTCTTACCAACATCTATTATCCCTCTCCACCTCTCGATTCGTCGCAGTTGAGCCCATTTGTTCGTAGATTTTTAGACCTATGGTCTAGCCGGTGAGACATGGGGACAAACAGGGGGGAACCTCTGAGTGGATTCACGTGCAATAAATGTGCCGTTCGTCCGGAAAACTCCCCGGAGACTGGCAGCTCAAAGAAAGAAAAGAAAGAAAAGGAGTTGGACAGATCCCTCACTCCTAAAAATGGCTCCTTCACTTAAGGAATAAAGCTGATTGCTTTTTTTTTCTGTTGATTTTTTGTTGGTTTTTTCTTGAGTTCTCTTGTGTGTTTTTAAAAATCTGTACATGAGTAATAAGAGCTTGTAACTTTAAGTTAACAATGTTTCAGTCAACAATTTTGAAATTACAGAACACTCCAGAATCTCTTTAGATTTTAGATCAATTTTGCGACTTTCAACGAATCAAAAATTTCCAGATCAAATAAAAGTTCAAATTTTATCGCACTTGTACATGTTGAGCTCTAAATATTAAAAGTTCACTACACTAACCGGGTAGTTGTTGGCCCGGCTGAAGCCCATCCTGGGGTGTTCAAAAGACGTTTGAATGACATCCCTAAAGTCACCTAAGACGGCTTGAGTCACGGGATTAAATATTGAAACATCCATAACTTGTTAACATATGCTGCACAGAGAGCATTCCGTTTTCACCCTCTTTTCTAGAACCCTTTCTATCTAGGATTACTTCTAGAGAACCTAGAAAGGGTCTAGGATTTCCTAGGGACCTCTTCAAGGTCACAGGATTTCTAGGGAAACCTAGAAAGGTCTAGGGATTTCTAGAAAACCTTTCTTGTCTAGGATTTCTAGGGAACCCCCCCCGTTCTACGTCCTAGGAACTTTCTGGGAAACAGCTCTGTCGGGATTTCTGAGGCAACCTTTCTGGTCTAGAGTCTCCTCAGGGAACCCTTTCTGTCTAGGATTTAGGAACCTTTCTGTCAGGGATTTCTGGGGGACCTTTCAATCTAGGATTTGTAGGGAACCTTTCTATCAAGGATTTCTAGGGAACCTCTCTTCAAGGATTTGGGAGAAACCCTTTCTGTCTAGGATTCCTAGGGAACCTTTCTCGTCTAGGTTTCCTAGGGAACCCTTCTGTCTAGGATTTCTCGGGAACCCTAGAATGTCTAGGTGATTTCTAGAAAACCTTTCTGTCTAGGATTCCTAGGGTGCCTTTCTGTCTGGGATTTCTAGGAAACTGTTCTGTCTAGGATTTCTGGGGAACCTTCATGTCGAGTGTTGGGAGATGTTTTTGAGTCGGAAACTTTCTTCCACCCGAAACTATCCTAAAATTGTCAAGAAAAAGTTGAAAGCATAAATAAAACGAGGAAACAAACGAAACAAACCGATATTCCCACGCGGTAATAATTTCACAGATCCCCCACTCCCACAAAATGACTTGAAAATCGGAATGAATCGAATCACTTGAATGACTTGAGATGGCTTGAAATAACTTGAATGACTTGGAATGACTTGGAATGGATCGAATCACTAGAATCACTTAAATGAATTGAATCACTTCCACCCTGAATAAAGCTGCTGTCTTTGCTGTTGGTTTTCTTGAGTTTTTTGTATTCCCCCTTTCCCTTAAAAGATATACAGAGTAATAAGAGCTGTAACTTTAAGTTAACAATGTTTGATTACACAATTTTGAAATTACAGAACCTTTTTAGATATCTCTTCTAGATTTTAGATCGACTTTTGCAACTTTCAACGAATCAAAATTTCAATTTAAATAAAAAAGTTTCAAATTTTTTCAAGAATTTTGAAAGAAAATGATGATTATAAGAAATATGAATTCAAGAAAAGCTTGAGGGCTTAAAGAAAAAGATTACTTTTCTCATGCGTAGTGATTGAGTTGGTTTAGATATAATCTTTATTACAGCGATAATAGTTGGTTCAGTGGTTTGAGGTTGGGAGAGTAGAGGGGAAATCCACGGCACACATCGGCAGCTCGTTCACATATTGCTTCGACACGGAACTCAGGCGTTGGTCTCGTCTTGCACACGTGGAGTTGAACGGATAAACTGGCACAGTGGAGTTACGTATAAATCTCTCGCACAATAGGCGTTCGCCAGTCACAGGTGTTTAGCTGGCCATTTCCATCTCGATCTCGATCACGAGATCGTCATCAGATCCACGATGCTTCGACATTATCTGTGCTGCCCATATACTCTTGATGATCTTGAAGCTCTAGTGCGATCCTTGACGTTATCTGTGCTGCCCAACTCTTGATGATCTTGAAGCTCTAGTGGATCCTTGACGACATCATGAGATAGCAAATTCAGTTCTCATTCAATAAGAGACCTTCATTTCCAGTTGGTTGAGTTGAACTAGTTCGTTCAGTTCAGTTCAATTCAATTCACATACTCTCAAAAATGCCAAACTCTTTTCTATCCCCAACCATACGAACTTTCAACAATTATAGAGAATTCTCTTTGATAATTATCCTTCGCTCTTTTGGCTGGCTCAAGCTAGTTTTTCCCTACCTCTTTCGTAACAATCGAAATTGAAATCTTTCTTTTTTGCAAAGAGAAAAAGCATCAAAAAGTAATGGAACTCAGCTGAAATTGAGTGCGTTTAAAAATCCTTTGAATTTTGTCGTTTTCTGATTTAAGCTTCAAGATTGAAGCTTCATGATTCATTTTAGCAAAAAAATGAACTAAACTTTTTCCCCCTAAATTCTCATTTACAAGAAGGTGCCATCATTGTCAAGTTTCTCCAAATTTTTTGTTTAATCAGTCCAATTAAAAGTCCAGTCACTGCCAATAAGTTTGTTTATAACTCTTTCCCAATAAGAACTGCCATTTGGATTTGGATTTGATGAATTTGGAATCGACTCTCCAGAGTTTTGAGAGAGTCCAATAGTCTCGAAACCTTTCAATTCTCTGTAGATTACGTCTTGATCTTGAAGCTCTAGTGGATCCCCTGATGTTATCTGTGCTACCCTTCATATTTCTTGATGATCTTGGAAGCTCTAGTGGGACGTCCTTGATGTTATCTGTGCTATACCCACATATTCTTGATGACTTGAAGCTCTGAGTGGATCCATGACGTTGATCCTTGGATCCGGATCCTGATGAGGTGATCCTTCGGATCCGTGGATCCTTGACGTTATCCTTGAATCACGTGGATCTTGACGTTGTCCCTGGATCCGTGAATCCTTGTCGTTATCCTTGGATCACCGTGAATCCTTGACCGATATATTCTTGATATCTTGATCTTGAAGCTCTAGTGGATCCTGACGTTACCTCTACTACCCATATATTCCATATATTATATCGTGTTTCTTATTTACGGCCTTCGTGTTAAGTATGTATGAATTCAGGTGCTTTGTTATGGAAATCTAGCGCACTCCCATCTCAGGTCCTGAATAAAGTATCTATATAATCAAATGTTTAATTTGATCAAATTTCCCACAACTCACCGATTCACTTATTTTTCACTTCAATATTTATTGTTGTAAAGGAGGGTTAATCTGGTGGCTTGTGGTCTTTAGTGGAAGGTGACAGGTTTGGGGGGGATGTTAAGAGGCCTAGTATTGTGGGGTGTGTAAAGTTGTAAGAATATCCGTCATCGTATTCTTCTTCGATGAAATGCTTGTTTCCCCGGAGAGCTTTAAAGACGGTACCAGTCGGTATTTATTTTTTTTTTTGCGATTTTTTAACAGAAGAGAGGCAGATAGGTAAAGAAAGGAAAGAAATAGAAAAGAAAGGAAAGGAAAGAAAGGAAGAAGGAAAGGAAAGGAAGGAAAGAAAGGAAAAAGAGAAACAGAAGGAATGTAAACAAGAAGAAGTAGCGCTTTTTGTGTGATTGAAAAGTAAGTCGTTGAAGGGCTCGTAGGAGTCGTGGGGCTTTTATTTGAGCTTTAAAGTAGAGCTCTTTTAGCTCTTATTGGTTCTGAGCATTTCTAGTAGAAAATGGATCAATAATGTAAGAACAAAGATGGCATTGTTTTTAAGATTTTAAAAAGTGATGCTTCATTTAAATAAGAACTTAATGGAATACCGTGGTTCCTCTAATAGTGAGTGCACCCCAGCGAGCCGAGGTTGGTGATACTATTTTACAGTTCCCAAAGCTTTCTTCAATAGCTCTAACACTCTAATCCTCCACAAGATCTCATCGTCAGCAACATTTCCCCCCTAATATTGGCAACGGGGGTCCCCTAATATTGCTAAATGATTCGGCCCTAATACTGGCAATGATTGGCCCTTAATATTGGCAAACGATTCGCCCCTAATATTGGCACCGATTGGCCCCTATTAGGGCAGGCCCCGCGTTGAGTCGAGTTGGGTAGACTATTTTATGAAGTTCCAAATCCTTCACAGAAACTCAACTTCAGACTCTTCTCCCCCACTAGATCTATAATGTCAGCTACATTTCCCGACCCCACATCCGATAGGTTCCTCATGTTAGGCGTTCTCGAGATTTCCGAGGAATCCCAGACGACGTCAGGCAACGTTCTCTGGTCGTTCACTCTCACTATTAGCAGGAATACGATATTTGTTCTCCTAAAATGTACTTTCGCCCAAGATTCCAAATCTTCTTGGCACGTCCTTCTTTCTATTTTTTTGCACAATTTGCTGCAAAAATGAGCTGGTTCTTCTTCAATTCTTCAGTACAAAAACACAAAGAAGATAAGTACTTTTCATTGTGTTTTCTTGGAAACACTGCCTCTTCTCAAGGATTTGTTGCACCAAAAGGCGTGCTTTAGCATAAACAAAGTGCACTCCAAAGAGGAAACAAGTGTGTGTGGTGAGTTTGCTTAGAACTCCTCGATCATTTCATGTCATTTAAAATCCATCATTTAAGCAAATATACTAAAGTTATTATATTTAAGCATATTATATTGAAGAAGGCATATAAATAGGCATAGTATATTGAAGCCCTTATTAGCTATTAGCATATATTAAGCAATATTATTGAAGCTTATGTATTTACGGCAAATTTAAATATTTATGCGAAATTTAAGAAAATTTAAGTCTATTTTAAAGCCCAAAAAAACATTTCCTCACAGAATTTAAGTTACTTTAATACGCATCTAACAAAACTTATCGATTATCTAGAAAAGAGACTCCAGCTACATGTTGAATTATGCTCAACAGAACTCCAGAAAGCAAAGCGAAAAAAGGAGTAGACGGGTTTTTCTGTGTGAGGTTGAAAGTGGGCAAAAAAAAAGCTTTCTTTCTTTCTCTTTCTTTTTTCTTTAAACCCCATCTCCCATCCTACTCCATCTTGCCTTCCTAAGACACCTCCCGTTCCCCTTTTTTTGTTTTTTTTTGTTTGCTCAACATCAAACATCATCAATCATGAGAGAATAAAGAAACTAAAACTTTAATTTTATTCTATTTATAGAATTTCTTTGTATCTTTTTGGCTATATCCAATAAAATATTGGGCTGCTGAATCGAAACTTGCGGGACTTTGAACTAAACTTTACTTCAATACAATACCTAATAAATTGATTCAAAATAATTTCCATTATTATTGACGAACCTTCTGCCCATTTTATTGTCATTTTGCGGATTCCTCTTTCGTAGTAGGATTACTGGATCTTTGAATCGAGAAACTTTCAAAGCCAATCTTTGACTGCTTCTTCAGAATCCGAAGTCTTCTCCCTCAAAGTCATTACTCGCGATCCGGAATAAATAGTAATCAAAAGGGGCGAGGTCCGGACTGGCATAATGGGGATGCAAAAAGCAAATGTTAAACAAAAGTTCCCAAACAAGGCTATTTATTTTAGCGAGTCAGTTTCGGTGGGCAACATGAGGGCGCCGCGTTGTCGTGAGGAGAACGATCTTTGATTGGGGGCCTATTCTTCCTCAGGAGCTTTGAGAGCCTTTAGCTGCAAACTATTAAGGTTGATGGAATTGGAAACTGCGGGAATGAATCTTCAAAATCCTATTTGAACATAAACCAGAATCAATTCATTCCCAAATAATTTCCATTATACGGATTGACTGACTTCTGCCCATTTGACTGGAAATTAGCGGATTCCTCTTTCGTAGTATGAGATTGGTGTTGTTTTGATTTTGTTCTGTGAGTAAAGTGGGCGAGACTCAAAAAGCGGAGGACTAGAGATGGAGACTGGAGATCCCAGTTTGAGCACTTTCTTC
Source organism: Mesorhabditis belari (assembly GCA_958450365.1). Classification (NCBI taxonomy): domain Eukaryota; kingdom Metazoa; phylum Nematoda; class Chromadorea; order Rhabditida; family Rhabditidae; genus Mesorhabditis; species Mesorhabditis belari. The sequence goes on along the minus strand of CAUEEP010000741.1, from coordinate 1,663,348 downwards.
AAAAGAGCCCATTTTGGGTCAGAAGAAAAGTTGTAGAAAATCAAAAAATTAGGCTTAAAGCCAAATTTCCAAAAAAGATACACTTAGTAGTTTCGCTTAAAAATGCAAGTTTTTGTGAAAGTTCGTAATTTCGGCGTAGATTGTGGCATTTCTTAGAACCAGTTTTTGAATCATTCTGGAAAATTTAGGATATAAACTGATTTTTGATTCTCTGAAACTTTTCCATTGACACCAAATGGGTTTCTTTTGAAGAAAGTGCTCAAACTGTCTGAAAGATGACAATAGGGCGCCAGTTTTCAATTCACCAACCCAATAGAAAGCTTCTTTGAAACATTTGAATCTTCTTTGAAACATTTGAATCTTCTTTGAAACATCTTTGAGAGCTTTATAAAAACAACTGAGACATTATGGAGCAGTAATTATTGAAATATTGAACAACAATTATTGAAAAGTATTAGGTTGGCGACATTGAAATTTCGTTTGCCGTTTCTCTTTATGGATTTTAACACTGTTTTAATACTCGATGGCCACAAGTTGCAGAGCATTGACGACACCAAAAAAGTCCGCAGTTTTCAATTCACCAATCCAATAGAATCAAATCAAATACGGGCAATTTCATATGAAATGTCAGTATTCTTTTAAGCACTTTTCAACTCAAATTAATAGTAAACCTTAGGAACTTAAACATAAGAAAACCCTATCTTTTCTCGACAAAACATCTTTGGATCAGACGAGAAAGCTTTCGTTTTCGCACTTTTTCAAATGATCAAACTTTCTCTAAATGATCGAAGCAGTCAAAAATGAGCTGATGGAAAGTTGATCATTTAAAGATTTCCAAATAACAAACCTACTTTGATCTTCAAATAAAAACGTGAGAATGTTTAATTACATCTACACTCAAATTTTCAAGTCAATCTGTTCTGTTCGTTTTCTCTGGATAACGTTTTTAACAAAACATGGGTTTTCTAGAATCCCGCTATTAGGGTTCTGGACGAATCTTTTGAAGATGTATGGGGGTAGGGGAATTGCTATGGCACTTCAAGCTCGCAACAAGAAGAAGAAACAGCCGACTATTTAATGACTGCCATTTAATGACTGCTATGTCACTTTAAGCTCGCAACAAGAACAAGAAACAGCCGACTATTTAATGACTGCCATTTAATGACTCTATGGCACTTCTAAGCTCGCAACAAGAACAAGGAAACAGCCGACTATTTAATGACTGCCATTTAATGACTGCTATGGCACTTCAAGCTCGCAACAAGAACAAGAAACAGCCGACTATTTAATGACTGCCATTTAATGACTGCTATGTCACTTTAAGCTCGCAAGAAGAACAAGAAACAGCCGACTATTTAATGACTGCCATAATATGTGCATTTACCCTATAGTTTTAGAAGAAATTCTATCAAATCAAATAGTTTTAGCAAGCTAGTTGGAGTTGGAGTTGGAGTTGGAGTTGGAGTTGGGGTTGGAGTTGGAGAAACTTGGAGAAAAGTTGTTTTGAATAGCCTATTGTTTTGATGTATGTTTTGATTGAAAGAGATTTCTGTGTAGACTCATTTAAGCCATACAAGACAGAAATGCAGGTGAAATAAGTTGGAAACAATTTTCCCTTTCTCTCTTCCTAACAAGTTTGTTCAGTTGAAAGAAATTGATGTCATTTTTAACATTACTTGCTTAATTACTTGATTACTTGATTAACATTACTTGCTTTTTACTTGCCAGAAGATCACTTTATCACTGAATAAAAACTCAGTTCTGATTGTCGTAGTCGATTCAGATTCGACTGAAAGCAGCTGGAAATCTTAATCAACTACGACATATACATTTATGGATCTAATGGAGCTGATGATTTGAGACCAGACCCGAAAATAAGGCATTTGACCAAATAAGGCAAATAAGTAATAAGGCATTTGGTCCTACCTCAGCTGCAATGCGATACGTGTTGGTGTAGCTCATTGGTAGGCCGTTAATCGGTAAGCGAATCGGTAGATCGATCGGGAGCAATCGGTAGATCGGTAAGCGAGAGGTCGCGGATTCGAACCCCGGCGCCGATCATGTTTTGTATCATCCCAATCCATAAAAAAGCGTGTCCAACTAACAAGAGAAGGTCAACTGGCTGAGCCGGCCAAATACTATGTACTTCGGCGCAGCGCGCGAACTTTGAAAATGTGGTCATTTGGGTCTTAGCTATTGCCTTTTCGTGCAGCTGTGGCCGAATTGGTACAGCGTTCGTTTCCAGAGCGGGACTTCGCGGGGTTCGGTCCCCACCTAGGATTTTTCTTTTGCTTTTTTCAAGAAGTGCTGACTTTACGAAGTTCTTTGTGCTTAATCTATCTGAATTGATCCAGATCTGGAAGGCCAGTTGACCTTTCCTTGTCAGTTACTGCATGCTAGTTTTTAACAAAGAGGTCTTGGATCGATTTTTGCCTTGGATTTTGCCTTTCGCACTTCTTGAAAAAAGCAGAAAAAACCAGGTGGGGACCGAACCGTCAAGCCTCGCGATGGAAAAGAGCACTGCCACCAATCGCCTGTAACAAATTTTGCCTCTTCGAAGCGCTTAAACCAGATTTATATTGGATTGATTAGTCTGGTCTAAATCCCGACAATCAGTAGCATTTGGAGGATTTGGAGTTGATTGATCAAATTCATTGGACGGGTTGATTAACTGAATGATTTCGGTTCTCATTACGTTTCTCGTCTCTAGTTCTCATTATTCTCAATTCTTTCCTTTTCTAAAAGTTTTTACTTCTAATTCTTTAATTCATTATTAGAAATCTCTTGGTTCAATGTCACTGAGAAGTCTTGAGAAACTGAGAAAATTCACTGTCACTGAGAAAACTTTCAAGTCATACAAGAATCACTCAAACTTTTATGCTCAATTCTTCCTCGACACTTCCTCGTGCCATTCCATTAGCCCTTAAACAGGAAAATGGTCTTGCCCATTCCCATCACTCTTTTTTCTTCAATCACAAAAACTTTCCTTACCTTTCACAGATCGAATTTCCTGATTTTTTTTGCCACATTGCAAGCGCTGACCCTCTCGAGTGAAAAATTGTCGAGTTCTTTGGTGGCGAGTTTTGTGTGAGAAAGATCTTTCAGTCGATCCGACAGCTGTCCAAATCCACCTCCTTTCAAAATCTCAGAACTTTCCCATTCTCGTATTTTCTCTTTAAAGCTATTTTCTGCTTTAATCTCGTCTCTAGCTCAAAATTCGGTCTATGATTTGTTGAGAGATTTCTTTTATTTCTTTTAATTCATTTACCTTTCCTTTTGACTTAAATTGCTGATTATTTGTCAGCAATTTAAGTCAGCTTTCATTAAAGATTTTTTAGCAACATTTAAAGCTCTAAAATTATATGTAAATCTGGTTATACGTGGCTTTATTGCCTCTGCCTCTGCCATCATCTTTTGATCACCATCTTGCCATCATCTTACAGGCCAGGATGGTCAGAAGATTGTAGGATATTTGGGATTGCCCGCCCCTTTTGCCATTGGCAATCTAACTTTGAGCTCAAATTTCTTGGTGTTGGGCTGCTCAATTCAAATATTCTTGATATCATTGAATGCGCCAAGTCTTTCTCTATCGATTGGTACAAAAACTATTTAAATTGCATAGCCCAACACCAGGAAATTTGGGCTCAATTTGAGCCCATTGGCAATCTAACTTTGAGCTCAAATTTCTTGGTGTTGGCTGGTCCAATTTAAGTCATTTTTGTACCAATTGACAGAGAAAGACTTGGCGCATCTGAGGATAACAAGAATATTTGAATTGAGCAGCCCAACACCAAGAAATTTGAGGTCAAAGTTAGATTGCCAATGCTAAAAGGGCCGGGGCGCGTAATATTTTTAAAAGGCACAACAATTGGAGCAAAAGATCAAGGGTTCAATCTCATCTCCACAAATCTACCCTTTCTTGCTAATTCCTTTACTTCTTTATTAAGCAATTTACCTATTGTTAACAATCCTAAACAATTTCTGTAACAATCTAAACTTTGGCTATCTGAAATGCTAGGTCTTCAATCACCTAATCTATTGGATTGGTGAATTGAAAACTGCCGGACTTTGAACTAAAATTTATTGAACATAAAACCATGAATTCATTCCAAATAATTTCCATTATTATTGACGACTTCTGCCCATTTTACAGGCAATTTGCGGATTCCTCTTTCGTAGTAGGATTTTGGTTTGTGTGTGAGACAAGTGTGAGACTCAAAAATGGAGGACTAGAGATGGAGACTGGAGATCCCAGTTTGAGCACTTTCTTCAAAAGAAACCCATTTTGGTGTCAATAGAAAAGTTGTAGAGAATCAAAAATTAGGCTTATAGTCAAATTTCCAAAAAGATACACTTAGTAGTTTCGCTTAAAATGCAAGTTTTGTGAAAGTTCGTAATTTTGGCGTAGATTTGGCATTTCTTGAGAACCAGTTTTTGAATCGTTCTGAAAATTAGGATATAAGCTTAATTTTTGATTCTCTACAACTTTTCCATTGACAACTAAAATGGGTTTCTTTTGAAGAAAGTGTTCAAACTGCGACATATGCACAATAGCCGGCAGTTTTCAATTCACGAATCCAATAGATAACAATTACAGAAGAGATATGATTCCCAGTTACTTCTAGATTGAAACCAGGAAATACCAACAAGGATCTTTCCCAACATTCAAAAGAAAAAAGGGTTCGAAGGGCTAAAGTCTTTTCCATATTATTATTATTCGTTCCTGTTGGCATTCTGCTCTCGATATTCTTTCAAAAATGCATCGAATTCCACAAAGTCATTTCCGGCGAACAAACATTGATATCAAGGTTTTTGCGCTAAAAATTTAGCCAAAAAGCAAAGAAAAAATCTTTGTTTTTCTTTTCAGCCTTTGTCTACGTGTAGCAGTTGTTCAGATTGAAAATTCAAAAAATTTTTTGTTTTACAAATAGAAATTAGCATTCTCTGTTTGTAAACAAAATCTCAGAACATCGAATCAAGAGACGGCGAGAAAACGAAGGTGGAATTAGGTTTCGTGGAATTTTCCTATGTCTAGTTCGAATACCTTTTTTCCCGATCATTTTCCCGATCTTTTTAAGTTTTATGATCAACAAAAACTCAAAAGAAACAAACGATCGAATTTTTCCGGTGAATCCCTTTTAGTTTACTTTCGAATAGATTAATTCGAATTCAAATGAAAGAATTTCAGCAAAAAAGCTAACGAAACTCAAATTTGTTTAAGCAACAAATCTCATGTAAATAACCAAATAAGATAAAATTCAATTGACTGACACGTTGTCAGTAGTTACTTAATATTATCTAATATTCAAGATTTGAATACTTTAAGCATCATAATTTTAATTTTAATTCAAATAAGAGTTCTTCTTGTTTTAAATTGATTGATTATTTCAAAAATATAAGTTTAATCTGGGGGTGGGACAATATGCGACCTTTTTTTTGCTGGAAAAGGCCTTAGAAAAGGCCGTAGAGCTCCAAAAATGTTTTCACATGAGGGAATCGTGTGCGTAGATTCAGAATTTTGGCAAATCAGACCTCGCTGACACGTCAAATTGGGGGCTAAAAGGGCAAAAAACTGCGGAAAAGCGTTAAGTTGCGTAGTTTTTGCCTTTTAGCCCAAATTTGACGTGTCAGCGAGGTCTGATTTGTCGAACTCCGAATCTCTACGCATACGATCCCTTCTATGAAAACATTTTTGAAGCTCTACGACCTCTCCTAAGGCCTTTTCCAGCAAAGCAAAGGCGCAAATGTCCAGGTGCGCAAAAAAAAGGTCGCATTTGTCCCACCCCGTTATTTGTAAAAATCTCAAGTTTGTTAGCCTAACATTTCTCTAAATATTTTTGTAAAGTACGATAAAATTTAAATGTTTCAATTTTTCCCTCCAAATCTAACTATAGCTAACTAGCTAACCCCAAGAATAAACTTTTTATTGTGCTAAACTTGTTGCCAAACAAAAAAAAAAGCAAGTTTTAAAACAAAAGCTTTACTTTCTTTCTTGAGCTTTTCATCAGTTATTTACTTGTTCAATAAAGCGATAGAGGCTGGATTTTTGGGGGTGAGAGTGGGCGATTACTTTCGGGTGGATTGGCGGGAGAAACCGGGGAAGTTTGGTCCTTTTGGGAGAAGAAAACTCCAAAACCCGAATGGCTTTCCCCGGCCGCGATTTCCGCTATTCTTCAAAAAAAAAAAATAATAAGAAATTGAATGGATTACGTGTAAACGTTATGGATGGATTTCTTGAGGTCATCAACTTGAACCCGGGTATTTCCTTCTTTCCTTCTTTCTTTTCTTTCTTTCTTTCTTTCTTTCTTTCTTCCTTTCTTTCTTCCTTTCTTTCTTCCTCCCTGTCTTCGCCTTGGCTTGGCAAGTTAAGGTACCGGATAGCTCAATGGCTATAGGCTCAATGGCTATAGGCTCAAATTAAAGCTCAAGGCTATCAGGCTCAATGGCTAAAAAAGTAAAAGAGAAAAAAATGAAGAAAAAATGAAGGAGAAAAAACAAAAGAAAATCACCGATATAGGCTCAATGGCTATAGGCTCAATGGTCTAGAGAAAAAAAAAAAAAGCTTTCCAGATAGCCCGGAAAGCAAAAGGTCAATCCCATCTCCAGAAATCCCATCTCCAGAAATTTACCCTTTCTTTTCTAATCTAATCTACTTTTTTCACAATTCCTTCACTTCTTTATTACCTTATAAGTTTTATGAGCTGCATATGGTCGTTATAGTCAACAGATTCAGTGATAAAACCTGACTAGAGTCATTAGAGAGACTAGAGAGTAGAGACAGAAATTTTTGAATAATTGAATTATTGACTCTAATAGTGGAATTGATCAAGATCTGGTTTTGACAGTGCAGAGAACAAAAAAAAAACCGCAAACACACTAGCCTGTCTACAAAGTAACTCACTATATATAAAAAAGGAAGTGTCCGTCTGTTTGGCCGCCTGTCCGTCTGTTTGTCCGCCTGTCTATCCGTCTGTTTGTCCGTCTGTCTGTCCGGCTGTCTGTCTGTCTGTCTGTCTATCTGTCTGTCCATCTGTCTGTTCGTCTGTTTGTCTGTTCGTCTGTCCGTCTGTCTGTCCGTCTGTACGCGCGAGTTCTCGGCTTGCCGTGGGCCGATTTACATTATTTTTAGTTTCTTAGCTTAAAATTCTATGTAGTTGTGCATCTCATATTTCGTTTTTTAAAAAGCAAATGTCAGATGGCACAGCAAGGGAGTCGAACACGGCTCGTGTGGGCCGTAGACAAGCGCGCTGCCGGCTGCTTCATGCGTCAGCCCGCCATTAGGCGAATTTTTCGGTTGATATGAAATCTTAACTTACCAATTTTTTATTTTTCAGTTTGTTTTTAGTTTTAAGCTTTCTTTCCTTGTAAATTTCTTATTATGATGAGATTAGATTCAACTCTAAATGTTTTAAACAGCAACAACAAGAACAAGAACAAGAACAAGAACAAGAACAGCAACAGCAACAGCAAGAACAAGAACAAGCAATCTCTAGAAGTTTTAAAGATTTAGGTTTATGTTTAGAAAAGAAAAGTCTACGCTCAAGCTTGGGGTTTGAATGTTCAAATGTCTTCATTTTAATGTCTTTCATTAGATATTTGTCAAAAAAAAAAACACTTTTATATATCTTTTTATCTCAATTTGTCAAGATTTATGCAGTTTCCCGAAATCTTTTCCACTTTTCATCACACTCTTTACCTTTTCTTACTCTCGGTTGTAAAGCTTTCGCCTTTCGCCCTTTTCAAATTCGAATCGAAAAAGAAAAAGGGTCCTTTATTGCAATTTCTTTCCATTTTCCATTTTCAGGGGATCCAAAAGAAAATCGAAAGAGTTTCTTTTGTTTTTCAGCCTTTCTTCCTCACCTTCCTCAATGTGGTTTGATTTTTCTCCTATACAATTCTTGTTCTTGTTCTTGTTCTTGTTCTTGTTCTTGATCTTGTCCTTGATCCTTTTCCCTTTCTTGTTCCTAGTTCTTATTCTTGTTCTGTTTCTAGTTCTTGTTCTTGTTCTTGCCCTTGTTCTTGTTCTAGTTCTTGTTCTAGTTCTTGTTCCTAGTTCTTGTTCTAGTTCTTGTTCTTGTTCCTATACAATTTCACGAATTTCAGGCAATCAAAACCGATGATTTCAACTTGAAGAGAAAGAAAATGAGCTCAATGTATTCAATTTCAATTTCAATTAATATCTCATATTCCTATCTATTTGGATATTCGTTTTGGATTGAAAGGTGAGTTTTGAGAGAGTCCAAGTCCAAGGTGCAAGTCGGGTAATTGGAACGCTAGTCTATTATCGTCTTTATAAGCAGTCTATTATCGGCAAACTTAAGCAGTCTATTAATTCGTCTTTAGCCAGTTTAGTATCGTCCTGGCAGTCTCTTATCGTCTATTATCGTCTAATATTATCGTCTATTATCGTCTATTATCGTCTTTAAGCAGTCCTAGTATCGTCTTTAAGCAGTCTATTATCGTCTATTATCTATCGCCTATTATCGTTATCGTCAAATTCCCCCCGAGTTTAGGCCAAAAACCCGCGCAGTATGACATCGCTGAGTACATTTTGCCTTCACGGAATTACAATACCGGATTTCGACCCCCCGGAAAACGCATAACTCGACGGTGAATGTACATGGAGCATGCAGTTGTATCAGATCATCGAAGTGGTGAGTGGAAGATGCTATGAGTGGAGACTTATGTTACAGATTTTAAAACGAGAGGATTCGATATTCGAGTAAGAACCCTCTAGAGAAGGGGTGGTAGGGGCTAGGGAAAGTGATTTGAGATTCTGAAACTGTAATCAAAATTTGTTGAAGAGAGGTCGCGTATGCAAGATTATTGACTCCGGAAAGTTTATGGGTCCCGAGTTTATGAGCCTGTCCTCCAAGCAGCAGTCGTGGTGCAGTGGATAAAGGCGGTGGTCTACAAAACTGGTCAACCCGTTTTGGGGGTGGGTTCCGAGTCCCCACTTAGCAAAGTTTTTGCAGGTGGCGCATAATTACCGTTTTTTACGACAAACGGTTGATAAGCGCTCCGCCACAGCATTCGTAGTGTAGTGGCTAGTTGAGATGGTCTACAAGCTGATCAACCTTTTTTTGTGGTGGGTTCGAGTCCGGCACTTGTCAAACGTTTTATGATGTCAGTCTATGATCGAGTTTATTCGCCCCTCTCAAGCAGCAGTCGTGGTCGGATTGGAGCTTAACGTGATGGTCTGCGAAATTAACCGACTGTTTCCCTCTGGTGGAGTTCGAATCCCCACTCGCTAAACGCTTTATTTATTCATTAATTTTTCTGATTTTCATCATAATATCACAAATTCTCTATAGTATTTAGCTTCTTTTCCATATATTTTGATCTTGAACAAAAAGAATGCCTGTTTTCTAACAAAACATTCTATATAAAGAAGGGCTAATTATTGTGGTACTATAAGGCAATTTCAATTTAATTTTGATCTTTCTTAAACGAAACAGCTTTTGCACTGTTTTTATGAAGTACATGAACTTATTATTCTGAAAAATCCCAAAAATATTGTGAAAAATCAAAGCAAGGTCGAGGAAGTAGGGATTCGAACCCACCGCAAGTGGCCCTATCAGCTTGGTAGAAACTACCAGCGGCAGTATCCGCACTACGGCTGCAGCTGGCCGGCGGCTTATAAAGCTCGACTCATAAACTTTCGGGCCAACTTTCGAGCGCCTGCGGTTTATTGCGCAGATTTTGATTACAGATTCGGAATCCCGGTCGATTTCCTAATGAAGCTAGATTTCGGTTTGAAATCCCACGGTGACCTAGTACTAGACATGTGCTCCGTGTGCTCAGTACTAGACACAGCTGCCAGTACTAGTGCCAACGTGCGGTGCTAGACATGTATCAGTACTGGTGCTAGAACTGTATGCCAGTACTAGTGCTAGACATGTCGCCAGTGCTACGTACTAGACATGGTCGAAATGCATTCTAGCAAACGACTTTTGCTTGCTAAACATGAATACACTGTGATTTTACGCCTTGGAAAACGAAGCCGTTTGCTAGGTGTGCATTTGGATTTAAAAAATCACTCGATGACACATGTCTACCCAGTACCCCATCCCTAGTCGTCAAAAAAATGAGTCGTAGGTGATCTAATAATTGTATGTTCTTGTTAATAAACGTCATTTAGAACGAGCCTCAACAATATCTTGCTGCTCAACGTATGGTGATTGAGGTTGGGCAATCGGAAAGTCAAACAAATACAATGTTTTTGATGGATTTTCTCAGATTTCCCTAAAACCTCAGCTTTTTTTAATCATTTTCACCAAGTGAAAGAGTCCAGATCAATTGGAAAATCAGTCAGAAAAGCGAAAAGCTTTTGATTGATCGATTTTCGATGAGAGACTGATCGATTTAGTTCATGGATTTGGTATTTTGTGACCTAGTAACTTTGATTTTTGTAACTTCTGATTTGTGGGTTTTTGTATTTTGTAACAGATCTAGTAACATAAATGAAAGAGAAAACGATTTCAGCAGCTGGACAGATCACATGTTGGACTGGGATCCAGCAAATTTCGACAACGTTTCCGAGGATCATGATCCCTCACGCCAGTTGTGGCTACCCGACACAACACTTTACAACTCGTAAGCTTTTCTGGAATACTCTAATTTGGAATACTACTCGTAAGCTTTCTTTTTTGGAATACTCTTGTAACTACTACTGTAAGCTTCGTCAAGCTCGGTCAAATACTCTCAATGAGAGGCTTCTATTGGTAATTGAATTCTTTTAGCAATAGCAATAGCAATAGCGAAAATTATAATAGCAATAGCAATAGGATAGCAATAGGAATAGGCAATATAATAAAATAGCAATAGCATAAGTAATAACAATAGTAATAACATTAGTAATAGAACAATATGGGTAGAGACAATAGGCAAGAACAATAGCAATAGCAATAGTACAATAGCAATATTCTATGTCCATTTTCATCTTTTAGCCATTAACGATGAATCGTATGCTGAAACCAAGCGACTAATGAATGCCCAATTGACAACAACGCGGGAATGGCAGTGGAGCCAATGTGAAGCTGCTCTATCCGACCATGACCAAATTCGACCCGCAATCTTGATCTCAGGTTGGGCGAAAATCTATCAAAATAGCAACAAGCGAGCAACAAATTCTGAGCAGTTCTGAGCAACAAGTTCTCTAATTCTTGAAAATCGTTAACTATCGCTCAACTGGCTTTAACATAAGATCAACTAAATTTGATTCGTTCTTTAGAATTCATTTTAAATTTCTCACTCTTTGTTCTTGCGTTCAATGCTTTATCGCAATTAGCAGTGTGCCAGCAAGAGCTGTTTTCAGCACAAGTACATCACAAAGAACAGGCCCAGGAAACAAAGAAGCTCAGGAGCAATAATAAAGTAAAGAAGTGAAAGGAATGAAAGAAATGAAAGAAATCGGAACTGGGAATTGAACCCTAGACCTTCTGCTTACCTTCTGCTCTTGCTTCTGCTTACCTTCTGCTTACCTTCTGCTTACCTTCTGCTTACTTTCTGCTTACCTTCTGCATACCTTCTGTTTACCACTTCTACCACTGAGCTATTGATGCCTGCTTTGCTCAAGAAGAAATAGAAAAGACAAGGAAAAAGAAAGAACAAGGAAAAAGAAAGAACAAAGACGAAGAAAGAACAATAACGACTCTAACAGCTTTTTTTGAACACCCAAGTAGCAAACCATTGTTTTAGAACGTTCAATATGTAAAAAATGTATACTTCAAAGTCATAAAAAGTATTTTAAATGTTTTACAAAAGAAAGCAAAAAGTTTTTCGCCAAGAGGATTCGAACCTGTGGGGAAAAAGGATGAGTGGGATTGAGAGCTTGATTTGAAGTTGAATTTGAATGATTTGATTGATTTGATTTGAACAAAGAGCTATTCTTATAGCTTAATTTGAACAGATAGCTGATTCATAGCTTAATTTAACTAAAAAGCTGATTCTTATAGCTTAATTCGAACAGAGAGCTGATACTTTCAGCTTAATTTAAACAAAAAGCTGATTCTTATAGCTTAATTTAAACAAAGAGCTGATTCTTATAGCTTAATTTAACCAAAAAGCTGATTCTTACGGCTTAATTTGAACAGAGAGCTGATTGTAATAGCTTAATTTGAACAAAGAGCTGATTCTTATAGCTTAATTCGACCAGAGAGCTGATACTTTCAGCTTAATATAAACAAAAAGCTGATTCTTATAGCTTAATTTAAACAAAAAGCTGATTCATAGCTTAATTTACACAAAAAGCTGATTCTAATAGCTTAATTTAACCAAAAAGCCGATTCTTACAGCTTCATTTAACCAAAAAGATGATTCTTACAGCTTAATTTAAACAAAAAGCTGATTCTTTACTAACACCCAAAATTTTCCTAAAACTGGAAGAGAGTGCAAGAGCGGAGTTCCCATAAGTCCATAGTTCCCCCATATCCCAAATCATCCATCCATCCCCTATTGCAAGAGATCCATCTTTACGCAGAGCTTTTCCCTTCGACGTTCAACACAATGCAAGATGATTCTCTCGGGAGTTGGACTTTCGATAACACGTATATCGACTATTTTCCATCGAAAGCCCTATGTTGGGGCAGCAAACTTTCCTTAAAGAATGAGGAATGGTCGTGCTGGGAACATACGGTAAAGGATTTTTACATTTTAAAATCACTGTTCTCAGGTTATCGAGAAGAGATCAAGAACGCGTGTTGCCCGAACAATTCAACACCCCTTCTGCACTACATCATTCATTTGAGAAGGAAACTCGCTTTATTATGTGATCAATTTGATCATCCCAACTGGAATCATCACCTTGATATCAATTGTCGGATTCTTTACGTGAAGGAAGCTTATTTAGCCTATAACTTTAGCTTCTTTCTTTTAACTTTTCTGGATCTTCCTCGATAAACGATATTCGAGAGGGAGAAGATCACTTGGGGATCGCGACGTTACATTCGATGTCGATTCTGATATTGATGGTGTCGGATAAAATGCCATCTACTTCATCAGTTTATTCCAATGATTGGTAAGAAAAATCTGGTCGAATGGGTCTAACTTCGGTCGTCTAACTAATAAAAGGAAGATCAACTAGATTTTCTGGCTAAATCACACATGAGCCAATTCAACGCAGAATTTCACGCTGATTCCGACTCTGCTTCCCGTTTTTGATACGGAGCACTCCTGTCAAAAAGTCATGTGCGCTTAAAGTTTTGGAGTGTTTCGGAAAATGGAGACTCAGGCTCAAGCCCCAAACCTAGAAAAGACAATCAGCTACCGGACTAGAACCAGTGATTCCTGGCGTGCGCCCTAACTCACCGCTACCGCTCATTCGTAGCTATCGCTAAGACTCCCCCGGAAGACAGGGGGTTAGGACACGGTTCGATTTTTGTGAAACCTATAAAAACCTTAAACAAGTAGTGAGTTTTAAAAATCAAACCGTGACATTATCCGGTCTTCTCGCGAGCTTGGGAGATGCAGCAAAAAGAGGCAGAGTCTGGAAGTGAGTAAGGAGGGAAGGCCAGGAATCGCTGGGTTCGAGCGTCGATCCCTTGACTCTCTTTAACGCCTTAGTCTTTAGGCTTTAACTTTAGGCTTTAACGGCTCAACTGTCTCTGTGGGCTTTAACGCCTTGTGTTTCTATCTAAAGCTTCTCTTAAAAGTCTCCTCCTTCAGTGGCATTAAAATCTAGAAAAGAATAAAGACAAAGCCCGGTCTGGAGCCAGAGTTCCCTCGCCTTGCGTCCCCTCGCCCACGGGTGCCCCCTCGCCTTGGGTTCACTCACTAACACTCGGCCAATACCTCTGCACCTGCTGGGCTCCCGGAAGACAGGGTTGTAATGTAGCGATTTGATTCTGGAAACTCCTTACCTACTGAAACTTGCAAACTTTTAAACGCGTCTAACTTGTGATAGAGTGCTCGGTAGCAAAAAAGAAAAAAAGCAGCATCAAAGATCAGCGTGAAATTTTGCATCGAATGGCTCGTCCAGTTCGGCTAGCAAACCATTTGACCTTCCCTTGGGAGTAAATCTAACACAGCAAATCGCAGTTTGGCTAGCAAATCCATTTGACCTTCCCTTGTGGGTGCAAATCTAAAATCTCAATACCATTGATGTCAAACTATGATTGATTTACGTTTTGATTGGACGAACCCTTTGTGAATAGAACCAGTTCAAAGTTCAAAATGAAAGAGTTTCGTTTGCTTTGAAATTTCGCTCATTCATGAAGTCATCTTTTTCAGAATCAAGGGAAAGCCAAACCAAAAACGAAAAAAACGAAAAAGCCAAAAGACAAAGCCAACCAAAAACCCAAAAGAAATTGGGCTCTTTAGCCTTCTGCACTAAATAATCTGAAATTGATTTCAAAATAATCTAGCAACGCTCAAGTCTTCGTAAAACATTGATATTAGCAGCTTTTTTCCGGAATGCCGAACTTTTCGAAAGAATTCCCACCGAATTCTCACCGAATTCGTAGGCTGGTTCTAGCACCTTCATGATCATGTCTGATCCTCTCGCGCCTACACAAAAACAACACTTCTGAACAAGTACAAATCTCACCCTTTGCTCATCATTTGTTATCTACATCAGGTGAAACAGGTAGGAAAAAAAAAGGTTTACGTAAAATCCCTTTCAAATGAAACCCCTTTTCCAACAGAACCCTCTTCATTTGCAGAGGTTTAATCCGGGGAATCCAGCCCGAAAAAAGCACAATGAAAGCTCTGGGGCGAGATCGCCAGAGAGTGGGGCAATTCCTCCCGTGTCGGTAGATGCCCTTGATAATGAAAGAAGCGTATGCAGCGGCGGCAAGGGTAGGGCTTGGAAAGACACGGAAAATAAGTCTACAGACTAGAGTTATTCCAATTCGCGTGAGACTAGGGCCAGAGACTGAGCCAGAAACTGAGCTCAGAAACTGGGCTGGAAACTGAGCTAGAAACTGAGCCAAAAAAACTGAGTCAGAAACTAAGCCAGAAAACTGAGCCAGAAACTAAGCCAGAAACTAAGCTACAGAAACTGAGCCAGAAACTGAGCCAGAAACTTGAGTCAGAAACTGGGCCAGAAACAGCTGGGCCAGAAACGAGCCAGAAAACGAGCCAGAAACCAGCCAGAAACAGCCAGAAAAACGAGCTCAGAAACTTCGGAGCCAGAAACTGAGCCAGAAACCGAGCTAAAACTGGGCTAGAAACTGAGCCAGAAACTGGGCCAGAAACTAAGCCAGAAACTAAGCCAGAAAAAACTGAGCCAGAAACAGCCAGAAAACAGCCAGAAAACTGAGCTGAAAACCGAGCCAGATTTGTAGCAACTGGTAAATCAGACCAAGCAAAACCAGAAGCCAGGACCTTAACCAAGTACAAACTGTTTACAGGTAAAATTGCTAAATGGTAAATAGCTTGGTGGCTAAAAGCTGGATTCTGATGCTGGAAGCTCGTGGGGAAAAATGAAAACGAAATCTCTTGAAACATAGCTGGAGGTATGTTAGACATTTACAAACTGAACCTTTTTATAATAAATTTTTGTTTTCATTCGATAGAGCAAGTGACTTCTGCGCCGAATGGATAACGTAGAAAGCGTGGATTTGAATCAAATTATAGCCAAAACTCCCTCTGGCAAGGGAGCGGTTTTCGTTTTCCCCTTGCTTGCGGAAAATCTTGCAAATCTCTGATTCCGTTTCTACGATATTTGGTTCTTCATTCGATTAGAGCATCGACTTTCGGCGCCGAATGCTACCAAAATAACGTCGTAGAAAGGTTGGATTTGAAACCAGAAATTATAGCCGCTGCAGAATCCCTCTGGCAAAGTGGACGTGGGTCTGCGCGGAAAATCCTGCAAACTCTGATTCTGATTTGCACCCCTAGCGTTACTCTGGTGACCCAGAAAAAAATGACATAACCCTGGGGTGGTCTATGTGGGGTTCAGAATAGAGATAAAAACGTAAAACTTAAACTTAAAAACAATGTAAACCCTTCTCTCCTCAGCTTTACCAGCGCGACAAGGTGTTTCTGGACCGATGGATTGCCGTTTTGCACTCCGAGTTTTGCAATGAGAAATCGATCAAAAGTTGAACTATGCATAGTTTGAGAGGATTATTTTAAAAGGATTATTTTAGATTATAGGATAAAAATGCGAAATTTTCAAAGAAGAACGAAATTCAGGAAAGACAAATTACGTACGTTATGCCCGGAAGCAAAGTTAGTCTGGTAAAAAAGATTCTCACAAGGTAAAAAAGCTTAGAATCTGAGAAAATTCGGAGATTAGAGTATTAGATAGCTTATTAAGGAGTAAAAAAAAAGGACTCCAATCATGGAGCTTCCATCTTCAAAACTCAACCTCAACCAAAAGCCGACAAAAGCCCAACCGGATCGATTGTATACGACTCCCGCTTCTTTTGATACAAAAGAGAAAAGTAAACTAAAAATTGAAGAAGTTATCGGACATTTGATACACTATTTAAATTGGACAGCCCAACACGTGCCGAAGATATTTGAGCTCAAAGGGAACGGAAGGCGACTCTTTATATGTACCCGGGCTTTCCCCCTTTGCCATGGTAAATTCAACTTGAGATCAGATTTTCTGGTGTGGATGGTTAATCTAAATAGTTTTGCATCATGTAGATGCTCCAAGTCTTTCTCTATCGATTGGTAAAAAAACGACAAATTCGACCACCCAAAACCGAGAAATTGAGCCAAAGCTTTGGCTGCCAATGGCAAAGGGGGCAGGGCTAAGCAGGATGTACGATGCCCTTTACACGCATCCATGGGCGCGCGACGACTTTTAACGAATTTTGTACCATTCGATGCTCCAAGCCTTTCTCCATCGATTGGTACAAAACGCTTATAAATTCGACCACCCAACACCAAAAATTTGAGCTCAAAGTTGGTTGCCAATGGCAAAGGGGGCGGGGCGCGTATAAAAGGTTTCACAATCAGCCAGATCATTTTTGAGTTGAATGAAAACAATCCCAAATTTCGAATCTTTGTCATTTTAGTGGATCTGAACGCAGCGAGTTGCCCTTGATTATTCGGCTTTGATGACCGATTCACCGAGGAAGAAAATCCAGGACCCATTGCGACGACCGCCAACTCTTAGGAAATCTCAAAGAGATGAATCGGATCATCGTCATTCCACCGCTTTCCTCTAGACTCATGTAAGTTTCACGAGTTCACGAGTCACGAGACCCACTCGAAGGCGCTCTTTTTTCTGCTATGACCATTCTTGGAGGCATATAAACACTTGAATAAATGAGCCAAGCTAGGCTAACAAGGGAGAAGGCATAGAGTCATTATCGATTTTTGAACTTCTTGCCTGCTTGAACCCAATTGGAGGTGCCGTCCATGGCGTCCATGGGCAGTCGAACTTGAATCTGTATTTAGTTTTTGCCCAATCCTTTTAATTACAAGGAAAATCGAGAGGAAATCTTTTGGGGAACGTTCATAGGGAAATTAAGTGGCTAGCAAAAATTGCTCATTAGCCGACCGGGTAACTTAAGCCGCGCTACAAGCTAACAAGCTACACCACTGGACAAATGAAATATCATATTTGAAAAACGACCGTCTTTCGCGCGTCTGTAACTCCCCCTTGTCTTTGAGTTTAAACTATTGAGTGCTATACATTTTCTGAAAGCTCTTTTCAAGGGCTACACAATGGTAATATTAATATTTAGAAATACGGTAAAGACAAGGGAGTTACAGACGCGCGAAAGTGACGGTCGTTTTTCAAATATGATATTTCATTGTCCAGTGGTTAGCTTGGGTAGCCTTAAGACTTCACCTCATAAAAATAAAGGGTTCCCAAAGATTTCGCTCCTATTTTCTCCCTTGCAATTGAAAGGGTTAGGCAAAGACTAAATACATGATACGAATCGGGTCCAGCGGCTCCAGTCCAGTCCAGCAGCTCCAGTCCAGGTCCAGCAGCTCCAGTCCAGGTTCCAGCAGCTCCAGTCCAGGTCCAGCGGTCTCCGTCCAGGTCCAGCAGCCCAGTCCAGGTCCAGCAGCCCTCCAGTCCAGCAGCCCACGGCGAGCCCCCCAGTCCAGGTCCGGCAGCTCAAATTGGGTATTCTGAAGCACTTGAAGTTCAAAACAAAACCGATAATGACTCTATGCTCCTCCCTGTAAATTTTATCAATCAATTTACCCAAATTGCTACTTTTTTTTGAACTATACACTAATTTCAGCGGAATCGATAATGGAGAAAAAGTAAGTCTCGGGATAGAAGAGAGAGAAGTAGTGAGAGAGAATAGCGAATCTCATGAGCAATCTAACACGTTTTACCTGTCTCACAATGCTTAAAACCGTTAAGCCGCTCAAAAGACACGTAGAGCCACAAAAAACATTTTTCTAGACAATCAAAATAGTCACTGGAAACCTTTAGCGTCACCAACCCTATTGGATCTCCAAAATCTGTCCTTGTTTCCGACGCAGAGCTTGGTAGTTAGTGTGCGGCTTTGTCACAAAAGCTAGATGCTGAACTAAATGCGAACTAAACTAGATGCGAACTAAACAACTAAATCCAACCTGCTGAACTAAACTAGATGCTGAACTAAATGCTGAACTAAATGCTACAAACTGTTTGAGCGCTTGCAAAATGTAAAAAAAAACAAATGAGTGAAGTGGTGAAGATGATGTGGTTTAAAATAGAAGTGTAAGCAAGATCACAAAGAAATTTGTGAGCTTTCTGTTTCGGAACAAAACTCATGTAATTAACTTGTGAAATCTTTAGCTAAGGATGCATACGCCGAATGCCTAATCATGATTAATCAACGCTCAGCCAAACGAAAACCCTCATTTTATTAGAAAAACTTTCTATATCATATCGATTATTTAATTGCATCATTTAATGATTCACGATTTCTATAAACAAATATACTTGTAGTTGTTGCAAATAAAAGCCTCGCTTTAACAAAGCTTTTCCTTAAATAGTTAAATAGCTTAAATAGTCTTAAAAATAGTTTTAATCATTTTAGAAAAATAAGTAAAAAATTTGTCGGGTCAGGGGTGTCGAACCCAGGTGGGCCAAAGGGAGACGCCTAGACTATGGGATGAGCGCACTAACCCCTGAGACCACGAGGCCCTTTTGAAGACCCGCAACTAGCAGCCTGCTATAGGCAATAGTCTTCTTACTCCCGGACGAAATTCGAAAAATCTTTTAAAATCATCAACTTTGAGGCAATTTTTCTCAAAAATTTGGTCAGTCAGCGGCGTCGAACCTGGTGCGAGCACAAGGCAAGGCCCGCCCAGACCCATGGGACGAGAGTACTAACCCCTAGACCACAGGGGGTCCCTCTTCGAACCCCCCGGCATACTAGCAGCCTTATAAGGCAACGGTCTTATAAGCTTATTCGAAATTTCCTTTAAAATCACTTAAACTCCTTTTGAGGTGGGTAATTTTCTCAAAAATGTTGTGCCTGCTACCCCAGAGATCTACTTTTCAGATAAAGAACACTTTTTTCCAATAAAATGCCCATTGTCGTTTGGCTGGTGAATCTGTGTAAAGTAGATAAATGAACCCTAGGGGAATTCGGGCACCAAAAAGTGATCTTCTTCTTTTTCACACTATGTCTGGATTTCCGTAAAAAAATTAAAAGACTAATACTAACGATTAAAAACGACTGAAAAACGATCTTTTCAGTATCTCCGCGCTCAGCGACATCCGTCGAAAATCTCGCGCCAACCTCGAGTTCGACTGGCTGGCAGCTGTGGTCGAGCGTCTTCTCCTTCTCCTTTCCCTGCTTCTTTTCGCTTTAATGAGTGTCGGTATCAATCTAATCGGTTGGTATTATTGGTACATTGCCGGTTTTCAATACACAGATTTTTATCTCGTTGATACAACCATTTCATCAGATTTCATTTTCATGATTTTCGATCTTTTCATGAGCTTTTTCATCATTCTTCTGGGTTCATCTACTTGAACTTGCACTTTGTATATGTCTCGACGGGTTCTTCGATTGTGCTTCTTGATTTTTCTCGGTTCTCCTGTGTCGCAAAGAAACTTGTGTCAAAAGAATTTTACGGGTTTTGACTAGCGAATGAACAAAGTTTTGCCTCTCTATTTCTATGCTTTTTCTTTGATCTCTTTTCAATTTGAATGCAATGCGTTTTTACTTGGGAAATTTGAAGATAAAGTTTTTGAACATTACAGAAAACCTTACAAAACCTTATAAAACTCTACAAAACCCGTACAAAACCTTACAAAACCTTACAAGACCTGACAAACCCTTAAAAAGCTTGCAAGGAACCTTACAAAACCGTACAAAACCTTTACAAACCTTACAAAACCCTACAAAACCTTACAAAACCTTTACAACCTCTACAAAACCCCTACAAAAACCTTACAAAACCCTGCATACAAAACCTTACAAAAAACCTTACAAACCCTAAACCCTTACAAATTTACATTAAAAAACCTTCGCTAAAAACCTCCAAAATACAAAACCTTACAAAACCTTTCAAAACCTTACAAAAACCCTACAAAACCTTACAAAACCTTTCAAAACCAAACACTAAATTAAAACCTTTTAAATTTAAAATTTTAAAACATAAAACCTTACAAAACCTTTCAAAACCTTTCAAAACCATAAAACCTTAAAAACCCTCAAAACCTTAAAATTCAAACTTCAAGACATAAAATCAAGGTGCTTTATAAGTGAGAAGCGTACAAATCAAAGCTTTATAAGTGAGACACCTTCTTTCAAATCAAAGCTTTATAAGGAAAGCTTACAAATCAAAGACTTTATAATTGAAACCTTTCAATTCAAAGCTTTATAAGTAAAATCTCTCAAATCGAAGCTGTTATAGGAGTGAAAAACCTTACAAATCACACCCTCGAATCACATCACGAGAAAAAATTAACAATTAACAGCGAATTAGCAGCTAAACTGTTGAATTCTCGTATGACGTCAACCTGATTACTTATAGAAAGGATTTTGAAAAAGAAAAAAAAAAATGATAGTTTGATGTTCAATTCTTCGATTTTTAAACGAAATCCTAGTTTGACAAATCGACAATTGTAGTAGCTTTGAGGAAACGCGTGGCAAAATAAGCAATCTCTTTTTATGGGCTTCTTTGATACATGAGCCAATCTCCGTCAAGAACCTCATTTCTGGCCTATTCTTGCTTTCTTGCGCCTATTTCTTATCCATTTCTTGCCCATTTCTTAGCCTATTTCTTTGCCAAATAAAGACCCTCGCAAACGCTTTTCCTTAAGAAATACGAGCTCTTGTTGAGCTTTTAAAGAAATCGCATCGTTTTAACTCGAATTTATTGTAGGTATTGCAAGTGTCCGAAGTGTGTGGATCGGTTTTCATATTCAACAGCAAAGAATAGTAAAAAAGTTCCCCCGATGTCTTTTCCCTCCCTTTTAAAACTGCGTCGCTTTTGGGATAGAATAATAAAACAATCGATTTATGATTTGTTTTATCAGAAAGTTCTATTACTTATTGACACACCCTTAGAAGAAATTCTGAAAAGCTCGGGTTATTTCCATTTTTTTAAAGCTGTAAAGTCGAGCAGTGAAAAGCGATGAAGCTCAGCACTTTTGTGCACTTTTTACCATAGAAACTTATTTTGATGTCAAAAGAGAAAAGATAGAAAATAAAAAGTTAGGTAGATAGACAAATTTTCATAAAATTTCATCAAACCCTCATTTCATTATATGTCCATTGTAAGGGATTGCAGAACAAACAAGAATTCTCGTTCGGATTTGCTTTAAAGCGAACCAAAATTTGTCTAAAAATTAGCTAAATGAAAGAATTAATGTTTTTTATTTCAAACAAAACCACACGTTGATCGTAATTATTCATTCGTAAACGGATTTGCTTTAAAGTGGACTCAAATTTGCTTAAAAATGGTACTTCTTTAGTATCGGGGGGGGGAGTAGATTTTTGTCCATGTTTTCCCTCTTGATTTTTCACATTTCACAAGGGAAACCAAATTTAGAGAGATAAGGGGAACCAAATTTAGAGATGAAATATGGAACCAAGATAAGGAACCAAATTTAGAGAGATAAGGAACCAAATTTAGAGAGATAAGGAACCAGGATTTAGAGAGATAAGGTATTAGGGGATTTTTTGGTAAACTTTTGAACTTAATTCAGCTATTTTATTAGGTTGGTGGAAAGATAATCGAAATTTGGGCCTCTAACTTCAAGTCCAAAACTGTGCCAATAGCCAATGCCAAGCCAATAACAAATGAATTTATTCAAAGTAAAAGCATCAGCATCTATACACAGTTTAGTAGCAATGACGCAAAAGGACTCTTGTTTCAAAACGCAAAGGACTGCAAAAGTTTGAGTCTTGTTTATTTCGATTATTTTCCCACCAACCTAATAGATAGAGCCTGATTCAGGGCTAGATTTCTGTACGAATTTCGTGCTAAAAAGTTTTAAGAACTTGGGAAAAATCATGCGGAAACTGTGTGCCAAAATCTATCCCCCTCTTCCTCCAGCGAAAGTGTACAGGGTACATCTCTCGCTGGAGGATCGATGTACAGAGCATCTTCAGCTCCGAACCAAGCTGATATTTTAGTTACTATTGTTATTATTGAATGATTTGTCCGTTTGGCTCGGAGCTGACAATCCGAAAATTTAAATTTAAATTTAAAAAAAGGCCAGACAAGATTTTTGAGACTCTGAAATTTGAAATTTGACCCAATTTTGCTTAAAAATTAGCTAAATGAAAGAATTAATCTTTTTTATTTTAAAGAAAATCACATATTCATTGACTAAAATTATTCATTTATAAATGTAAATTTTAAAAAGACGGACAAGAGACGAACTTTTCGAGTAAACTAGTAGTTTGAAGTTAGTCGTTTGAATTAACAATAGTAGGATGAAAAAAAACTTACCTAAGCGACGATTCACTGAATCAGAACCTAAAAAAAACCTATGCCAAGTCTCCAAAATGCCTCAAATATGCCTCAAATAAGGCCTCCAGCTCCAATAACTCCAATATGACAAGTCACTCGCTCCCTAACTCATTCCAGGCGTAACTATCCTCTCTCCCGATTTGGCATTGAATCAGATTTTGTAGCTTGTTAGAACTTTCTATCTCGGATTTATCATTTACTTCTGCAAAATCTACTAGGTCAATATTTATCTATGTACTACGATGTTTTATTAATGAATCCTCTTTTTGGTGGAAGGGGAAAGCGTTCGCTTTTGATGCATAGAAATCGCCGATTGTCTAGTCCCCAGATTGGCGCTGCTAATTGTTCCTACAAGTTTAGCGATATAGTTCTAGAAAATTCTAGGAAATTGTTTTAGTTCTAGAAAATCTGAGGCTAAAAGCACTTATTTTAAAAATAACTATTGTACCAAAACCAGTTTTTGCAATCAGCTCTATTTTGGTATCACTCGATGAGGAGCCATAGAGTAAGGTATAAAGCCTATCCTGGCGGCAACGGGACATGTGTTGGTGTAGCTCATTGGTAGAGAATTCGGCGGTAAGAGGTCGCGGGTCCGGGGCGAGGTCCGGGGTCCGGGAAGGGTCGCAGGTCCGGGTAGGGGTGGCAGGTCCGGGGTAGGGGTCCGGGCAAGGGTCTGGGCAGGGGTCGCAGGTCCGGGTAGGGTCCGGGCAAGGGTCGGAGGTCCGGGTAGGGGTGGCAGGTCCGGGCAGGGTCCGGGCAGGGGTCGCAGGTCCGGGTAGTGGGTCCGGAGGTAGGTCCGGGTAGGGTCCGGTAGGGTCCGGGTAGGGTCCGGGTAGGGGTGGCAGGTCCGGGTAGGGTCCGGGTCAAGGGGTGGCAGGTCACGTGAAGGGTCCAGGCAAGGATCGCGGGTCGGAGAGGGGTGGCGGTTCCGAGTAGGGTCCGGGCAGGGGTCGCGGGTCGGGTAGGGGTCGCAGGTCCGGGTAGGGTCCGGGCAGGGGGTGGCGGGTCGGAGAAGGGTCGTAGGTCCTAGACGGGTAACGGGTTTCCAGCTGTTTCTGGAACTGTTTCTAGAACTGATTCTCTAGGCTAAGCCAAGCCAAGGCTTTGATCTGGCCAGCGATACTTAAATGCGATTAAATGCGTTGAAAGTGAGCCTGGTTTCGTTTAATTACCTAGTTATTATGACACATCCAGCTACGATTGAGAAAAATCTGTCATTACTAAAAAACCCTTCACCACCTCAATAATCAATTCAAACACCCGTCAAATTCAATTTTTCGCCACAAATTTCTTTGTGGACAACATTTTCTCATTTCTAATTTTGATCTTTTCCAGTCATTCTTATTCATTTCATTTCAAACGTCATCTCGGAAAGCAATTTTGAATTTTTAGCTTGCGTAGAGCTATCTTTTGAATCAATTCGAAAGGGATTGCGTTTCTCGATGACCAATGCTGATATTGCGTAAATTTTAGTTTTTTTTCACAAATGACATACTTATTTTTATGTTTCAAATTGAGAAAACGTTAAAAGAAAGCCATTTTGTTCTAAGTTTTGCTTTGTTTTGCTTTGTTTGAGTCAAAATTTCTTTCCTGGACCCGGGGAAAGCTTTTCTTTTTTGTTTAGAGACAGATTCTGTTCTCAAAAGCTAAACATGAGTTTTTGAAACTGTTTTCATAAACTTTTTCTTTTCCAAGCTTGATATTATTGCAATAAAAATTGCATTGAACTCCTAAAACCCCATTGCACCCCTAAAATTTTTCTTTTTTCAAACATTCTTTCATAGTAAATGTTATTTTGAGAAAGATTAATATTGGGTTGGTGAATTGAAAACTGCGGGCTCTTGTGTGTGTTTTTCGGTGCGTTTTCATGTAAGATTTTAATTTTCGCGCAACGTCGCATTCCAAATGACGTCGCCGGTAGTCGAAGGTAGTCGATGGGAGCGCCGCGTCGTCGTTTCTTTTTCATTTTCAAATCATTTCTTTTTATCAGATTAGTTGAAAGTATTGTTTTACGCGATAAATTTTGTGATGAAATGAGAAAGGAATCTATTTCCAGTCGAGAATTCGGAACTTTTCGTAGGTCGAACCACAATGAAGGCCAAAACTATTGGGTTGGTGAATTGAAAACTCCGGGCTATTGTCATATGTGACAGTTTGAGCACTTTCTTCAAAAGAAACCCATTTTGGTGTCAATGGAAAAGTTGTAGAGAATCGAAAATCAAGCCTATATCCAAATTTTCAGAACGATTCAAAAGCTGGTTTTCAAGAAATGCCAAATTTACGAATTTTCACAAAACCTGCATTTTAAGCGAAACTACTAAGTGTATCTTTTTGGAAATTTGGCTATAAGCTTGATTTTTGATTCTCTACAACTTTTCTAGTGACACCAAAATGGGTTTCTTTTGCGGAAAGTGCTCAAACTGGGACTTCTCCAGTCTCGAGTCCTCCATTTTTGAGTCTCACACTTGTCTCACACAAAAACCAAAATCCTACTACGAAAGAGGAATCCGCAAATTGCCTGTAAAATGGGCAGAAGTCGTCAATAATAATTGAAATTATGTGGAATGAATTGATGGTTTTGTGTTCAATAAATTTTAGCTCAAAGCCGCAGTTTTCAACTCACCAATCCAATAGTTAAAAAGTGGCTTTGATTCGGGTTAGGAAATTGGTATTTGGGAGGATTCAGATTAGGAGTAAAGACAAGTAAAGAAAGTAGAAAATGAGGTAGAAAAGTAGGGTAGAAAATGAGAAAATCGGTTTAACGTTTGAACTAAGCAGAACAGAATCTAATGGGCTCAAAAGTTGTGGGAAATGATCAAGATTTGTCGATTCATTGATGTCTAACTCTTTTTGCTCAACATCAAGCATTCATTTTTCCTTCAAAAGGTTATTCATCTTTTGAATTTGTAGATTTTCCTCTAGAAATTAGCTTGCAAAAAGGCAAATTTGCTAGATTTATCAGGTTTTTTGTCTTTTTCTCTTCAAGAAAACACGTAATTTTCTTTGTAAATCGAAAATTTTTCTTAGAAAAGACTAATGTTTTCGTTGTCTATCCATTTAGGGCTGCTAGTTTAGTGGCTATTAGTCATAAACCCATTCCAAATGGGTAAATGAGGACCTTAGTAAGAAAATAAAGAAGGGGGTGTGGAAATGTCGGTGGGGGAAAGAATAGAGAGAATTTTATAAAAGCACTGTAAGATGAGAGCCTGGGATCTCGAGGCAGACGTCAGCCCCATTCTCCTAAATAAAAGGACCCGGATTACGAAAATCGTACTGCGACTGTAGTTAGAGATGTTGCTTTGCCTTCTTTGATTTGAATACTAGCAAATCTAGACAATTCTGACTAATAGTTTTGATCTTTTCCAACTCTAATACCCTTTTCAACTCTAGTCCAACCCTTTCATCTATTCTTGAAAGTTTTTGAATGCCTTTTCAAATCCCAAACTTTCACAAGTTATATTAGCATTGTTTAATATTTTCTATTTCTATTTTCTATTTCTATTTTCTATCAATGATACTTTGATTTGAATTCCTGGAATGGAAGAAGTAGACTTGCTTCGGGACAAAACGATACAGAACAAAAAATCAGCCTACTCCAGCTACTCCAGGCGCTTGATCGTGCTACTCCAAGCGCTTCATCTAGCCTCCAGAGTATCGGATTCCAATGGCCTTTGTTTTATTTAAAAGCCAAGATTTTAAGCTATCTAATGATATCTATCACTTAGATTTTTCTGTTGAAAAAGTCGATCAAAAACCTTTTCGAAAATTAGCGAGACAATTCCAGAGCAACAGAGCTATCTCGTTAAATCTCGATAAGCTTTTTAACCGATTAGAACTTTTCATTTTCATTCAAAAGCCGCATTCCACATTTTTCTCCGCTTTGCATCGCTTTAAGTTCTGTGGAGAGGCTAGAATTTAGTGGAAATTAGTGGGAATTGATTTCTTTGAATTTCTTTCAATTTCTTTCATTATTGGATTCATTTTACGATCAAGAATTTCAGATTCAAGCTTCAAATTCATCAAAAAAAGAAAAGATGAGAACTTGGTGTACCCTATTGGCCCTTTTCGCCGTCCTCATTTCAGTGATCGAATGCGGAAAAAATCGAGGAGTCGCTCTCGGTTTTGGTGGCTAAAATTGGATTGAATAATGCTATTTTTCAGACTATAAGAAGCTAATAGCTCATCTTTTTATTCATTTATCTACAAATTTACATATGTTTTTTCAGGCAAACGCTCTGACGAGGAGGGTCTCTCCTTTGGGCCACAATGGAAAAGAGCGGTTTGGTTTTAAACATGCAAAATTTGCTACATACTTTGAATCCATCGAACAAAGTATTAAATGTTTAACTAACAAGGGAAGGGTCAACTGGCTAAGCCGGTCAACTGCTATGCGATCTATTCGACGCAGAATTTCATGCTGATTCCAAATATATATTCGGTTTTTGCTAAATGACAATCTGTCAAGTGTTATAAGTGTCTAAAGTTAGGACGCTGAAAATGTAGCTATTTGGGTCTTAGCGGCCTCCCTGGGTCTTAGCGGCCTTCCTGGGTTTTAGCGGCCTCCCTGGGTCTTAGCGGCCTCCTTGGGGACTGGTTTCAGTTCGGCTGTGGCCGAGTGGTACGGCGTTCGTTTCCATAATCGGACCTCACGAGTTCGACCCCCCAAAGATCCAAAGTGGGGGTCGAACTCGTGAGGTCTCGCTCTGGAAACGCACGTCGTACCACTCCGCCACGGGTGCACCGAAACTCGTCCACGAGGAAGCCGCTAAGATCCCATAGAGGCCGCCAAATGACTACATTTTCAAAACAAAACTTTAAACACTTATAATTTTTGACAGATTGTCATTAAGCAAAAACCGAATATAGATTCGAAATCAGCGTAAAATTCTACGTCGATTGGTATAGCATTTTATCGGCTCAGGTCTTTTCTTGTAAATAAAACTTACAATTAGGTAACTATTAGTACTTTGAAAGTTTTGATCAGGTTGATCAGGTAGTCCAGGTAGTCCAGGTAGTCCAGGTAGTCCAGGTAGTCGAGGTAATCTCAGTGTCAGCACGGGTCTAGTCTGTCTTGGAACCCTAGTTTCAATAACTATGTATTTTGAACAGATTTTTGAATGTTCTAATTGTCACGCGTACAACTGGAAGGCTTTCTGTCTATGATCTGAATGAATGATCTAATGATTTTGAAGTTCAAAAGTTTATTTTTTTTGGTAAAACATTTCCAATTGATTCCCAGTTATCAAATAGGCATTTGTGATTAAAATAAACAATTCCGAAATTGCATAAAAATTGAATGAAGATCCTTGCGCCTTGAATGAAGATTCAATGAATTTCAGCCAAACAAATTCAACCTCGGCTTCGGGAAACGCTCAGGAGGAAAGCCGAAATTCGCGTTGGGTTTCGGAAAACGGAGTGAAATGTACGAGGATTTGGATGGTAAGTGAAGAAAATTGAAAGGAAAAAGAATGCTAAAATAAAGCCTAGATGAATTCTACTGAAATTGTTGATTCTTCTAAAAGAAACGTGACATTTTGTTTTCTTTTGGCTCGCTTTTCTCTTTGCTGACGAATAAATTATTGTGTTGACGGGGTTTTGTCGAAAAAACAAATTGTCAAATTGAATTTTGAACTTCTAACTAACTTCTAACTGTCAAAAGTGAACAAACGAATGCTAATTCTACTTCTAAAGTTGAACTTTTACTTAAAAATGCATGAAATTTACATTTCCTCGACTTGTCCTTAACTTTTGGTGGACTTTTTTTTCAAAATTGAAAATGCACCCTTCTGGTCGTTTTTTTTCATCTTATCAGCCCGTTTTAGGAAGAAAAATAATAAATTCAATACGCCAGAAGGGGTTCGTTTGCGTTTTTAAGCTCAAATTATATGCATATTCAATTTTTATGTGTTTTAATCGATCAATAAGTGTCTAAACTAAAAAATCTGATTAATAAAAAGAAAATTTAGATGAACCCGAGCCAAATGACGAATACTTTGAGTAAGTTTTCACCTTTATTAAAAGATTTTTTTCATTTGAAATGCTTTTAAACCCGGTTTAGACTGGGCTGTCTTGGGTTTTGCATTTGAAACGAAATTGCTGCTAGAAATCTCAGCTTTTTGTTGTTAGAGTAGATAGAAAGTAGATTAAAGAGAGCTTAGCAGATTCTTTACAAGAGTTGATCAACAGATCCAGCTCACCAAATGTTAATGAGCTATAGACCGCAGAATTTTACGCTGATTTCGAATATCTGATTTGTTTTCTGAATGTTTCTGAATCGTTCGCAACTTGGCAAACAACTTTTGGCTTCTCTTTATCAGGTTTAAGCGCGTACCATTCGAAAATGGTTGCATGGTGTGGGGGCTAGTTGGTTAGGATACTGAGTAGCTAGTCAAGGGTTCGAATCCGCTCACTTTCTTCTTTTTGAAAATACTTTTTATGATGTCTCTCATGGCTTCAAGTCTCTCATAGCTTCAAGTCTCTCATAGCTTCAAGTCTCTCATAGCTTCAAGTCTCTCATAGCTTCAAGTCTCTCCTATCTTCTGTATCACAAATTGATAACATAATAACTTTAACAAAAAAACAAACAAAATAACGCAAACGATTGAGCACAAATTAACACGTGCGACAACAATCGATAAAGTGAGCAAAACATAATTTAACATCACATCGAGCACAACGCATACATCGGCCATTGCCAGCATATCATAGTTTGTTCTATGCCAGATGACGCGCGTTTGTATTTGCACACAGGAAACACATAGAATAGATTTTCTAAAAAGGAACAAAGTGATCGGATTCAAACCCTCGAGTAGCTAAACCGTATCCTAATCCATTATCCACTAGACCACGCAGCCATTTCCACCTCGTGCGCACGTAAGCCTTATAAAGGAAGGACAAATTGAACGCGCTTCTGAATCATTTTGCAAGAACGAATCAGATATTCGGAATCAAAATTCTTCATCCGTTGGTGTATGGTATATTTCATTTGATGAGTTGATCTGTTGCCCATCCCTTATTCGTATATTTTCCTAAAAAATGCTTATAACGCTTAATATTTTTAGTCTTTCCTCTGACGAGGCTCTCAGCTTCGAGAAGCGTTCTCCGAGCTCTCATCCCTCAATGAAAGGGCTTCAGAAATTCAACTTAGGACTCGGAAAATAATGAGTTTCTCATTTCAATAAATATTTTCGTCGTTTAAAATCAAAAACAAAAACAAAACCATTTAAAATGAAAAATTTTATTAAAACATGTGAAAAATGACATCAGAAAGCTCAAAATTATGCGTTTTTTCATAGGAGATTGGATTGGGGTAAAAGAAGAGAGAAAATAAACAAATAAAAATAGAAATGTCATGACAAAAATAGAAATATCTTTCAAATAGACTAGTTTACATTTATGACTAGATATATAAAATAGTAGTACTTCAAGATTTTTGTGTGGAAATGTGCCTGAATCGAGTGAAAATCGAAAAAAAAACTTGGTGACCGGTATGATTTTGGTGTGGAGTACGGTAAGAGTACGGTAATAAGTATCTAAAGAATAAAAATACACTAGAAAATCAGCTAGAGATAGAGAACTAGAGACTCAATTAAACAAGTGAAACACGAAAAAAAAATTGGAAACCAAAAAATACCCACAACTTTCGATGCAAAATAAGTGGACTTTGTGTACTTTGAAGTTCTTTAAACGCACCTTTTCTGGGGCACAGAACCGTAGTGTGCCAGCAAAAGGTGTGTTCCTATGAGCTCAAAGTACCCTCGAACTGTTCATTGTCCTGCTAACATCGATACAAATGTTAAGGATTCCTTCTCTGTCTCGGTTTGATCATCTCGGATAATTCCCATGTCTCGTCCTCTGTCAACGAAGTGAAACACTTGAATGCGGCGATGATTCGATCATCTCTCGTGAAAGAATAGTTCCTGAAAATAGCTTGAATTGAACATTTCATTTTTCAATTTGTTGGCCATAGCTAACGTTTAACTAGTATTCTAAACAAGCACTTTCTCTAGATCCAGGCCACCAAAGCTATTCGCTATCCAATTTGGGATATTAATAAAGTTAGGAGCCACTTTTTTTTTTGCTTCTTGGGTAACTTTTTGCGCAGAATCCGAAAATCCCCATCCCGCAATCAGATTTTTGCGTTTTTGCTAAGAAAATGTAACTTTTTCGGGAAAATTAGCAAATTAATTTTCTTTTCATTTTGAATATTTTTTTTGGTTTTGGAACTGATTTGTAATCCTAAAGAGGACCGTTGGGTTGAGGGCTTTAGGTTTTCATCCTTATTCGCAAGGGATGGCGGCAAGAAAACTGTCGTATTTGTGACCAGAAGTGGTAGAACGGGTCATGCTTAGCAAAAAAAAAAACAAAAAAGAACTACTCAGCAAAAACGCAACAATCGGATTTTGGGATGGTGATTTTCGAACACTACGCAAAATGTTACCCAAGAAGCAAAAAGAAAAAGTGTCCCGCAACTTTATTAGTAGCTGACCATCTTCTATCCGGGGTCAATTAGTGCGTTGGATAGCAAGACTGGCGTTGGCGGATCCGGCTAGCGGATAGCTAAATTAGTCAGCCACCTCTGGTGGTGGTATTCTAATTCAAATCCAAAAATCAAGCACTCCAAATTGATCGAAACTTCACTGCGTAATAGATTCTGTTGATCTTGGCCTCACTGATCAGAATGTAAAATTGTACAAACACTTGAGAGAACCAACAGCTATTCTCTCCTTTGCTCAACCCACCATCTTTTCAATTTTCGAATCGAGTCGAGAATGGCGAATTGTTGCCATCTCTTGCCAAAGTTCAACAAATCCGTTCTTCCTTTCACCGCCTCAGCGTGGAGATAATTTACGTTGCCGACGTGTACAAAGGTCAAATCTTGAAGGACAAGACCACTAAAATGATAAGTTTTCGGAATCATCAAATTAGAGAACTTTAGAGATTTAGAATTAGAGAAATTAGAGAATCAAATTCTTATAATTTTAGAACTTTTAAGTTTTAATTTGAAGAAATATAGGAAAACTTACACGTAAGGAATGCAAGGTGGTGCCGTTTCTACGAGCGCCGTTCGGTAGATTTTGAACGATCCCGAGGAATCCATGATGACAGCGTGCTCCTAGAGAATAAATTATATCACACTATAGATTAAGCACTATGAATTATCTAGTTTAAGCTGTAATTTTCTTATTTTATCCTTACTTTCAGTTGTTCGGTTGCCATTTTTCCCCATTCCAAGCGTCGCACTGGGCCCGAGTCGAGCGCCGACAAGATCGCCAGATAAGCATTGAAGTTGCCCAAACGACGGAGTTGCTGAAAAAAAAAAATCGCATAATATATAAAGTATGAATATTTTTACATAATTACTCAAAAGATTTAAAGATGAAATCAAAAATCTGTCCAACCTTCATGATTTTCACGAATTTGTTCATGTAGCGCTCTCGTTCCTTGTGCTCTTTCGGTGTCAAAACCACTGTTCTCACCCAATACGACATCTAAAATTTACATCGATTTTGGCTTTATCTTGAATTTGAGATTTTTGAATCCATTTTGATCTCAGGTTTTGTATAAAGTGCTCATTTCACACTCACTTTGTTAAACTGCTCGGTGAAAGCGACCAAATTTGGGCACCGTTTCTCATCTTGCGCCTCGGCCCACCACAGGAGTTCGGCTGGTTCGATCGCTTGGAACAAGCGTTGATCGAGTAAAGTCAGCTGTTGTGCAATGGTTGCTGATCGAAAATCCAACAGGGTTTCTCCTCTGAAAGAATTCGATCTTTAGAATCTTTGGAACTTCACGAGTTGAATAGGATCTTGCAATCTCTTGCAAAAGTTCAACAAAGCGATCATTGAAGACTATTGTTTACTGATCTATGCAATCGTTTATGACAAAATAAAAATTTACGTTTAAACTTTAATAATAAGCTGAAACGTACTCTTATGTTGCATTCCTTCTAAATCAACTCACTTCTTTAGCCGATCCATGTAGACTGTTGGTTGTCTAACCACCGCGCTTGATTCTATTCTTTCGATGAGACGAGTTCTAAAAAAGTTATATCTTAATTAAATTATATCCTTCTTTCTCCGATCAAGTTTTGCTAAACACTTATTTCCCATGAGGAAATAATTTGAGTTAGGAGGAAAAAAGGTACGCGTCTTTCCTCGCATAAAAAACTTGCTCCTCACATAAAAATATTTTAAGTGAAAGTGAGAGAGAAAAGAAAGGAAGGCATGGGAAATTTTGATGAAATACGCTGAGAAAAAGGTTGAGATTTCAAAGCAAATCTTTGAAATTGAGAAGTTTGCTTTGTAGTTTGTGCCCTTAGAAGCCGCATGCATTCTGGCATGCGAGTTGAGTGCGTCAGGAGTCGTGCTTTTGCTAGAGCCCAAAGTACAAAGCCACTGCGGTTCAGTCGAACCAAAACTACAATTTTCGTAAGTAATTTCTCACCTCAATAGCCTAGCCAATTGAAAATTCCCATCTCGAATCAATCGATAAACAAAATTCGTAACAATTGCGACGAGTTCTTTGTTGATTTCCACCGTACACAGCTCATCAACCACTCGAACGATGACGGAAAAGGTGAGACGAGCCGCTTTTTGAGAGGCTGGTTCGGAGGATAACGCCATGTACACATATCTATAGTATTAAAGATTTAAAGTATAATCTAATGTAATCACCTGTGCGTTAACTTTTGCAAGAGATCATGAGATGAGGCGAAAGTGCGATAGGTCGAGAGGAAAGCTTCTTGATAGAGAAGTGAACCGCTGGCTTGGGTGGCGAAAACGATTAGAGCATCGATTGGGCCACCTCGGATCTGAATTGGAAGTTTGAATTGGGATAAGATTATCAAAGTTATCATAAAAACATCTTATCAACGGATACTTAGTATAAAAAGTGCTATGGCTCACACAATTGAAAACTTTTTCAAATGACTGAAAGCTAAAACGCGCAACACGACTATCACGATCCAGTTAATAGATGTTACAGTAACCCAGAGCTAACTATAAACTAGGTTACGGTAGCTAGGAATGCTTAGAACACCCGCTCAAGGTATACTATTATAAAACCATTGCAGAAACTTTTTAGACGCGTCTAATCTAGGCCAGTTACTATACCAGCTAGAACTTACGATTCATAGTAAATGATTGTTTTAACCATTGCTTTAGACTGATTATAATCGATATTATTTTTGAATTCTTTACCTCACTGGGTCGAATAGCAGCCTCTCTATCCTTCAACACAAGATAATCCGTCACATCCAAACACTCGAGTACCGATTTTGGCGCACCAATGTATTTCCTTTCCGGATAAGTGATTGCTTTTTGCTAAAAAATATCATTACTAAATTAATCATAAACCGCTGTTACCTCATAGTCCTGAAATTTCTTCGGCAATCGTATCCGACTTAAATCTGCGCAACTTTGCAATAATTCAGCCAAGTTACTGAAGTCGGATTGAGTGGTGGAGATGCCTGAATGAAATTTTTTTATTTGATTAAAGATGCTAAAAAAATTTTGCATCTACCTGGTGGCAAATGATAGATATACCATTCGAATGGTACATCGAAAGTGGAAGAATCTATCCGGAGAGTCATTTCCAAGTCAAATACATTAAAAGTTTGGTTTGTGAAGAGAATTTCCGCGTTCTCTTTCTCGAGAATAATCGAATTCAAAACGAACTAATCGATTTGGGGTTTCGTCGCTAAAAATGGGGATTGAGAAAATGATGGTGTATCAGAAATCGATTATGAACATGAAGATGAAAATATGTTATCGAATAAAACTTTGGAATGAAACTTAAAGATTCTATAAATCCTAGTTTCTTATCTAAACACGGGGGTGGGACAAATGCTACCTTTTTTTTGCGCACCTGGACATTTGCGCACCTTTTTTTGCTGGAAAAGGCCTTAGAGCTTCGAAAATGTTTTCATAGAGGGGAATCGTATGCGTGGATTCCGAATTTCGACAAATCAGACCTCGCCTGACACGTCAAATTGGGGCTAAAAAGCAAAAACTGCGGAAAAGCGTTAAGTTGCGTAGTTTTTGCCTTTTAGCCCAAATTTGACGT
Source organism: Mesorhabditis belari (assembly GCA_958450365.1). Lineage (NCBI taxonomy): Eukaryota > Metazoa > Nematoda > Chromadorea > Rhabditida > Rhabditidae > Mesorhabditis > Mesorhabditis belari. Next base: position 1,628,440 of record CAUEEP010000741.1, on the reverse strand, counting down.
GTCAGCGAGGTCTGATTTGTCGAAATTCGGCATCTACGCATACGATTCCCTTCTATGAAAGCATTTTCGAAGCTCTACGACCTTTCTTAAGGCCTTTTCCAGCAAAAAAAAAGTGCGCAAATGTCCAGGTGCGCAAAAAAAAAAAGGTCGCATTTGTCCCACCCCCTAAACACAGTATGTCAGCTCAAAAGCATTCAAGAAAAAGATTAAATCTTTAAAATTCTTATGTGAATCAAAAATGTTTTTTCTTGTTGGCTAAATACTTGATTTTGAGCCAGTTTATCTGATCTTTACAATACTTTTAATATAAAAGATACAAAAATTGATTCTAATTATAAAGATCGGGTTAAAATGCTAAAAATTTTCCAAAATCCACTAGTTATTCGATTATAGAAGTATTGGTAAATATTACCCACTAACCAGTCAATACATTGACAGGAATTTTTCAATAACAAGCAACGAGGAGGAATAGAAAGAAGAAAGAAGAAAGAAGAAAAGAACGGCTTTTGAAATGAGATGGTCAAAATGGGGGATGACAACAAAAGGGTCGACCAGGCGAGTAAAAGAATTGACGGGCAGAGAATACCGCTAAATATTATGGGGAAATGGATAGGGGAATTCGAAGAGATACATTTATATAAAGAAAGGTTAACTGGAAAAGTTGGGACTAACCGGTTGTACTGGCAACAACTACAGTCAAAGCTCAATTTCACTTCATAACTAGGCCTGCTTATCGACTTTTGATAAGGACCCTTATCGAAACTTAACGATATCGAAGTTAGCGGCAATATCAAAGGAAATGTTTTCTGTTTGTTTTATGTTTTAAGTTGAAAAACTATCGAAATATAATGTTTTCTCGAGATTAGGCTTAGGGACAAAACTGACAAACAAAAGTTTTGCCAAAAAAGGAATCGAACTCGAGCAAAAAATGCGGCGCTCGTTTTGTATGCAAGCGTCTTATCCACTATACTATAAAGTCACGTTTGAGCTCCAAGAGAGATCCAAGAGAGATCCAAGAGAGATCCAAGTCCAAGAGAGATCCAAGAGAGAACCATTGTATAGGCATCCTTATTCGGCTCCGAATTTTCGCATTTTCACCCTAAAACTTAAAACACGTATAACTTTCTGTAGAAAGCCATTTTGCAAAAAAGAAAAGCAGATTCGGAATTAGCGTCGAATGGTCTATGGCTTATCTCATTTGGCCACATCCTACTGTTGTTTTTCTCTTGTGAGATGTGAGAAAATGGTTTTGGCATAGTTTCGAACATTGTCTTTTGTTTATTTAAGTCATCCATGTTTCTCTTTGATTTCGACGCCGCCCTTTAACCGGACAATGTTCAAAAATATGCCAAAGTCATTTTTAACAGTTCTGGGTGCAACTGTCTTGATATTTTTATTGAGTTGACCAATGAAAAAGGCCAATCTCACAAAAATCTCAAAAGAATTTCGATAAGCAAGCCTAGTAATAACTACTCTCCTTGCTTCTGGAAATGGTTTTCAAGTTTTATCAATGGCTGTTCCAAAACCGTTTTTTTACTAGTTTTGCCTGTCTTGCCTGACTATGAGCCCAAAATTACATAAACTAACAACATGGCTGTCAGTTTGCCAGTTTTGCCTGTCTTGGCTTTTGGCCTGGATTAATTAAATGAACAAAAGAAAACGTTTATAAGTGATTATTGAAACAACATATCCTAAAAGAATCCAAAATCAACAATGGAACATGTCAAGGAGTAAAGAGGAAGTTGCAAAGATGAAAAAAAACTATTAAAACTCAGAGATAAGCCGATTGCCAGTCATTAAGTGGTAATTGAGTAGAAGGAGAACAGATTGCTTCTGAAAAAGTTCATTCACCTACAAAAAGTTGGTAAAGTTGAAAAGTTATCGTTAATATCTTCTCATTAGCTGACTAAATGTGAATGAAACGAGTTTGAAATACGAAAAGCAGTAAAGAAATGCCTAGAGTGATGAGGATTGAAGGTAATGGAAACAGAGAATGAGAGAGACTGCGAGAACTATCCCTTCATTTTTCACCCCAAGGAAAGCCACCTACAACGCAAAAAGTGACAGCCGAAAACATCGAATCTCAGAGAAAAGGTTTGAGAAAGATTCGTGAGAAAAGAAAGACTGATAAAAAGATAAAAGATTGGATGTGAAAAGAGGGGAAATGTCCGCCCATCACTCAATTCTCCACCTTGAACCTCTTTTGCCAAAGAGATAAAGAGATAAAGAGTTCAGACTTGAGAAATGAACCTCCGTTTAGATTCTGTTTTTGGACAAGACTTTGAGTTTTTTTATAAAAACTAGATATCTATTTTGCTGAACTCACCAGACGATGAGAATTCGAAGGTGAGTTTCTTGCGGAATTGCTCCTCGTGAAGGCTGAAAATGCAAAGTGTAAAAAGTGTTTTATTTTAATGTAGCAAAGCTAACTATTAGAAAGATTTTGCAAAAGAGTATCAACTTAACAGACTAACAAATTTAGTAGCATAGTGATGCTACATGACGTGATTGAGCTAGGGTTATACTATGTGAACCAGGCTACCGTAAATACTCTAATAGCGTCGCTTAGTCTAAGTTTACTCTCAAATAAACGCTTATATCTCGACGCTCAGACATTTGTCTCTGCACGCTTAGGTATCAAATTAAAGTAGAAAAGATGGGTGATTTTTTGAGATATAACACATATTTTTAACATTAACCAGCGCTTAGAAAAAATGATGAAAAATCGGCCCAAATCGGCCCTTGAAAGATGATGAAAAATCGGCCTTTTTTGGCATTTCTCAATCATTTTTTTCTAAGCGCTGGTTAATGCTTAAAATATGTATTATATCTCAAAAAATCACCCATCTTTTCTACTTTAATTTGATACCTAAGCGTGCAGAAACAAACGTACTGGTGTCGAGATATAAGCGATTCTTCGAGTGTAACCTTAGACTACCCGATGCTCCTAAAGGGAAGGGGGCTTCTATTCGAGTATTTACGGTATGCCCGTCCTAAAGCTGATTAGAAATTTATCAGTAAATAACCAATTCAGGGCTTGTCAAAATTTTGCAAACTTTCAGTACAAGTTTCTTTTTATTACACTAAAATATCCTTCATTCTAAAAAGGTTTTCGTTCAAATAAAGTACTAACACCATTCAATCATATAAAACAGTTTTAAGACCTACCGTAAACTGTCGTTCAATCGCACATATGTCGCCAGTGTTGTCCCTCTCAGAAATTCATCGGCATTCGGATCCTTTTTGGTGTCGAACGTCTAAAAAATTCGAAATATTCAGTGCCAAGCAAGGAATTTATTAGATCAATTCGACTTTTTGCGATTTGAAAAGCTGAAATTTTGATCAAAATGTTCGAAAATCTATGAAAATCGCTTAAAAATAGAATGTTTTCGAAGTTTTGTTCAAACAAAGGTTGGGAACACGAAAAAAATTCCTGAAATTTGTTCAGCTGCTCAAAATGGTCAGAGGGGATGTTTTGTGGATTTGTTTGAAAAAAAGAGAAAAACGTGAAGTTTGTTAATTTAGTGAATTGGATTTTTATGAGGGTTTTTTTAGAGAAAAGGCGTCATTCTATTCCGATTGTGTTTAGATAAAAAATTTTCATGGAAACAAAAAAATAAATGTACACCTGGTGCCCAAATTTTCAATTTTTGGGGAAAACTTTCAATTGTTTGAGGGGATATTTTAAAATTGGCCATTTCTCGAAAGTTTTGAACGAAAATTTTAATTCTACAATAACTTTGCATAGCTTATCTTTTGTGTTTTAGACTTTTTAGATTCTTCTAAGGCCTAGGGAAGCTCAAAAAACTAGGAAAGCTCTAGGAAAGCTCAAAAACTCTAGCTTGACAATCTATTACGTTGACGCAAAAGTCTTTACAATTTTCTTTTCAAACTTTTGTTTCCATAGAAAAGAGTCGTTTACCAAAATTGTTGTGTCCTAAACTATTAAAAAGGTCTATCATTTCTCTACGAAATAGCTTTTAAGACAAAACTCAAAGCTCGCCTCAATTCGGTAAAAACGCATTTTTGTGTAAAATTGCTATCTTATGCTAAATTTCAATTGCTATCTTAAAGAAAATGGCCAAACGGATCGTTTTCAAATTTTACAAACTTATGTAATCAAATAAGCTCTATCTTTTTTACTTTGACACCAAAATTGTATTGAAATTGTATTGTAATGGTTTGTAATTGAAGAAAGTGTCCAAATTTTCAAAGAAAGTTTTGGGTGCTCGCCTTTGCGCCTTTGAAAGTCTATAAAAACAATTACTTCTAAGAAATTCCCAAAGGCCATTATGCAAAGAAACAATAAAGCTTTTTAATAGTTTAAATAGAAATTTTGTTGGTGGCAGCATTATTTTTAAATGACGTTTCGAAAAAAAATTGTAAAGACTTCTGCATCAACCTAATTTTATGCACCAGCAGCTTTTCTCAAACTCTTAACTTTTCAGTTTGAACCTTACTTAAAAGCATATCTTTTAAAAGCATATCTTTTAAAAGCATATCTTTTAAAAGCGTATCTTTTAAAAGCGTATCTTTTAAAAGCATATCTTTTAAAAGCATATCTTTTAAAAGCGTATCTTTTAAAAGCATATCTTTGAAAAGCTTATCTTTGAAAAGCTTATCTTTTAAAAGCATATCCTTTTCTTAAATCTCACCTGAATATACTCGACCACGTGTTTCTTCACAGGGGAATCAGCAGGAGTTCTCTCGATTCCGGGTAAACCACCGCGAAATATTGTCGCCTCCTCATATGTGCCATCACCTTTTCGATCCGTTAGCTGCTTGCCCTAAATAGAAAGTATTTGAAAAAGCCGAAAAAGTATTTGATTTAAGATCAAGACATCCCGAGATAGTTAAAATTTACACAATCCTTCACCCAACAAATTTCCTTACGATAAGAATAGGATCAAATTTCTGGAAGAAACAGAAACCTTGACCTAGGTAAGTCTAAGTAAAAAATACCTAGTTAGTTTAAGGAAGCCTAGGATTGGGTACAGCAATATAATCCGGTTTAGAATTAATAATCTAATTAATGATTTTCACCTTGAATGTGTCAATTTGTCGAGCATTCAATTCCGTGGTATCGATTTTGTGAGCCGCATTCTCCGCCAGCACTCGTCCATTCTTTTGCGTCTTTTGAGCAACACTTCTAAAAGAATTTTGATATAAAATTGTTTCTTGAAAGTTTTAGTGAAAATCTAAACCGCTCAGAATGTTCAGAAGGACGCTCAAACTTTCTAAAAACTCACTGTGTCACTTCACTCGTCGCTTCGACGGTCTTTGTTTTTTGAGATTGCCCGGGTTCACTTGATGTCGATTCAAAACCGATTGATTGCTCGGGATTGAGAAAATTTGCCCGGTCACGCTTCATTCTAAAACTCGACGAATTTGATATAGACAAATACTCATCTAAATCCGACCTTGACAATGGGGAAGTGAAGAAATCGGTTGTCTCAAAGTCGGTGTCGTCATTCATCGAATGGTTTCCATCAATGAAACGCCGCGAAACACATGGAACTCCACCGCCACGTGTGCTGATTGTTACCTAAAACAAAAAAGGAATTAGCTATGGGTGCTACAAACTACAAGATCAGACTATAAACGCTCGTAGAAACGCCAAGAATGAATATTTTTATAAACTGTTTTTACTAAAAAAACGAGCCAACGAGTCAGGCTTTCAAATGACACCAAAATCAAGAAAATCCACCATCTCTGCGTCAAAATATAACGTTTTTTTCAGGTTTGTAGTCCTATCCCATGGGACAAGACTACAAACCAGGAAAAAAACGTTATATTTCAGCGCAGAAATGGTGAATTGGTTCGATCTTGGCGTCATTCAAAAGCCCGAAAGTTGGCTCGATTTTTTTGGTAAAAACAGTTTATAAAAATATCCATTCTACACGTTTCTACAAGCGTTTGTAGTCTGATCTTGTAGTTTGTAGCTTCCATGTCTAAAAGGAACATTAGCCATTGAGGAAATTTTCATACATGTGGAAATTTCCACTACATGTGGTTACACCGAAATGTACAGGATGTCCGAAAAAAGTCACTTTGTGTAAAATTTCTAAAAAATGGTTCCTTGAAACTGCTAAATTCTGAATATAAATTTGGATGCGTAGAAAATGCGAAAGAAGACTCAGTCGGATTCTTTAACGAATTCCAAATGGGAAGCCTCGATTTAACGATTCTCAAGGGATCGAGATTCTACATCGTTAAATCGAGCAAATTGTTAAATCGAACGCCTTTATAAGGTAAATAGCTTTCAAGCAACCAAAGATTGAGCATCGTTCAATCGAGAGTCGTTAAATCGAGGTTTGACTGTGATTTAAATTTGGGAAAAAATGTTCAAGGTTTTACAGAATTTCGAGTTTTTACCAAAAATAGTGCCAAATTTGAGGGAAAAACTTGGGCATAGCGACGTGCAGAGAATGCGAAAGAAGACTCACTCGGATTCTTTTACAAATTCCAAAAGGGAAACCTATCTATCAGGAGGATGCGCCAGATGGAGAGTGATTACGCGGCCGCACAAAGAGCACCTTGCCATTCATTTACATCGAGATTTCTCTTTTGCTTTGTAGATGGTAAAAGGATATTCAGCTTTGGATTTATAGCTGGATTTTCGGGGGAAGGGGAAGAATAGATTTGAGATGAGCTATTTGAGAAGTGAGTTTTTGAACTTATAGAAAACATTTCATTCCTCACCTGTCGACTACTTTGTGACATGTTCACCGTTCTTGTCTTCTTCCTCCTGACCTCTGTCCCATCGGGTAATGTCTCCACTTCTTCTTCGCAAGTCTGAAACTTGTCGGAGTATTTATTTGTGTTATGTCAAAGTAGTTGTTGATTACAGAGAAAGTCGACTTTAAACTCTTTACCTTTTGCCCATGTTTCTCTGCTCTTTCCTCTTTTCTTTCTTCTGTCAGCACTCCTCCATCTTCCTCCTCGGATTCTCCGTTCATTTCAGGGAATTTTGGCTCAAATTTGGCCACTTGTCTAGAAAAAGGTGGCTTTTTACTTAATGAAAACTTTTTTTAAACCTTAAATTTAGCTGTGTGAGTAGTTCATCAAGGCCAGGATCGGGGCCAGTACTCGCGTTGGAGACAGTGCTTCCAATGCCTTCATCCGGCTCTTCCACTTCATATGAGGAGATTGATTCTTCTGGTTGTGGTCGACTTCGAGAAGAGAGTAGTTCCTAGAGTTTGAAGGTTTAGACAAATGATTTGTTTACTTACATCTATTTTACATGGCCAGCACTAGACTTATGACGAAAACATCTGTCCTTTTTTTACCGTTGTCAATGTCAAGCTAGACTGAATACTCTATATCGACTGAATGCCCTAATCTAGACTAAATGCCGTGGTCTAGCTGAATATCCTATTCTAGATTGAATACTGTATTCCAAACAGTCTAGACTGAATACTTGTCACGAAGACATCTGTCCTTTTTTTTACCGTTGTCAATTTAGGGTCTTTTTCAGCACAAACCCTTCGATTTCGACTATTTTTACTATCATTCAATACAGAATAAAATTGCGCGTCGAATGTTACCAAAAACCAACTCAAAATATAATATCCATGCAAAGTTATGAGGCAAAAGATTAAGTCTCGCCCATAATGGACGGGGTTTACGTTTTTAGCCAACAACTTTGCATGGATATTATATTTTGAGTTAATTTTGGTATCACTCGACGCGCAATTTTATTCCGCATCGAATGATAGTCAAAATCGAATGGTTTGCGCTGACGTTTGCGAATGAAAAGACGAAAAACTTTAAATTGCCAACGGCAAAAAAAGGACTGACAAGATATTATCGTTGCATCATTTGATCACATCAAATATCTTACTTTTTGCAGCTCATCAACGAGCCGCATCCCTTCAGGTTGATCAAGTTTCGATGTTGATTGTACATCCACATGATGATCGACAAATTTCAGCAAGTTTATCAAAGCATCCTAGAATTTTCGTTCTAGAGTATCAAAGTTTTAAGACCGCCCCTTTAAGACCGCCCCTTTAAGACCGCCCCTTTAAGACCGCCCCTTTAAGACCGCCCCTTTAAGACCGCCCCTTTAAGAGCGCCCCTTTAAGAGCGCCCCTTTAAGAGCGCCCCTTTAAGAGCGCCCCTTTAAGAGCGCCCCTTTAAGAGCGCCCCTTTAAGAGCGCCCCTTTAAGAGCGCCCCTTTAAGAGCGCCCCTTTAAGAGCGCCCCTTTAAGAGCGCCCCTTTAAGAGCGCCCCTTTAAGAGCGCCCCTTTAAGAGCGCCCCTTTAAGAGCGCCCCTTTAAGAGCGCCCCTTTAAGAGCGCCCCTTAAGAGCGCCCTTTAAGGCCCCTTTAAGAGCGCCCCTTTGGCGCCCCTTAAGGCGCCCTTTAAGGCGCCCCTTTAAGGCGCCCTTTAAGAGCGCCCCTTGGCGCCCTTGAGCCCCCTTGAGCCCCCTTTAAGGCCCCCTTAAGAGCGCCCTTTAGGCGCCCTTTAAGGCGCCCCTTAGGCGCCCCTTTAAGAGCGCCCCCTTAGGCGCCCTTTAGGCCCCTTTAAGACGCCCTTTGAGCGCCCCTTGGCGCCCTTTAAGGCGCCCCTTTAAGGCGCCCCTTTAAGGCGCCCCTTTAAGGCGCCCCTTTAAGAACGCCCTTTAAGAACGCCCCTTTAAGAACGCCCCTTTAAGAGCGCCCCTTTAAGAGCGCCCCTTTAAGAACGCCCCTTTAAGAACGCCCCTTTAAGAGCGCCCCTTTGCTATTGGAAATCTAACTTTGAGCTCAAATATCTTGGTGTTGGGCGGTTCAATTCCAATCTTCTTGGTATCATTAGATGCGCCAAGACTGTCTCTGTCGAGTGGTACAAAAACTATTTCAATTGGAAAGCCAAACACCAAGAGATTTGAGTTCAAAGTTAGATTGCCAATGGCAAAGGAGACGAGATGGGCATCGAATGTCCCACAATCTCCTATAAATGAGAAGGGTTTTAAGAAGATGAATTTCCAAACTATACTTTTCAAAGTGTTCCCTTGCCCACTCAGCAATAGTTTCCTTTCTATTGCTTTCTGTTCTATTCACTTTCTGACACTTCTCACCCTTTTACTTGAATTTAAAGCTTGTTTGGTCTTTGTAAAGCTCTTTGTGAAGACCAGAGCTCTTTGTAGAAACCAAAATTTAAGAGCTAATGGCTTGCCTTTAAGAGAGTAATGATGGCTTGCCAAATAATGATGGCTATTTCAATGTGGCTTTGGTAATGGAAATAGGGGACAGGGAATTGCCCCTAATTGTAAGCCTGTAAGCCTGGATCAGAGTCAAAAGCTAGGCACATGAATTTTAGAGGCTACCAGCTATACTTTCAAAGCGTTCATTCAGTATAGCTGGTTCATTCAGCTATACTTTCTATACTTGTCCATTTAGCTGAATATCTTCTAGTTTCGTGAAGAATTTCAAACAAAAGGGGCAGCTACGAAAAAACTAGGCAGAAAAGCTTTCATAAGCTTTCAGAACTGCTTCGTAGCTTTCATAACTGCCCAATTGTTTGGATTTTCTCACAAAATTAAAAGAAAGACTTAAAAGATTCAACTAGAGTTTGAAAGTTGTATTCCAAACCTGTAGACCCGGATCTCGACAGCATTTGCTGTTGGCAAGACTGTTTAAGACGGCTTGAGCGGAGGAGGGAATAATCTGAAATGAAAGGTTTTTTTATTTTGGTTATCGATTTGTTATCGTACTTTTGTTTCCAACTATTGGGTTGTCCAGTTATGAATGCGCGTTTTTTACTATTTTGTAAATTTCTCAAGATACCGAAATCAAGAAAAAGGTATCTATTAGTATTATTCGAAAGCTGAAGATCTCCTCTACATTTTGATATAAAAAGTTTTTGAATTTGTTCAGCTTTTGGGCAAATTGATGGCACAGAAGAAGAGGTGGCCAAAAAATGGAAGGGTGCCTTTGGATCAAGTTTTGGCTCCGCTCAAATTGAGTTAACCGTTTGATGTTTGGCCAATAGATATATCAATACAAGCTTTTTTTAAATATAACAATTCCAGAGCATCTTTACTTTTCTTTTCTGGGCGGTTATTTTACACCATAAAACTTGAGGAATAGCTAAGCTGAAATGGGTTTTTTCGAAAACGACCTCTCCCTTTGTGCAGTCAATTTCTCAAAAAGTTGAGGAAATTCGAAAACTTTTTTATTCCAAAATGTAGAGGAGATCTTCAGCTTTTGAATGATATATAACACTCATATACATCTGTTCGGTATCTTGAGAAATTTACAAAATAGTAAAAACGCGCATTCATAACTGGACAACCCAATATTATAGCTACTTTCAAAGTTTTAAATCTCAATACTAGTCTTTCTCTACCTCCGTTTTCCCACTTCGAATCACTTCACGAAGATATCGCAGTGAGGTTTCTGTGTCTCGGTCGATCATCCACTAAAATTGCAAAATGCTTTGGAAATAGCTGTAAAATAGCTGTAAAATTTTTCTAAAAAAAGTAAAGATTGATGGCATTTCTAAAAAAATTATGTCAATTTAGAAGTCTTTATTTGGTTCTTTTTTGTTTACGCTCAATTTCTTTTCTAGAAAATCTGCATTATGGTTTACTGCTAGATCCAGATCCAGTTTCGGCTTCTGGTGAGCTCAGGGGTTTATAGGTAAGCTCTATAAAAGCCAGGCTCAGAAAATCAAAAAAGTTTCCAATAAAAACAACAACAAAGGCTTCTTTTGAATACCTGGGAAAAGCAAAATGTAAAACTTCAAAAGGGACTGAACCTAGCAAACACCTTCCCTCAGCAAACCATTGCACTAACCACTAGACCATCTCTTTATTTGGTATCTTTATTTACGCTTGATTCTAAGCAAGAAGGGCAATCAATCAACATGAATCTAACAGATCTTGTATCTTAACAGAAGAATTAAGTGATTGTGAAAGGCAGGGACTCGAGAGTTTATCCAGATCCAGAGCTAGATCCAGAGCTAGATCCAGGTCCAGTTTCGGCTTCTGGTGAGCTCAGGGGTTCATAGGTAAGCTCTGTAAAAGCCAGGCTAGTTCAGGACTTGGTTTCTGCCCTGGCCCAGAGAAATTGCTTTCAAAACATTCTGGTAGAATTCAAGTTTCTATAAAATATGAAAAAGTTTACAATAACTAACTAAGAAACTAAATAACTAAATCTAAATATAATTTTAAAAAGTTTGTAACTAAAGTAATCAAGAGTTTGCAAAAAGCTTATCGATTATCTCTCAAAAGGATTGCACAAATTCTTCAAGGCGGATATCGTAAAGGAGAGAGTTAAAGATGAAATGAAGAAAAGAAATGAAAGATAAAAGTTAGGGAAAAGATGAGAAGATGAAAAGGTCTCGAATCAGTGCTTCTAGAAGAAGAGGGAGAAGAAGAAGTAGTGAGGAGAGGAAGAAGAGGAAGAAGAGGAAGAAGAGGAAGAAGAAGAGGAAGAAGAAGACGAGGAAGAAGAGGAAGAAGAAGGAAAGAAGAAGAAGAAGAAGAAAAGAAAAAGAAGAAGAGAAGAAGAAGAAGAAGAGAAGATGGAGAAGGGGGGAAGAGGTGGAGAAAAGGGAGGGGAAGGGTAAACAATGTGTGGTTGTGCAACCAAGAGCCTCCTTTAACCACCAATACAGAAATACTACAATTCTTTTGTTTTAGAGAAACTTTTCTTGTGAATCATCGTTAGGATTCTTTTGCGGGAATTGTTAAAATGGATAACATTTCTAAAGAGGGGAAATTGTGGCGCCGATTCGATCGAAAAGTCAACAGAAACAAGTTGACAAGTTTTGACCTCAAAGAGTGGCTAAATAAGCAAAAGTTGAGCTTTAGACATTAAAGTGTAAAATTGACTTGAAATAGAGTGCCTAGTTTGCTTTTGGGGAAGTTTTGGGGCAAGTTTTTGGCAACTAGAAAAGAGTAGTGACGCCAAAATGATGGTGGTCAAAGAGAAGGAGGTTAAGGTTAAAACTTTCAACTTTTTTCAGACAAAATCTAGATAAAACTAGTTTTTTTCACAAATTCTTAGCATAAACTAAAAATTATTTGAAAGTTCGATAGTTTCCGGGTATTTTGAAAGAATCCAGGTACTTTGAAAAAATCTGACTACTTTGAACGGGTCATCATGCTTTGAAAGCCTATAACTTTGTCCAGAGGTCATATCTTTGTTGACGCTTTATATCATTGGACAGAGCACCTTTCAGGCTTTCAAATAATACCAAATAAAGCTTAATTGGATAATCCAGTCCAAGAAAATCAGAGCCAACTCTGAGCAAATGAGGCCTATCCGACTCGAGTGTCATGTCGCCTGGTTTTCATGGAAATGAAAAATCTAGCCAAGCTCTATTTGGTATTATTTGAAAGCCTGAAATATCCTCTGTACAATGATATAAAAAGTTAGCAAATATCATCTCTGAACAAAGTTATAGGCCTTCAAAGGTGACGACTCGTTCAAAATTCCCGAAAGCTGAAAGTTCAATGCCCAATGTTCAATCGCAAGGTGCTCAGTTAGCTTAAATATAGCTCCAAATAAGCCCGTGGGTGTAGAATTGTGGGCAGTAGAGTTTATCGTACAAAAACATGACTTGACAGGATTCGTCTTTGTACTTTATGATCAAAATGAGATCGGATTCGATTGAAGAAGACCAGATGGTGATGATTTGGAAAAGGGAAAGGAAGAAGAGAAAGGAAGAAGGAAAAGGGAAGGAAGAAGGGAAAAGGGAAGGAAGAAGGAAGGGAAAGGGAGGAAAAGGAAGAAGTTCAGTGAAAAAGGTAGGATTTTGGTTTGTGTGTGAGACTCAAAATGGAGGACTGGAGATGGAGACTGGAGATCTGTTTGAGCACTCTTCAAAAGAAACCCATTTTGGTGTCAATAGAAAGGTAATGTAGAGAATCAAAAATTGGGGGCTTATAGCCAAATTTTCAAAAGATACACTTAGTAGTTTCGCTTGAAATGCAAGTTTTGTTGCAAGTTTTGTGAAATTTTCGTAAATTTAGCATTTCTTGAAAACCAGTTTTTTGAATCGTTCTGAAAATTAGGATATAAGCTCTGATTTTTTGATTCTTCTACAACTTTCCATTGACACCAAAATGGGTTTCTTTGAAGAAAGTGCTCAAACTGTTACATACTGGTAAATACTATAGTTATAATCCTCCACCCCATAGTGTCGCCTGGTTTTCATAGGAATGAAAAATCTAGCCAAGCTTTATTCGGTATCATTTAAAAGCCTGTATTGTCAGCTGTGCAATGATATAAAAAGTTAGAAAAAATATTATCGCTGAGCAAGTTATAGGCTTCAAAGGATGGGCCGGTGCGGAGTGTTGAGCGTGGTCGAGCTTGAACGGTTTTTCTCGACACTGGTTTACCTACAATGTCGTTTAGGTATCAAAAATAGCCTGAATTTCAGCTATTTTTTGATACCAAAGACGCATTTTTAAAAAGTACTGGTGCTTTGAAAAAAAATGAAATACTAAAAAACTTTTGCGACCACGCGACTGTACGAGGGGGATGGGGTACTATTACAGTATTTACGGTAGTTTTTTCTATTTACAGTTAGAATGGTGTCAAAAGAAATGCCGTTCGAGCTGAGAAAACTGGTGACATTCCAAATGGAAAGCTTGTTATTCTAATGATAATAAAAAACTTCTGAAATTATGAGAATTTTACTATTTTTGAAATGTTTAGCTTTCATTGAGGGAGAAAAACATAAAGAAATATATGAGAAGGGAAAACTCTAGACGCTCTTGAATCAACAATGATTCAGCTGATTGCAAACAAAAAAGAGAAAAGGGAAGAGTTCTATTGAAAAAGACGAAACGACAATAGAAGTGAAGCGAATCAGCTGGACGATACAAATGTTAATGAATAAGATGACAAGTTGTAAATATGGAGCAAAAAAAATATGTCGAATAAGAAACAGTGATAAGAACGACGAAAGCTTTTTCGTCAATATTTAAAGAGCTGAGGTGAAAAGGCGGGTTTGGGGAAAGGAGAAAATGAAGTGAGTAATATTTTGAAATAATTAACACGAGAAATGCTTGAGAAACAAAAGTTTATGTGTGATGGGAGAGGTTTTGCAAAATTCCATTGAATTTTCTCAAAATCTTCCATTCTGAGCACTTCTGAGCCAAGCTTGAGTTGAAATATTGGGTTGGTGAATTGAAAGCGGCGGGCTATGGTCATAAAATAAATGTCAAAAATAGAAGTCTTAAATCCTAGAACTTGACAAAGCAATCGCTATCAGAGAAAGCAACAATCGCTAAGGCTTCAATTTCAACAATCATTTCTTCACTTTTCTAGGGGTAATCAAGAGGCTGAACACGAATTTGACATTTTAAAGTAGGTTTTCAATCAAAACACCCAAATTCCCATTTTGCAATTTTGTCATTTCGAAAGGAACTTAAAACTCAATTTATGAACGCGCAAGCAATCGCTTTCTAGATCAGATTGGTGGGTGTTTGAAGCTAATTTTATAGCTTCAGAATCAGCGATTCTATGAAGGATAGCGATTCTCAACTTCTAGCTAGTGTCATTCCCTGTAAAATCAAAAATCTTTATCTACATTCTAAAATAGAAGTCTTAAATCCTAGAAAGCAATCGCTATCAGAGAAAGCAACAATCGCTAAGCCATAGTAAAACTCTTAAACATTCCATTTCATGGTAAAAACCCAAAAGCTGCTTGTTTAAATGCTAGAATTTAGCTGTAAAATCAAAACCTCATTACCAGTGACCTATTGGGTTGATGAATTGAAAACTGAGGGCTATATGTGACAGTTTGAGCACTTTCTTCAAAGAAACCCATTTTGGGTGTCAATGGAAAAGTTGTAGAGAATCAAAAATCAAGCTTATATCTAATTTTGAGAACGATTCAAAAGCTGGTTCTCAAGAAATGCCAAAAATTGCGTTTTCATGTAAGTTTTTAATTTTCGCGCAACGTCGCATTCCAAATGACGTCGCCGAGAGTCGAAGGTAGTCGATGGGAGCGCCGCATCATCGTTTCTTCATTCTTTTTCATTTCAAATCATTTTCTTTTATCAGATTAATTGAAAGTATTGTTTTACGCGATAAATTTTGTGATGAAATGAGAAAGGGATCTATTTCCATTGGAGAATACGGAACTTTTCGTAGGTCGAACCACAATGAAGGCCAAACCTATTGGGTTGGTGAATTGAAAACTCCGGCTATTGTCATATGTGACAGTTTGAGCACTCTTCAAAAGAAACCCATTTTGGTGTCAATGGAAAAGTTGTAGAGGAATCAAAAATCAAGCTTATATCCAAATTTTCAGAACGATTCAAAAGCTGGTTCTCAAGAAATGCCAAATTTAAGAAAGAAATGCACCCAAATCTTCACAACTTTCATTTTAAGCGAAACGACTAAGTGTATCTTTTTGGAAATTTGGCTATAAGCCTAATTTTTGATTCTCTACAACTTTTCTATTGACACTCAATTAGGCTTGTAAACGAAAAAGCGGAAAATTGAATATCTTTTGACTTTCAAAGGAAAACGAATGGGGTGGCTCAATGCTAATTTTTACATTTTTCAACTCGTCTTTTCAAGCTCTAGGACATTTACTTTACCGCTTATTGAGTTTTGAGCTTCGAGCTTCAACTTGAGCTTCAACTTGTAAGCTCTGTAGGCATGAAAGCTGTAAGTAAGCCTCTAAGCTTTCTTTTAAGTTGATTCAACTTCATTTCTAGAAAGCATGGTTGTTGTGCCAAATTCCCCATTTCTCGATCAGTTTTGCGGGTTTTCTTTTTTTTTGGAAGAGTGCTTGAGGAAAGGGACGTCAAGGAGCCCCTATTGAGCTGATAGAAATAAGAATTTGCTCAACAATGTGCTCTTTCAAAACAACTAACAATATGCTACCGTTTTTTAGAGGTTTCAACTTTAAAGCATAGAAAAGAATGGAAACGAAATCACAAGTAAGCTACAGTAGCGATTAAATGATTTAGACAATGGTAGACGATGATTTGAGGAGATTAAGCCAAAATCTTTCTCCGAAAAATACCTCTTTAAACTAAAAATATATGGAGAATCCGAATTTGAAGCCAGATTTATTCAAAAAGTCAAAAGCTACGTTAAAAGTTAAAAATTTGACCTTACGCCGAACTCAAGAGAATCAAAATATTTTCTATGTAAGAACTATGGTAAAAATAGGGTTTTTATGGTAAACTCGGAGCTAGATAAGAGCTCTTAGGCTCGTAATAGCAGAGAAACTAATCAAGAAATAACCTTGTTTTTGATGTAAACTGGTATCTAACAAAGAGAAATCAAATCTAATCAAATCTAATCCTCAAATCAAATCAAATCTAAATCATTTAAAGCGCTATTGTTCCTTGCTGGAGAAACGTAACTAATAAGTTAAGCTATGCTAAATGAAACTTTGAACTGTAAACTATAATGAAAAGTGTAAACTTGAAGATGAAGATAAACATACCACTTTCTCATTTTCTAAATCACTTAAATGAAAATCTGAAGGTATTCAGCCAAAAAAAAAAAAGTATAAACTTAAACGCCCACACAACTCGGAGAAAAGCTCACAAGGGAAGTATTTCCGAAGAAACGGGTCACCGCTTGTAAAGCACAAAAAAATAGGGCTAAAAGAAATGGATATTCTTAAAAGTCTTGATGATTTCTTTTTCGCGTGAGCTACTTTTTTCTTTCTCATTTTCATTCTTTGGGGACCCAACGAAGGTGGCGCGCGAAGCAGTGCCTCTGTTGGTTTCTTTGTTAGTCAAAACGACTTAAAAGAAAGGAAAGAGGCGGCTAAAAGACGACACCACGATTGCCTCTTTTTATGAGAAAAGAAGCACACATCACAAGGGCTTAAGGAAACTTTGGGAATCTTCTGGATGCTGAATTCAATTCCTGGATTAGGTAAATTTATCTACTATAAACCTCCTTTCAATTATAAATATAAAAAATATTAAAAAATGAGATGTTTTTCGCGACGTTGTTTAACTATGATGCTGATGCTGCGCGCAATGTATGAGTCAGCACCCTGTATAAAGCAGAAGAGACATCCGTCCGTCTGGTTGTCCGTCTTGTCTGTCTGTCTGTCTATCTGTCTGTCCGTCCGTCTGTCCGTCTGTCCGTCTGTCTGTCTGTCTGTCTGTCTGTCTGTCTGTCCCGTTCGTGTCGGGTCAGTCTGTCTAGATGTCTGTCTGCTGTCGTCGTTCCTGTTTGTCTATCGGTCTGTCTGTCCGTCTGTCTATTTGTCTATCTGTCTGTCCGTCTATCTGTCATCTGCCTGTCCGTCTGTCTGTCTGTCTATGTGACGTCCGTCTGTTCGTCCGTCTGTCTGTCCGTTCGCCCGTCTGTCTGTCTGTTCGTCTGTCTGTCTGTCCGTTTGTCTATCTGTCTGTCTATCGGTCTGCCTACAACGGTTTGTCTGTCTGTCTATATGACTGTCTGTCGTCTGTCTGTCTGTCTGTCTGTTTGCCTGTCTCTCTCTCTGTCTGTCTGTCTGTCTATCTGTCCGTCTGTCTGTCCGTCTATCTGGCCGCCTGTCTCGCCTGTCCATCTGTCTGTCTGTCTATCTACCTGCGTCTGTCTGTCCGTCCATCTGTCCGTCTGTCTGAACTGTCTATGCCTAAACGCGATGCTCCGTAATACGTTTGCTCTGACGGTTAAAAGGCAAAAGTATTCAGCTTTTGCGCACGATATTTTGTCCCAGGGGTTTTCAAATACAGGCAAGCTGACTTCCTTTAGGTTCATTTCTAAAAGGGGGCGGGACTTTACATCTAAATTGAGTTCCCGCGCTCATTTCGTTCGCGTTTCCGCTGATAGATAGTATTTTAGAAAAAGAACTGAATTAGTTACTTTACTGCAAAAAGCTTCTAGAAAATAGATTGATTGGTTGGAATTGGATCCGGAATTGGAATTGGTTACAAAATCTCAAGAATAAACAATTAGAGGGATTCATTAGACAAAAATTATTATTTTGCTTGAGTTAGCTGTGAAGTTGAGCTTTCTGGATTGGAGAATCATCAAGAACTTCATTTCTTTCTTCTTTCTTTAGTCGCCTCAAGTAGCCGAAATTTTTGGCAACATACGATACGAAATAAAAAAATGAACAGAAAGGCAGTCCTTTCGTTACTCAATTCAATTAGAATTAGAACTGGTTGATCATTTGAATCAATTTAAGCCTGCATTTCCATTTTCCAACTCTTATCTCCCAACAAATTTACGACTTCGAAAAGAAAAACTACTCAAAAATTTGGAAGAGATTCGAGACTTGAACAATCACAGAAAAAACGATCTTTTTTCGATATTGAACAAGTTTAGAAAGGTGACGGAAAAAGTTTAGAAAGCTGATGGAATGTTTAGAAAGGCGACGGAAAGCTTAGAAAGCTGACGGAAAGCTAGAAAGCCTTAGGGAAAGCCAAAAAGCTGCACTTCGGAGCTTAGGAAAGCCGATCGGGGAAAGCTTAAGAAAGCTGGACGGAAAGCTTAGAAAGGACCGGACGAAACGTTTAGGAAAGCTAACGGAAAGCTATAGAAAGCCTCAGGGGAAAGCTTAGGAAAGCTGAAGCCTGGAAAGCTTAGAAAGCTGACGAAATGTTTAGAGGGCTGACGGAAAGCCAGGAAAGCCCCAGGGAAAGCTTAAGAAAGCTGACGGAAAGCTAGGAAGCCGGAGCTTCAGAAGCTGACGGAAGTTTAGAAAGCTGTCTGGAAAGCCGCTTAGAAAGTCTGAGGGGAAAGCTTAGAAAGCTGATCGGAAAGCAGAGTAAGCGGAAAGCTGAAAGCCCAGGAAGCAGAAGCGAGGAATGTAGAAAGGTGACGGAAAGCTTAGAAAGCCCTTGAGGGAAAGCTTAGAAAGCTGATGGAAAGCTAAATAGAAAGCTGACGAAATGTTTAGGAAAGCCCCAGGGAAAGTTTAGAAGTTAAACCTCTAAATTGAGAATATCTTGAGAATCAGCTGTCAAATTTCCCAGGAGAGGGAAATGGGCTCTGAAATGAGGGTCATCCTAAAGACGCGAAGGGGGAAATTGCTCATTTGGCAGGCAGAGCCCTCTTGGAAAAATTCCCGATAGAACCAGAAATACCAAGAAACCAATAAAACAAAGTGAATAAGGAGTCTATCGTTTTTAAAAGGTGCGTGAAGAAGAGTTCTCTCTCCTCCTAGACTACTTTTTACAATGTGACAATGCTTTATGGAAGCTTTCAAGACCTCAAAACCTAGGCAAATTTAGATCTTGCAAGTATTTTTACGATTTATAATATACTTCTCAGCGACTGAGGTGCGCTCAGATAGCCAGAGGGGTGCTAAGCTTGTGCGTGTCACTTGACTGATGTAGCTAAACTTGTTTCATCTGATAGCCCTGTTTAATATCTATTGAATGAAACCAAGTGTAGCTAAATCGGTCAAGGAGCGACAGAGAAAAACAAAAACGTAGCTTACCTCTGGCAATCACGTGGGCGGGTACTCGGAGGGATACTTGAGGGAAGTAATTTAAAAGCAGGATGACTTCCATAAAAGCCCTTCCTCTCCCTACCTTATTCGCTGGCTGGCGGTTTTGTAGATACCAATGTGGATGACTGGTCCATTGAATGAGGGGACTTTGACGGATTTTGTTCGACGCTCGATCGAAGACATCTTTTTACTCTTAAAAAAAGGGTTTATGGTAGCTGTCAAACCCTGTCAAACCATTCATTCCAAATAAGTCACCAATCAAATGGATGCTGTACAGTATTTCTATAAGACTAAAGATAACAGCCACAAGAAAGTAACATTTCGTAAACGGCTACGCTTAACGGCTAGCAAGAGTGGCAGAGACGGTCAGAGAGTAAAGGATGGCTAGGAGTAAAACCACCACTAGCAGCGCGCAAGTCGGAAAGACTTCGAACCAGGAACAACCAAGATAGGGAAACACTGGATGACAAAACAAAGGGATAGAGAAATGTGGAGGCTGGCTGTGATCTGCGCAAATACAGGGAACGCCTAGGTGCGAATCATTCGGCTAACGGTGATTCAGACGTCATGTTCGGAACACGACGACTGTTCGGAATTGAATGGATGGTTAGCTGGCAACAAATAGCAGCATGTAAGTTTTAATTTGTAAACGGATCGCTCCAGATGCTGGATTCGGACTCCGAAGCTGATCGCTGAACGTCCGGATCCGGATCCAGACGTCCGGATCCGATCCAGACGTCCGGATCCGATCCAGACGTCCGGTCGATGACGTCCGCTTACGAATTCGGGGAACTTAAAGCTGACGGCGTGTTACGGGAACTGTAGTAACACAGTCCAAAATCGAGCACGATCTCCATTCAGATTAGACGCCTATATTTTCCTAGGGGTTATGAGCTCGCATCTGTTAGAGCTGATCTCCCCAGGCTATCGCCTATCTCTCGGCCCTGGTCTCTACATTCTGCTAGGGAACTGATCAAATCAGGTGTTCTGATTGGGGCGTCAATGTTGGAACATGACTGACATGAACAGACGACTGCTGGGGATGGAACGAACAGTTGCATAACAACAATCGAATCGGTACTAGGCCAACTCGAAACGGACGTCGGGATTGGATCCGGGCGTCCGGATCCGATCGAATGTCCCGAATCCGAGCTGGACGTGCCTAGATTGATTGAAGCCCGGAATCTGATCCAGACGTCCGAATCTGATCCGTGACGTTCCAATTCACCTGATACGAGATGCGTCCGGAATCGTCCAGACGTCCGAAGGCGATCCGATCTGAAAGCTGTTCTGTAAATGAACACAATTTATAGATTCTAGTTGTTCTATATCTTAAACTCACCGGAGAAATGACTGCGATGACTCATTTTGAACTCACTGTGAAGGCTCTCATTTTGGTGATGAACATGGCTTGGCGGATGGCTCGAACATCGCTAAAACAAAACGATTTGAACTTTTCTAAAGTTGGCCATATTTTCCTGAGAAAAAGAGCATAAAAGAAAAAATGCATCTCTCCGTTTTTGGCATTTGCCATGGATTACCTCGTATTGTCGTGTTCGTGTCTCCCACGAAAAGAGAAAGGAGAACGATTCTTGGGAATTTCTTCCTTTCAAATTTTTGCTTACTTCCTATTGAATATAAGGAAGTAACCTTTACTTATAAGTTTAGAATTTAAGTTAAATTTCGGAATTTGAGACAAAATTGATTTAGCAGTGAAAAAGAAAAGGATAAGGGAATGATATGATATGAAGCTTGCTGAATATGAATGATATGAAGCCTGTTCCTTTGTGGTTTAAAAGAAACATGACAGCTACTTCTTTCTTATAGTGTTTAACTTTCTTTAACTTCGCTTGCTGCTTAATCTTGCTTTAATCTTGGGTTTTAAAGCTTAATCTTGTTATCTTATGCTGCCTCCGTGATAGCAATTGCTTAAGTAATGAAGTGTCTATCTGTCTGTCGAGGCTTTGTCTGTTTGTCGTCTGTCTGTCTGTTTGTCTGTCTGTTTGTCTGGTCGTTTGTTTGTCTGTTTGTCTGTTTGTCTGTCTGTCTGTCTGTTTGTCTGTCTTGGTCGTTTTCTGTCTGGCGTCACCACCTCGGCCCTCAGCCGCAACCATTTCAAACAACAACTTCTACCTAGTTTGGCTTGAATCTAGGTAGTTATGCACTATGTTTTAAAATTTTAGAAAGCTGAAAGTGCCGACGAGGGCGGGAGTCGAACCCGGGTTTTCCGCCTTAGGCGTAGAGACGCGTGCTCGGACTGCACCGGGGCGCCACGACTGGTCGAGGGGTTAACGCGCGCGTCTCTCAAAAGAACGAAAGAGGAGGTCGGGTCTGATCTCTCGCCGCCACCCGTTTGCTGTTGCTGGAGAGTAGCAGCGCCTTCTGGTATACCATATAAAAGCATCAAAATTCTGCGGGTGGAGGAACCTCTCTCTATAACGTAACTCACGGGACGGCTATAGACTTACGCTATATAGAAGGTTTACGTTAGAGAGAGCGCCGTTTTATATAGCTTAACGTCGGGCGGGACCGGGCTCGCCTACGTTAGTAGAGAGAGAGAGGTTTACTGCTATAGACGAGGTCCGTTACAGAGAGGTGCTCGACTGTACAAGGACAGGAAACAATGAATGTTATTAGATTAGCTAATAAGTTTTTGGACATTTCCTTTTGAAAAGCTATTTAGAAAATGATCTAAATTCATCAACGACCTTACAGTTTTCTCATTAGAAAAAGCATCTACAAAAGATCATTGAAATCTTAAGTAAATCTTTTGTTTCTGGACTTTTGTTGGCACTATTGCTGGGAATTTGTTCGAGAGGAAACTCGGTCAGTCAAAACCGACTCGACAACGCGATTGGGCCAGTTTGTTTCAAAAGAAATCTAATAATGATTTTCATGTTAATAGAAAAAAGAAAGAGCACAAAAAGCTGGATTTAAGAGAAATAGGGTCACTATAGAAAAACTATAGAGTTTATAGAACAAATTATTGAGCCACTACTAACGAAACAATCCTTACATCATCTTTTATCGAATTTATACAAAAATCGCTTGTTTAGCTGGATATTCTTTTGAAACAAGCTTTTGAAATTAGTGAAAGAGAAAGCTGGTGAAAAGTGTACAAAAGTGTACAAAGGTGTTAAAGTGTACAAAAAGGCGTTAAAGTGTACAAAACAAAGCGTACAAAGGCGTTAAAGTGTACAAAACAAAGCGACAAACGCAAAGAAAAGCAAAGCGTAAAACAGCTATTTAGTAAAACGAATCGGTAATCTTATATGAAGAACAAGAAAAATGATTTTAATGAAACTTAAAACTGCCAATTTTCAATTTTCAATTTTCAATCAGCCGACTTGAGTGGAGGTTAAGGTGTTCTCGGATGTGAGTATGAAATCGGTAAGGGGAAATGCAATGGGGAAAAGGAGCAGGGGTGCCGAGGAAAGGCGCTATTGTATTGTTAACACTGGGTATGGAGGGCACAACGCTCTCATCTTTTTCCTGCCATCTAATGATTCGGGAACGAGCCGACACTCCATCGAGCTTTTCCGCAAAGCTACATCTAGTAGTTTCTCTCAGTAGACGATACAGATCAACGCGAACGCCATTCTGATGAACGAATTGCATCGAACCTTGGAAAGGATTTGAGAGACCGGCCACGAAAAGGCCTTCAAGGAACCCCTCCTACACAGTAGGAAGATGCAGCTCGACCAAGACCGGGCATCAAGACCAAGACCCAAGACCAAGACCAAGACCAAGACCAAGACCAAGACAGTACGTGTGGCAAGCGGAGAGTGCGCCGGCTCTGGGACTCAAAGATCCAGCAGTGCGTGGAAGTGATCGAGAGAAAAGCAAAATCGAAAAGACCTAGAGGGGCCGGCCACGTAGCCGATTCCGATAGCCAGAAGAGCAGACGACAGATGGACGATACGGATCACAGAGTGGCTACCACGAGAGACCAGAAGAGGCCCATCGGAAGATCCAGCAACTGAGGTGGAAGCGTACAAAGAGTGGCAGAGACGGTCAGAGAAAGGATGGCTAGAGTGCAACCTTCACACCAGCACAAGCAAGTCGAAGACTTTGAACTCAGGTGAACACCAAGATAGGAAACACTGGACGACAAGAGCGAGAGTATAGAGGAATGGGAAGCAGGTTGTGAACTGCGCAAAATAGGGGAACGCCTGAGGGGATAGCCAGAGCAAAAAGCCTGGCAAATCAATAGAGAACTTTGAGAAAAAGAATCTCCCGAACAACTACATCTTAAAAAGATAAAAAACAAGAAATTTAAAAAAAGAAGATAAAGAACTCGTAAAATGATCAAATGTTAAAAGCCAGTGCGAAGCCAGACTAAGAGAAAATGAAAGCTTCTCTAACCAATTAATCCGAATGTTTAGCTAGCAATGTCTCAAATGCCTTGATTTAGTCAAAGTACAGCGGATTTAAAAACAAATTATTTCAAAGAATTACGGAATTGGAACGCACACACAAAAAAAAAACTGAAAGCTTGGAATCAGTGAATAATTAACTACAAAATAGGCTTGATATCCTTTTGGAAAAAGCCGTGGGAATTTCGGAGAAAGTCCCGGTAAATCTATAAGAGCTTGGCAGAATTGGTGGAAAAAGACCCCTAAATCTCTATATTTCTTTCTTTGATGCACTTTTACCCAAGGGACCCCAAATTATGAATGTCATGCATCAATCCTATAGCGCTTTCTTCAATGCTTTTGAGAAATGGCCCTCAAAAGGTCAAAGCACGTTTCGGGCAAAACGGAGCTACAAGTGAGCGGAGAAGGTGGAAAAAGCCCACTAAAATAGAGTTAGAGGAGTTGGAGATGGGAGGAGGTTGGAGAAGTTGGAGGAGTTGGAGAAGTTGGAGGAGTTGGAGGGGTTGGAGGAACTGGAGAAGTTGGAGAAGTTGGAGAAGTTGGAGAAACTGGAGAAGCTGGAGGAGTTGGAGAAGTTGGAGAAGCTGGAGAAGTTGGAGAAGTTGGAGGAGCTGGAGAAGTTGGAGAAATTGGAGAAGTTGGAGAAGTTGGATAGTTGGAGAAGTTGGATAGTTGGAGGAGCGGGAGAAGTTGGAGGAAAACTGGCTATGAGCTGGCTACACCACCCACTACACTAGCCTGGCACTCGAAAGCCTGAGGAAGAAAAGGAGAAAAAAGGGTAGGTCAAGTAAGCCTTAAGAAGGTGTTGCAAAAACGTTTTTGCTAAATAACTCGTGTTACAGAGCTCGAATGGAAAAACTAAAAGCAGCATTGGAATCTCAATAAAATTCTTTAAAAGATGATCTAGGTTTCATTTTAAAAATCACCTTAACTCCATGTCTTTTCCTAGTAAAAACCAAAAGAACTCATCTAACTAGGAAAACTTGAAGCTTTTTGGGTAATTTGGAGTCAAATCAATTGTTTAATCAAGCAAAATCAAGACCTATGCAAATCAAGATCTATGCAAATCAAGATCTATGCAAATCAAGACCTCGTGGACCTATACGTCCACGAGAAAGCTATTTTCTAGATGAATGCTTAACAGATGAATGCTTAAAAGCGAACAACTGCAAAGAAATTCTCAGTATTTACTCGAAAAATGTGTGGAAATGAGTCAACAAGTCAAGTGTGATCCAAGAAAAGGAAATTAAGAAGAGAGAAGAGACAAAAAAGAGACAAAAAAGTGAACAGCTCAAGGAGGAAAAGGAGAAAAAGGAGAAAAAAGGAGAAAAACCCGGGTGAGTCCATTCAAAATCTAGCCGCCATCATCAAAGTCTAACATTTGGGTGAGAGGAGATAGGGGGAAAGGGGAAATGGAAAGGCGGATGAGGCATTGTGGGCAGCTGGACCTCGGGCATTGTGGGCAGTCGATGTGTTACCGCATTTTCTGCAGGTGGTTAAACTTTGTTGGTGACAGGTGGACAACAAAGCAAATGACTTACTTTCTGGGATGAGAAACTTGAAATCTCTGTCACCTAAAAGCACTCACAATTAGGGGTGTTTTTCCCATCATCTCTAGGTTACTGTGATCGTTGATCAAACGAAATTTTGTTTTGTAGAGGTTGCAAAGTTGGCTATAAAGTCGAAAATTTGCTTGTAGAGGTTGCAAATTGGGCTCTAAAGTTGCGAATCTGGAGATAAAGTCATAAATTTGCTTGCAGAAGTCGCAAATTTGCTTGTAGATGTTGCGAATCTGATTATAAAGTCGTAAATTTGCTTGTAGAAGTTGCAAAAAGTTGGTTTCTAGGTTACTGTGATCGTTGGATCAAACGAAATTTGTATATAAAAAGCTGGAAAATTTGGTTAATAAAGTCATAAATTTTTTGTAGATGTTCGCAAATTTGGTTATAAAGTCATAAATTTGCCGGTAGAGGTTTGCAAATTGGTCCTAAAGTCGCAAATTTGCTTGTAGATGTTGCAAATTGGTTCTAAAGTCGCAAATTTGCTTGTAGAGGTTGCAAATTGGGTTCTAAAGTTGCAAATTTGCTTGTAGAGGTTGCAAATTGGGTACTAAAGTCGCAAAATTTGCTTATAAAGTCGCAACCTGGCTATAAAGTTGCGAATCTGATTATAAAGTCGTAACATTTGTTTGTAGAGGTTTGCAAATTGGGTTCTAAAGTTGCAAATTGCTTGTAGAGGTTTGCAAATTGGGTTCTAAAGTCGAGACTTGCATGTAGAGGTTGCAAATTGGTCCTAAAGTCGCAAATTTGCTTGTAGAGGCTGCAAAATGGGTTCTAAAGTCGCAAATTTGTTTGTAGAGGTTTGCAAACTGGGTTCTAGAAGTCGCAATTTGCCGGTAGAGGTTGCAAATTGGGTCTACAGTCGTAAATTTGCTTATAAAGTCGCAAATCTGGTTATAAAGTTGCGAATCTGATTATAAAGTCGTAAATTTGTTTGTAGAGGTTTGCAAATTGAGTTCTAAAGTCGCAATTTGCTTGTAGAAGTCGCAAATTTGCTTGTAAAAGTTGCACATTTGGTTCTAAAGTCGCAAACCTGGCTATAAAGTCGCAAATTGGGTCCTAAAGTCGCAAATCTGGTTATAAAGTCGCAAATTGGGTTCTAAAGTCGCAAAACTGGTTGGGAAGTCGCAAATTTGCTTGTAGACGCTGCAAATTTGGTCATAAAGTTGAATCCGGACATTTTGGTTTTACATTAGTTACTTGTCTATTGCCAAACAATGACTATTTTTTGATGAAACTCCTCTCCTCTCAACTAATACATTTTCTAAAATATGTAAACTTTTAAAAACGATCTGACTTCTGATCTATTATCTAATCGCAATCTGACTTCTGATCTTTTATCCACTCTATAACACTCTTATTTATTCGATACCCTTTAAGAATCCCCATATAATGAATGGAAAAAATCTAAAGATCTAAAGATTGAAAGCTTTTCAAACCAATGAAAGTCTATGAAAGTCTATGAAAGTCTATGAAACAAGTCTAACAAACAAGAACATGATTGGAGAATTGTAAAATTGTAAAAGTAGAATTGTAAAATGTAAAGCACTTATTGTAGAATTGATAAAAACTTCTAGAAATGTCGAAATGAATGAGTAAGCTTGATGAGTAATTGAGTAGTTGAAGGGCAAAATTCTTGCTTGCTGAAGGCAAATATTCTTGCTTCGCTTTAAAGCAACCGGCTTTTAAAGTCAATCTTTGCCTCCCACTTTACCTAATGATCCTATTTTCTCATTTTTCGAGTATCGAGGCTACCCTAGCGCTCTATAAAATGAATAAAACCCTAAAATCCCTGAATAAAATAAAGACGAGACTGTTGAAAACAGGTAAAAAAAGCAAAAAAGCAAGAAACCAAAAGGCATTCAAAGGAAGCAAAATCAATTGTGGGTGGAAAAGCCTTTAAAAGACAAGAAAAGTGATAAGCTTTGATGAGATCGTGGGTATCACTTTAGGCGTCTTGTTCTGAGCTTTTGGAAGATGAAGCTTTTGTTTTGTTTAACTTGTTTTGTTTAACTTGTTTTGTTTAACTTTTTTGTTAAAATTGTCTTGTGAAACGTTAAATGCTTGAAGAAAAATTCTAGAGATTTCTGACAAAATTATAGGTGAACAAATGAACTATAGAGATGTTATATTATATATCAGGTTGGCAACTAAATAATGGCCCTTTTCAGTAAAAACAAAAAATTTATTAACAAGATGAACAAATATCAACATCAATCCAAAAGGTATTCTCCGTCATTCTTTATTACTTCTTTCCACTTTTGACGGAGCAACTGGATTCCTCTCTTGAAAAATTCTTCTGGTTGATCGTCAAAGAACTTCTGCACTGAAATTCGGACTTCGTCAAGGTCATTGAACTTTTCTCGGCTAGAAAGTGTTGCATCGATCGAAAAAGATGGTAATCACTAGGCCCCATATCCGGGCTGTATGGCGCATGAGGAAGAACATTCCAGCCCAACTCCTCGATTTTCTCCATTGTAAGTTTTGCAGTGTGTGGTTTTGCGTTATCATGGAGAAAATGAATTGAAGAGGGTTCGAGTCCTTGAGAGCGAATTGCTTGATCTACACGATGTAGTTGAGACGAATAGAGTTCTGAATTAACCGTTTGCCGGCTTTTTGAGAACCTCGAAATGCACCAACCCACGAGAACTCCACCACACACAGAGGAGAGTTTTCTTTGAGTGAATATCCGGCTTCGGAGTTGGTTTTGGGTCTTCGTTTGTGCTAAGCCACTGTCGTTTTCGCGTTCGATTATCATAAAAGATCCATTTTTCATCAGAAGTGACAATGGAATCCAAGAAGCTTCTCTTTTTCGCAAGTTTTAGTAGTATTCCAGCTGTGATAACACGAGTAGCCTTATTTTCTTCGCTCAATTCATGCGGAATCCACTTTCCACTGCGGTTACTTTTCCCCAATGCATGAAGTCGCTTTTCGATTGCAGTATGCGAAAAGCCGAATCGATCCCCTAGCTCGCGTGATGTTTGACTTGGATCCTCCTTTAAAGCTGCTTCCAAAATATCGTTCTGCAGAAGTTCGGGTCGTCCTTGGCGAGGCTCATCTTCAAGACTTTCATCCCCTTCCTTGAACCGTCGATACCATCTCTTACATTGTGTTTCGGAAAGAGCTTCATCACCAAAAACTCGCAATAAATCTCTGTGGGATTCGGCAGCTGTTTTGTCTTGTTTGTAGTCGTACCAGAGACAGACACGCATTCGATATTTGAGATCTTCCATTTCTAAACAAAATTATTTGAAAAGTATCAAATCAAGGAAAGTAAAAAACGTATAATAATGCACCAGAAATTCAGTAATATTCAATTAACAACAAGCGAGGGTAGATTAAACGCAAAGATTAAAAGATTTTATCAAAAAAGGGCGAGGGCCATTATTTAGTTGCCAACCTAATATAACAGGTGGAACAACTTGAACTTGAACAACTTGAACAACTGCCTCTGCAAAACTATTCAAGTTTATGCCTTCAAAACAAAGTTTATGCCAAAGTTCTCTTCCAAAAAGTAAATAGAGATGTTTTTGCGCTCAACTGGATGTTTTCAAAACAAATTAACTAATAGAAGACTTTTTCTACAGCTACAAAAATTAGAATTAAAGTCTGGCTTTTTCTACGG
Source organism: Mesorhabditis belari (assembly GCA_958450365.1). Lineage (NCBI taxonomy): Eukaryota > Metazoa > Nematoda > Chromadorea > Rhabditida > Rhabditidae > Mesorhabditis > Mesorhabditis belari. Next base: position 1,599,495 of record CAUEEP010000741.1, on the reverse strand, counting down.
CTACAAAAATTAGTCTGGCTACTTGCGTCTATTTCAGAGATTTTCTGGGATTTGAGCTCTCTAATCCCGACGGTAATACCTTAAAATATGCCTTTAAAAGCATTTCAAAGAAAGAAATATTGTCAGAATACTATTCACGTTTCTTAGAGCATATTTGACAGCTTGAATAGCTTGAATTTAGAGGAATGACTCGTCAAATTGTGTGCATCTATAACCCTGTCTATCTATCTGTCTATCTGTCTATCTGTCTATCTGTCCTATCTGTCTGTCTGTCTATCTGTCTATCTGTCTGTCTGTCTGTCTGTCTGTCTGTCTGTCCGTCCCTCTGTCTGTCTGTCTGTGCGCACTATTCCTCTTCTTCGCGCCCAGTGGACCGTTGTCAAATAACTTATAGTTAGTTTGGCTTAGAAAGTCATGTAGTTGTGCAAAATGTTTCTAAATTTTCAAAAAATCAAAAGTGCCGACGCGAGCGGGAGTAGAACACGGTGGGCTAGAGAAAAGCTCTGACGGCCATGCTCAGGCGGCCATGCTCTGGCGCTTGTTCCCAATCCCAGCATTATTACGGGTTCTCGTAGAAATTATTCAACTTTTAACTCAAGAGATCACAATATTAGCCTCAAGAGATCAAAATATAAAGCGATCTCAAGAGATCGTTAGCCTCAAAACATCCAGGAGATTCAGGGCTATCGAATGACTATAATAGTCCAGAAAAACTCGCTGTTAGGCGATTTTTTTGGCTAGTGGTTGTAGAAAACAACAAAAAAAGGGAAAAAAGAACAAGAATCCAGATAATTCAAAGAATTTTCCCGGAATATAATGTGTGGATTGTGCTTTGAGTGTTCTGTGGAAAGAAAACGCCCAAATCGGGAGCTATTTTCGAAGATTCTTATCTAATTTTCTAAATTTTGGATAGTTTGATTGGATATTTTGTGTTAGATTTGAGGGATTTTTAAAAATTTGAAGAAACGGTTGAATGTTTATGTGTTGCAGTTAAAAATATGGTCATGGAACAGTTTTTTCCTCGTTACAGTACGCCAGAAAAATATATTTAAGTATAGCAAGGCTTCAAGTACAGTACTCGAAGTTAATCAGTGCTTTTAATCAAAGAATCTGAAAGATCTTTGAACTTTGCAATTGTTTACTGTGATGAGAAGGAAACTGTGCCTTTGCAGCTCTCAAACTTTACTAATTCACGACAACCAAACTTATGACTAAAGTAATGGGAAGTTTACGACCAATGGACTAGACTAATGAGATCATTTGTTAGTACTAATGAGATGTTTATTAACTTCTCCTTGTTAACTTCTCCTTGTTCCCTTCTCTTTGTTAACTTCTCATTGTTAACTTCTCATTGTTAACTTCTCCTTGTCAACTTCTCATTGTTAACTTTTCCTTGTTAACTTCTCATTGTCAACTTCTCATTGTTAACGTCTCCTTGTTCCCTTCTCTTTGTTAACTTCTCATTGTTAACTTCTCTTTGTTAACTTCTCCTTGTCAACTTCTCATTGTTAACTCCTCTTTGTTAACTTCTCCTTGTTAACTTCTCCTTGTTCCCTTCTCCTTGTTAACTTCTCAGTAACTTTATAATAGTTTTGAAGAGGAGATTCAGAGCTATCGAATGACCATAATATTTCAATTTATCTTTGAATTCTTATCAACTTATCAACGATTAACGACTACGCAACTGTGCGCTCAAAGTCTCAAAGTCTAAACACATTCGCTACGACGACATTTTGAACGCACAGTCGTCATTAATCGCTAATGGACTTTATTTGAACTTTTGATAAAGATTGGAACCAAGCTTGCAAGCAGAAAAAGCAGAAAATTGAATATCTTCTTAATTTCAAAGAAAAAGTCAACGTTTTTGCTACAAATGGGGCAGCTACGTTTTCCGAAACTTTTTGTGGTCACTGCGACTGCGAAAAGTTTCGGAAAACATAGCTGCCCCATTCGTTTTCCTTTGAAAGTCAAAAGATATTCAATTTTCTGCTTTTTCGTTTACAAGCCTGATTGAAACAATGAGCTTACATAGAAATTAGAAACAATTGCATACTAGTTTTAAAATAATATTGAACATTGATGATTGACATTATTTTGCTAGTTAGATGCGTAATACTTAATAATAATTACCTCCATGCGCTTTGGCGACATTGAAAGAGCCGCTTCGTTTCGGCGTGAGAAACGAGGGGAAATGGTAGCTTTTAGAGCGATGCACGGGACGAGGGAAGCCTGAAAAATGCCAGAATTAGATAGTCTAATAGTTTCATTACCTTAACAATGTCTGGATTGATATTAGACCAAAGAAATAATAGCGGTAAATCAAATGACTTGTCTTTGCTTTGTCTTGGTTTGAAGCTTTGAACCGTCTAGTTTGAAGCGTCTAGTTTGAAGCGTCTAGTTTGAAGCGTCTAGTTCCAACCGTCTAGTTTGAAGCGTCTAGTTTCAACCGTCTAGTTTGAAGCGTCTAGTTTCAACCGTCTAGTTTGAAGCGTCTAGTTTCAACGTCTAGTTCCAACCGTCTAGTTCCAACCGTCTAGTTTGAAGCGTCTAGTTTGAAACGTCTAGTTCCCACCGTCTAGTTTGAAGCGTCTAGTTTGAAGCGTCTAGTTCCAACCGTCTAGTTCCAACCGTCTAGTTCCAACCGTCTAGTTCCAACCGTCTAGTTTGAACCGTCTAGTTTGAACCGTCTAGTTTGAAGCGTCTAGTTCCAACCGTCTAGTTTGAAGCGTCTAGTTCCAACCATCAAGTTTGAACTGTCAAAGCTTTGTCTAGGAACTTTTAGAAGCTACTTCAGGATGCAATTTTCAAGGCGTTAAATACTGTAGAGTGGTAGAGTTGAACTTTTGTAGAGTTGTAGTTGTAGAGTTGAGCATTTAGAGTTGAGTTGAAATGGATTGAATTGAAAGTTGAATTGGAATTTCGAGAATTTTACGTTTTCTAATTAAGAAATTGATAATTCTGAACGAATTTATGAGTAGATTTTTGAAGATTTTGAAGATTTTTGAAGAAAGAATGACAAAATTAGATAGATTTCTGGTATTTGTCGGTTAAAATCCCCATAAACATTTGCATACGATAGAAACAAAGTCAAAGTTAGCATCATTATGTTTCGTTCAAGGGTTAAAGTTGTTCAAGGAATACTTCTAGATCAAACAAATACTTCTAAATCAAACAAATAATTCTAGATTCAATTACAATAGACATAGCTAAATTTGAACTAACGTAAATACTGTAATAGTACTCCACCCCCCTCGTACAGTCGCGTAGTCGCTAGTCGCAAAAGTTTTTTAGTATTTTGCAAAGCGCCCGTACTTTCAAAAAATGCGTCTTTGGTATCAAAAAATAGCCCTGAATCTCAGCTATTTTTTGATACCTAAACGAGCATTGTAGCATAAACCAGTGTCGAGAAAGACGCGTTCAAAGCTAGACTACCCAACACTCCGCACCGTCACTATGGGGGTGGGGTACTATTACAGTATTTACGGTATGTAAAGCAATAGTTTAATGCTAGTTTAATGCTAATTTAGTTGATCAATAAGTTTTAGAGGCTTGGAGGCTAATCGACAAGTATCAGATTTCGAATGTTAGCTAAGATCTTCGCTAAGATCTTCGCTAAAATATTAGCGAAGCTAAGAATGCGAGAAATCGGATTCAGCGATCGCATCGGGATTCATTTGAATCATTTCCTCGAATAAATCGGTCATTTGTGGAACTTGCATTGTTAAAAGTAGTTTCTCGTACTTTTTTTCTCCTTTCCTCTTCAGCTTCTATTTCAGCTAAAATCTCCTTTTGACTCTTTTTCCTTTTACTTTCTTCACCGTCTTTCTTCATCAACTCTTGACCGTTTAACTTTCGCTCCAGCTTCAGCTCTGCATTTCCATCTCCATTTCCACTTCCATCTCCATTTCCATTTCCATTTCCATTTCTATTTCCATTCTCCTTTCCTTCTAACATCTCTTCGATTCCTTCCTTTTCTTCCTTTTCTTCCTTTTCTTCCTTTTCTTCTAACATTCCTTCAATTTCCTTATCCTTTTTCAACCCTTTAAACTCTTTCCCAAAAACTTCTTCATATGTGAGCAGCTTTGTGCTTAAAGTCGAGCTTTTTTGAGTTTTTCGTTTTTCCTCATTCACATTTACATTTTTCTCACCATTTGGCTCAGGGATTAGAGAACGAATGAATGAAAAGACTTGATCTTGATTCTCATAACAGTAAATAAATAATAATAACAAGATCATGATCATCATCGGATGTTTAAACACAATGTAAAGTATAATTAAAGCACCAGTAGTCATTGCAGCTTTTTTGGGATCGATTTGAGAAAGAGAAAGATCAAAGTTGAAATTGAAATCAGTAGTTGAAGTCGTTGAAGTTCCGGGATCCATATTGAATTGAAATTGAATTGAAATTGAATTGAAGTTGAATTGAATTGAAGTTGAATTGAATTGAAAAGCTCAATGTGTATGTTGGAAAGAACACTTTGAGGATAACGGGATCTAAAGGCCAGCCAACGGGTGGTGAAAGAGTGAAAGGAAAGCTGAGACAGTGGCACCAGTCAGTGTTAAAGATCCCTCTCTTTTTTTTCATGCTCCCCATCTTTTTTCCCTCCTCGCAAACTGCCTCGAAACTCTTTTTTCCGGGTTTCTTTCATGGATTTTTGATCTTTTTTCTTGCTCTTGAGCTGATTTTTGCTTGCAGATCGATCACCGTGCTTGAGAACTTGTAAAAACTACCACATTCTCATTTTCATTTCCACATTTTCACCGCCTGCACAGCCTAAATTCTCTCCTCATTTTCTCTTCGCCTAAATTGCTCGAAATCTCGAGAACTGTTTATCAGAATCTATCGATGTGGGGTCGGGAAATGTAGCTGACGATGAGATCTTGCAGGGGATTAGAGTGTTGAGCTTCTGTGAAAGCTTGGGAATTGTAAAATAGTCGTCAACTCGGCTCGACCAGGGGAGGGGGAGAGGGCACTAGTAGTGCACCCTGACCGTCGTCTAAATTCCTCGAAATCTCGAGGTCCGCTTATCAGAACCTATCGATGTGGGGTCGGAAAATGTAGCTGACGATGAGATCTAGTGGGGGATTTGAGTGTTGAGCTTCTGTGAAAGCTTGGGAACCGTAAAATAGTCGTCAACTCGGCTTATCGGCTCGCACTACTATTAGAGAAAATACTGTATATAAAGCTACATTGGAAATTAGAACTGAATTCGTATGCCACGCTCTGGGAAAAGTTCCCACGGCGTCTCTGATCTTTACAGCCAAACCTTTGATCTTTCCGATAAAACGTTCATAGTTTTCCCGCGAAACGTAATTTTCTTCCAGAAAGTTTCCGGTAAAACTTCCTGAACTTTTGGAGGAAGTTTTAGAGGAACTTCTAGAGGAACTTTTCACGGAAAAGTCCGCTCCACGGGAAAACTATGAACGTTTTACTGGAAAGATCAAAGGTTTGGCCGTAAAGATCTCTAACGGCGTCTCTAACACCGCGGGAACTTTTCCCAGAGCGTAGCATACGAGCTCTAATCGTAGGATAACAAAATTTTGATTTGAAATTTGAAAACTCAACCTTCATAATGATAGGCGTCGGCCATGTTCTTGCTTTTGATTCGAAATTTGGAAGATTTGATGAAAGATTTGGATTAGAATTAGAAATTTAGAAGAAATGAGAAAAACGAATGTGGAGTTGGACGCATTCAAATCTAAATTGAGTCTTTATGGAAATTTCTAACGAATTCGACAATAATCTAGAAAAAAAAAGTAGTAAAAGATAGTGAAAACAATGAAAAAGTTCTTAAAAATTGTTATAGTAAACGACGCTTTAGCCTTGTAGACTTTTAAAAAGAATTGAAAGCTCGAGTTTAAAAGGAGTTTAGAGTTTAAAGTTTAATGTTTAAAAGAAGTTTAAAACTTAAAGTTTAAGTTTTAAAAGAAGTTTAAGTTTTAAAAGAAGTTTAAAGCTTAAAGTTTAAAGCTTAGAAGAAGTTTAAAGCTTTAAAAGAAGCTTAAAGTTTAAAGTTTAAAGCTTAAAAGGAGTTCAAGAGGATTAAAACTTAAAAGAAGTTTAAAAGAAGTTTAAAGCTTAAAAGAGGTTTAAAGCTTAAAAGAAGTTTAAAGTTTAAAGTCTAATGTTTAAAAGAAGTTTAAAGCTTAAAGTTTAAAGCTTAAAAGCGTCTAAAGCTTAAAAGAAGTTTAAAACAAGATTTGTGATACAAAAACATTTCATAAGTAGAGTAAAATAGCAAAAGCTAAATCGTAAAATCGTAAAACAAAAAGAAAAACTAAACGAAAGTTGTTAAAAACAAATGCTCTGTGAATTTGGAATCATTGGAATTTGTAAATAAGAAATTTAAAGAAGATTAGAAATTCTTGAATGAAAACAAAAAGAAGAATGCAAAAAAATGAAACAAAATGAAGCTAAATGAAGCCAAATGAAGCCAAATGAAAGAAAATGAAGCCAAATGAAACAAAAATGAAACAAAAAGAGGGAGGGACAAATGCGACCCTTTTTTGCGCACCAGACATTGCGCACCTTTTTTCCGCACCTTGCCCATTAGCGCACCTTTTTTTCGCGTTTTAAAGCTAATATTAAGCTCTAAAAGCTCTAAAAAGCTAATATTAACCAATTTCTATTCCAAAAGTTGTTTTTCTAGATAATTTTAGGGCGTAGAATCGAAATTTTGACATATCAGAGCTTGTGGAAACAAATGGACGGAGTTATACAAAGAGAAAAATCGACAATCTTCTGGAATTCGATCTAGCCGTCTTTCAAATTGGTTCCACACGCTCTGTTATGTCAAAATTTGAATTCTACGCCCTCAAATTACCTAGAAAAACAACATTTGGAATAGAAATTGGTTAATATTAGCTTTTTAGAGCTTTTTAAAACGCGAAAAAGGTGCGCTAATGGGCAAGGTGCGGAAAAAAGGTGGCAAATGTCCGGGTGCGCAAAAGGTAGCATTTGTCCCACCAAAAGGTCGCATTTGTCCCACTCCCCAAAATGAAACAAAAGGTTTCTAAAAGTTTCGACTTTGGAAAGAGTAGTACAATTGCTGAATGAATAGTACAATGATAGAAATGATGTCGTTCCTTTTTCTTTTCCTCTCAATCGCTTTCATTTCCCAATGTAACTCCCACGCATCTTTCTCCGATCGGAATGGGTTATCTCCAGAAAAAGGAGAGAAATAGGAACGAGACTTATGAGAGAAAAAAAAGGAAAGACTTATGCAAATCACTTATAGGCTGGGTGCGGTCAGCCGCCTTTTTGCCTTTTTATGAAAACTTGCGTATCAGTTTTGGAATTTTGCGGTCTTAACTAGAAAAACAACAGTCAACAGCATTGGAATTCGCAGAAAAAACTTGTTTTCAGAGTATCCAGTGATGGAAACTATTGGGTTGGTGAATTGAAAACTGCGGGCTATTGTCATACCTCCCAGTTTGAGCACTTTCTTCAAAAGAAACCCATTTTGGTGTTTGTATTCTGTATTTGGAATGAATTCATGGTTTTATGTTCAATAAATTTTAGTTCAAAGTCCCGCAGTTTTCAATTCATCAACCCAATAGTTTGCAGCGAAAGCCTCAAAGCTCCTGAAGAAGAATAGGCCCTCCAAGTGCCGTCCATCTCTCACAATACAAAAAGAAATCTTTTCTTTCTCGATTTGTGATAGGAGATGAGAAATGGATTTTATCTGTGAACTTTCAGAGGAAGTGGCAATGGGTGGGACCAGGCAAGAAACCCGAAAGTGACCTTAAGCCCGATTTGCACCAGAAGAAGTTTTTGCTCTGCGTTTTCTGGGATATGGAGAGAGTGGTGTACTGGGAGATGCTGGATAGAAAAACGACCGTTAATGCAATTAAATACAGTGAACAGTTGGGAAAGGTGAATGAATCCCTGAAGAAGAATAGGCCCTCCAAGTCAAAGATCGTTCTCCTCCACGACAACGCGCGCCCTCATGTTGCAAAACTGACTCGCTCTAAAATAAATAGCCTTGCTTGGAAACCTTTGTCGCATCCGCATACAGTCCAGACCTCGCCCCTTTTGATTATTATTTATTCCGGATCATGAGTAATGAGCTTGCGGGAGAACACTTCGATTCGGAAGAAGCAGTCAAAAATTGGCTTTGAAAGTTTTTCGATTCAAAACCAAAATCCTACTACGAAAGAGGAATCCGCAAATTGCCTGTAAAATGGGCAGAAGTCGTCAATAATAATGGAAATTATTTGGAATGAATTCATGGTTTTATGTTCAATAATTTTTAGTTCAAAGTCCCGCAGTTTTCAATTCACCAACCCAATAGTTGGGCTTAAGTTCAAAAAACTATTTTTCACAACTATTCAAGAAAAGTAGTAAAAAAATTTAGGTTTTCTTTATAATTTAAGTATTTGCAAGGGTTTCATTCAGTAATTATCATTAAAGTAAATACTTTGTGACCAGCTATAGTATTCCTTTGAGATATCTGTGGCTAGTTTTATAATTTTCAAAAACAAAACCAAACCAAAAACCAATCTTCAAGATTTTGCAACTCAAAGAAATGAAAGTAAAGAAGAAATGAAAGTTAAAACTTTCACGAAGCAGAAACAGTATGAGTAAAGTTTTCGTTTTGCAAGGAAAACCAGGAAAATTCTTGATAGGGAAACGGGAACAGCGACACTACATAATCTGCATTTGAATGGAGGCGTTGAGGCTTTTTTTCTTAGCCGGACCTCCTTGTATCAAAGATAAAACATTAGAAAAATACAGCATTGACTAAAGTTGAGTATAGAAGTTGAGTATCGTCAATATTTCAAAGGTTAGGGGAAATATTTCAAAAGAAATTTCTGAAATTTCTGAGATTAGCTGGCAAAACATGAGGGATGCTTGGTGAAAAATAGAACAAAAGAGAAAAATAGAACAAAACCACGTGTTCCTCGCACAAAACACAAGAGGATATGTAATAACTTATCGAAGAAAGAGAAGTCTGGAAGAAAGAGAAGAAGTTTGCTCTTTTTTTCTTTCTACTGTAACTTGAGCTTATCATTTCAGTCATACTTTGAAATTTTTGCAGATATTTGATGAGAAGTTCAAAGAAAGAAAGTAAAGAAAGAAAGTGAAGAAAGAAAGCGAATAAAGAAAGTAAAGAAAGAAAGTAAAGAAAGAAAGTGAAGAAAAGAACCAAAATGGCATTAATCTTAAAAGTATCATAACAATTGTATCGAATTATTGATACCAAAATAGGTAGGCTAAAAGCTGGAAAAAGATTCTTTAATAAAATCCGCAATCCAGTTATCTCCCCCAAAGATTAGCATGAGATCATTGAGTTTTTCGACGAAGTCTTGTACAGTGCGGTGCAAAACCTTACGCCACCCCCTAAATTTCAATTTTCTGCGGCTTTCGTGCCAGTGACAAAAAAACTGAAAGCGTAGTTAAATTCAGGACCAAAAAAAACCCTTAAACCCCAAAAATCATCGACATAGCATGAATAGGGAAAGTGTAACAGCCAAAAAACGAGAATTCAACCGGTGCAAAACCAGACCAGAACCATCAAAGCCCCCAAATTTTCGTGTCATTTCATACTTTTTTTTAGTTTAAATGCGCATGGTCGTCACAAGAAGCTCTCCAAACGGGCCAACGCATGGCCGAACGCTAAATCTGCCTCTGGCAAACATAAGTCCCGCCCTTTCACTTCAGATTCCTTATAAGGAGGCCTAAAGAGCTTACTTTGTCTTACTTCAACTTCAGAAAAAACAATGCCGCAAGCAACTCAACTCTCTGACGGGGAGCAAGCTCAACTCGACCAGCAACTCGGATTGTCAATTTCCGAGATGAGTCGTCGAACCAATAGCTCAAGAGACTGTATCAACTGTTACCTCAAAGCTCCACTCAAATATGGTACTTCAAATGCGCTTCAAATGTGCACGCATTGGTCGTCACAAGAAGCTCTCCAAACGGGCCGAACGCCATATCAGAAATTTAGACAAATGTATTTTCCAAGCATGTATTTTCCGTATTCCGATCGTCAACTTTGCGTCAACAATTGGAAATAGTACAGTATTTGAGGTGTTTTGTTGTTGTTGTTGTTGCTGTTGTTGTTGCTCGTTGTTGTTTGTTGTTGTTGCTGTTGCTGTTGTTGTTGCTCGTTGTTGCTCGTTGTTGCTCGTTGTTGTTCGTTGTTGCTCGTTGTTGTTTGTTGTTGTTTGCTGTTTACACGATTGTTTGTTGGTGTTTATTTGTGGAAGATGCATTTTGTAAAATCTTGAATGATTATGGATGCGTTTTATGAATGAATGAAATGCTTGGCGCAAGATTCGTCGGCGCAACTTTCGTTTTTGACTTGCGGCGGAATCGTTATGGTCCCCCAAAAGAAGCGCAACACAAATTGTGTCTTACTATTAGACAAGGAATGTGTAAAATTGAATCAAATATCCATTCTTACATTCAAATTTTACAACTATTGAAAATTTTAAAAAATTTGCTAGCAGAAAATTATCGAAAACCAACTTTACTTTTGGCTCTGACTAGGAAGTCGTGGAAGTCAAAGTGGAATTTTTAGCTAAATTGTAGAGTCAGAACTTTGCCGTGGCTCTGAGTTTTCCTTCCGACAGCTCACTGATGCCAAAAAAGCTAAAAAACTTATTGTCAAAACACTGCTGGACCATAGACATGGGAAATCAGGGCGGTTCGGGCGACGATATTTTGGCCAAGTCAAAAGTTTTTACCAAAACAAGTTATTGTTCTAATTATTTTTACATTAAATAGAGCATCTTATGAGCTACATTTCGACATGTAATAAATAGCAAAATCTCCTGTGGATCAACGAAAGAAATACGTTTTACCCGTCGCCCGACCCGAAGATGCTTTCGGATCGGGGCGACGGGTCAAACAGGTTTTTCTCGTTCAATTTAAAAAGACATTGAGAAGTATTATAGGTCAAAATGTGGCCCATAAGACGCTCTATTTAATGCAAAAATAATTAGAACAATAACTTGTTTTGGTAAAAAACTTTTGGCCAAAATATCGTCGTCCAGAACCGTCTCGATTTCCCATGTCTAGTCTTGTACTTTGTCTGTGTTGTCTGGTGTTGTCTTCCCTTGCTTCTTTTTTGTAATTTGCATGCGAAATTTCTTTGAATATCTAGTTAAGGGGAAGACTGTGAGTAAAATTTCATATTTTTATTTTTATTTTCTTGATCTAAGGCCAACACGAATGAAGCGACTTGGAGAGCGACTTGAAGAGCTTGAAGAAGCGACTTGAAACTCGAATTGAAGCGACTTTGAGAGCTTCGTTTTCTTCAAGGCGTACACTATTTAGTTGACTATTTATTTGGAAACTTAGCGCGCTACATGTTTTTTAAGTTGTGCAAGTTGTCCGGAAACGATAGAACCAGCGAATTCTTCAAAATGGCTGCATCTTCTTTGCAGTGGGAAGCAAAAATGCGAAGAAAAAGAGGTTTAAAATAAAATTGGTTTCATTGAGATCGGAAGCTGGAACATAAAGTACAATTTAACCGAATTTAACCGAATTTTTGTTCCTTTAACCAAAAATCTTACTCTAAAGAATCTAAAGAAGAAGAAAAACAAGTACAAATCAAGTACAAAACAAGTACAAATCAAGTACCAAGTACAAATCAAGTACAAATCAATTACAAATCAAGTACAAACAAGTACAAATCAATTACAAATCATGTCCAGACAATCCTTTGCCTAAGCCATCAAAGCAAATGAAAACTAAATGCAAGAATGCGTTTGAATGACTTATAAAATGATCCTAAGATCAATAGGGTTAACAGAAGAATTAGCAGAATTAGCTGTGCATGAATTTTCTTCAGTGAAACGGAGATTTTGAGAAGAAAAAGAGGCTCGCTTGAGGGTGGAGGAGAAGGCCAAGAAAAGTCAAGAAAGTCAAGAACGAGAGGAGAACATTCGGGCCAAACAGAGAGCAAACAACAATTCGGGTGGACGGACTCCGAAATCAAATACGACAAAAGAGGAAGAGAATGGCGAGAGTCACACCTACGGACACTGGAAAGATGAGAGATCAACACCTGACAATCGAAACAGGCAATGACAATGAGACAGGCAACAACAATCGAGACAGTCAATGTTTTAACGCATTCTGCTACAAGGAAAGTATCAAAGAAAGATAACAAAATAGGAGCCAAATTAAATCCTCCAAATCAAAGGAGTCAAATCTGAAGCCAAGTACAGCCAATATTCTGCAGAAAATCGTTAAATTCGATAAAGTCATCTAAGCAAAACAATTTTACTCTAAAAATCCGAGTAAATCTGTGTCCTTACCCCGGAATGCCCAATTAGGAATGCATGGAGTTCTAGGCGGACACGCAACTCGCTTTTCTTTTCTTTCTCTTTTTCAATTGCAGACTAATGACTGTTTATGACTTGCTTTATTTGGTTTGTCAGCTCTAGCCTGGCAATCAAGCTGATTACGAAAAGAAAAGAAAGAAAAGAAAGAAAGGGAAGAAAAGAGACGACGAGGGCACGTGCCTTTACATAAACGAATATTTTACAAGGAGCTAGAAGCTATAGAAAAGAAAGCTTTTTAAAAAATCGCAAATTGGTTTTAAATTGCTTATAATTCGACTACTTTTTGTTTGGTACTTGAAGATTTTTTCCCACAAAATTACCCAACTTTAAATTTCGTATAGAAGTTGCATGTGCCCTGTACTGTACTGTATTTCGTACTGTACTGTATTCTGTACTGTACTGTACTGTATTGCGTACTGTACTCTACTGTGTACCGTAGATTCTGTCAGTACCTTATCAATTACACAATACCGTACCTTTAATTGTTTATACAGGGTGATCGCCAAGTATAGCAACAACTTTTTGGAAAAGTAGCTGCGAAATACCTAACTTGTTTTAGAAGTATCAAGTGTTATATAGAGAATTGTAGCCCTTAATCTTGGCTACATTTATCTACCAAAAACTTTCCCGATTGGACTTATACAACCTATTTAACAAGCGCTTGAATGAGATCAATGTGTCATTTGGCGACCCTGTCATTTGGCGACCCTGTCATTTGGCGACCCTGTCATTTGGCGACCCTGTCATTTGGCGACCCTGTCATTTGGCGACCCTGTCATTTGGCGACCCTGTCATTTGGCGACCCTGTCATTTGGCGACCCTGTCATTTGGCGACCCTGTCATTTGGCGACCCTGTCATTTGGCGACCCTGTCATTTGGCGACCCTGTCATTTGGCGACCCTGTCATTTGGCGAGCCTGTCATTTGGCGAGCCTGTCATTTGGCGAGCCCTGTCATTTGGGAGCCTGTCATTTGGCGAGCCTGTCATTTGGCGAGCCTGTCATTTTGCGAGAGCCTGTCATTTGGCGAGCCTGTCATTTGGCGAGCCTGTCATTTTGCGAGCCTGTCATTTGGCGAGCCTGTCGAGTATTTGGCTGCTTTTCTCTATTAAACATTGTTAAGAAAAGCTTTTTAATATTTCTTCAATGCAAAAATAGCGTTTAACATCAGTTAAGAACATTAAGAATTACACTTAACTGTTTTAGCTGAACTGGCATAAGCAAAATTTAAGTTGATGCGGCCAAAAGACAGATTGATCTCATTCAAGGCCGAAGTGATCTCATTCAAGCGCTTGTTAAATGAGTTGTATAAGTCCAATCGGGAAGTTTTTAGTAGATAAATGTAGCCAAGATTAAGGGCTACAATTCTCTATATAACACTTGATACTTCTAAAATAAGTTAGGCATTTCGCAGCTAGTTTTTTCAAAGAACTGGTATAACCAAAACTTAAGTTGATGTTAAGTTCATTTTTGAGGAGCAGGGAAAAGGTGAAAATGTTCTAAACATGTTCTAAACATTTCTTGATTCAGAAAATCAATTTCTGTCTTAAAATTACGCTAGACTCCGTATGATTTTATGTTTTGAAATACAAGAAACAAGTTCTTGCCTCATTGTGTACTCTAGTTTGAGATGAGTTTTGAAATTTGAAAGGCCAACCAATCTCATATCTATTCTAGAATTTCTGTCCTTTTAGTTAGGTTTGAATTTGAAAAGAGACTGACACGTGCTCCGACATAAACGAGCCTCGCCAAGATGGACACCTGGGAAATGCAATTTTAAGCTTTCTTTCCTCTTTCAAGCTTTCTTTCCTCTTCCTCTTTCCTCTTCCAAAAAGGTCAGTCACGAAATGTTGGAATCCCAGTCTTTTCTGGTGGTCTGATATTTTAGATTGTTTCCGTTCGCCCTTTTCCTCAATTTTAAACAATTTTTGAATCATTCTTGAATCAACAATGCACTTCTTGGATAATATTTTCTTTCTGCATTCAACTTTCTTTAACTTATTTTTTTATTTACTTATTTTTATTTGTTTTTAACCTACCGTATTTTCTCTAATAGTAGTGCACCCAAGCGAGCCGAGTTGGTGTCTATTTTACAATTCCCAAGCTTTCACAGAAGCTCAACACTCTAATCCCCCCCTAGATCTCATCTTCAGCTACATTTCCCGACCCCACATCGATAGGTTCTGATAAACAGTTCTCGAGATTTCGAGGAATTTAGGTGACGCTCAGGGTGCACTATTATTAGCGAAAATACGGCATTCTTTTATTCAATATAATCTCCGTTATATTTTCAATGGCGACGCCATCGAGCCTGAGCCTAAGCTTGAGCTTAAGTAAAGATCAGAGACGCCGCTGGAACTTTTCCCGGAGCGTAGCATACAGGTTCAGTTCTGATTTCCAATGTAGCTTTATATACAGTATTTTCTCTAATAGTAGTGCGTCCCGATGAGCCGAGTTGACGACTATTTTACAGTTCCCAAGCTTTCACAGAAGCTCAACACTCAAATCCCCCACTAGATCTCATCTTCAGCTACATTTTCCGATCCCACATCGATAGATTCTGATAAACAGTTCTCGAGATTTCGAGGAATTTAGGTGACGCTCAGGGTGCACTACTATTAGAGAAAAGTATTTTGTTTAGTGTGGATTGCTTTTGAATTGGGCAAAAGAAATGAACTGTTATTTGCTCTTGTTTTTGAAAAGAATGCTTTAGTTCAAGTTCAAATACTTAAAATTACAATTTATATTCATTTTATTTGAAAATCCAATCGATTCAATCATTTTGGATCGAGATTCACTGGATTTGATTTTTGAACGAAACGGGGTAAACAATTTCTCTTTTCTCAATCTTCAATCGACAGCAAAAAGTGTTCAAACTGCCTAAAAAGCTATCAATTTTGTGCGGGCGGGCAGGTCAATGAGTGGTGAACTCTCGGGGGTTGAATGGAGAGAAATCCTGGGAAGTCAGTTGTTTGTTGCTGGGCAATTTTTCAAGTGTAACACAGGAAGCGTCAGAGTCTTTTCCCCAAATGATTGCATGAGAATGACCCCAAGTATTCCCTGGAAAAAACAATGCAGAGATACTTTATTCTTTTATCTCAGAACATCTTTGACAAATCTTTGTTTTCACGAGAAAATCCCGAATTTTTTCTTAAAAAAACCTATTGCTTACAGGTTTTGGCTGCAAGATAGCTGTATTTCTAGAGTCTAATAGGAATCCTGTCTAATTTAAACTGTAGTATAGCTGGTTTCTGCTCATTTTTATAGCTCTAGATCACTTTTGAAGCTCTAGATCACTAGATCACTTCTTGCTCAAAAATTTTGAGTTCAATCGGCCGGCTCTCGAGTTAGCCATACCTATTTTGGGTAAAAATACAGGTAAATTTCAAGCCGAACCTAATTCCACCTTTGTTTTCTCGACCGTTTCTGGCCCGATTTCTCTGAAATTTTGTCTACAAGCTGAAAATGTCAATTTCTATCTGTAGACAAAATTTCAGAGCAATCGGCCAAGAAATGGCCAAGAAAACGAAGGTGGAATTAGGTTCAGCTTGGAATTCTCCCATGTCTACTAGGTAGGTAAGCTTTTTATCTAAAACTGATCGATTTATTTTTAAAACTAAGTTCAGACAAAAATCGTGGCCCAACTAGCAGAATTGTTCCAAAAAGCCAAAAGCTATGGCTAGCCAGGCTAGCGAAAGTCAGGTCAAGGCCATGGGTTATGGGCTGGCTTTGCTTGGTCTAGAAAAAGTGAAAAGCCAGGCCAGGCCAAGCCAAAAGCCAAAGCTTTCAAAAACCATTAACAGCTGTGACGACGAGTCACCAAAAAGCTGGCGCAATCTAATAAGACACTAGAAATACCGTACCCTAAACAATGTCGCGCTCACAATGTCAAACCATTTCTGTAAAAGAACGCCTCCTTCTCCATTTAGGCACAATTTTCTCTCATTTTTTCTTGTGAAAGTTGGTTTCATTAGTTCCAGATCCTTCCACATTTTTTAAAGTGATTCCTTTTTGTCTCTGGGTCAGCACATTGTTTCTTTGAGCTTCGTTGAAACGTTTTCACACGCTTATATTCAATATTGAATATTGAATATTGAATAATTGAATATTGAATAATTGAATATTGAATAATTGAATTGAATTGAATTGGTTTTGAATTGGTTTTTTTATTCATTCAAGCAAAAACGGACAGGTCTAGCCACGTCTAGTGAATCTAGTGAGTCTAGTGCGTCTAGTAAATTCAAAGGAAAGCACACTAGTAATACAAAGCAAATTAGTTTTGATAAAAGCCATCAAAAGTTGACAGTCTGCCTGGCCTGGCCTTAATTTTTAGTTCTAGGAATAACCTTACCAACCAGACTGGAACAAGCTTACCAACCAGACTCCCCCTTGTCTACAAAGTAGCAACTGCTTGCAAAAAGGCTTTTTTTCGGCACTCGTCTAGTTGATTGGACCTAAATTTATACTAAGCCATTATCATTTATCACTCTTTTCTCCATTCTTTTAGTCTCTCCTACTCCACCCCCAATCTTGCATGAGCCTTGACCCCGTGTGCCCCCTGAGCAGATCGCTCGATTTCGCCTTTCTTCGAAATCTTTCAGAGTTCTTTGCTTATCAATTTTTTTTGCGTCGTTTCTCTTTTCATTTCTATGTGCATTGGTCATTGATAGGGAACTCCCCCATTCTGCAATCGTGTTTTTTTCTATTTTTGAGATTTCAGGAAATCAGAAATTTATAATTTTCGAATTTTGATGCAAGGTTGTTTCAAAGAAAAAACAAAGTTGTTTTCAAAATTTGGATTTAAAAATTGACTCAACTCTTGTATTTTCTAATTCTCTGTAAAGCACGCAAAAAACCGTACCCAAGAAATGTCTGCTTTAATTGCCTATTGGGGAGTGGGACAGATGCGACCTTTTTTTGCGCACCCGGACATTTGCGCACCTTTTTTTCCGCACCTTGCCCATTAGCGCACCTTTTTCGCGTTTTAAAAAAGCTAATATTAACCAATTTCTATTCCAAATGTTGTTTTTCTAGGTAATTTGAGGGTGTCGAATTCAAATTTTCATATAACAGAGCGTGTGGAACCAATTTGAAAGACAAAACGGCTAGATCAAATTACAGAAAATTGTCGATTTTTCTCTTTGTATAACTCCGTCCGTTCGTTTCCACACGTTCTGTTATGTCAAAATTTCGATTCTACGCCCTAAAATTACCTAGAAAAACAACTTTTGGAATAGAAATTGGTTAATATTAGCTTTTTAGAGCTTTTTTAAAACGCGAAAAAAGGTGCGCTAATGGGCTAAGTGCGGAAAAAAAGGTGCCCAAATGTCCGGGTGCGCAAAAAAAAGGTAGCATTTGTCCCACTCCCTGATTGTTGAAAGCATTGGCAAAATTGACTCAACTCTATCCCGCGCTTCACCCACCGTACCCTCTCATGCTTTTTGTGTTGTTTATCGTGTGTGTTGGTTACATGTGACGTTTCTTTTGCCCTCTTTTCATCTCTTCGATGAAGGGAAAGAAGGGAAGCGTTTCGAAAAGATATAAAACTTTCTCTCATAGACTCAACCCGAGAAAATTGCGGTTATTTTCTTGAAAGGAAACGCTTATTCCCGAAAATCTTTGGTCTTTTTTATTCTCAAATTTTTTCGGCCTGTCAAACTTATCATCATTTTTGTCACTTTGATTGATGGTGATATCTTTTGACGCGACGATTGAGATCGATTTTTTCACAGAGTGCAACGATTTCTGTTTATTGCCTCAGAGGTTTTCGATTTGTTCGCTAAAAAGAGCGATATGGGTGTGGTAGTGCGGCAGATTGGTTTCCCTACGTGTACAATGGCAAATTTTCTATGTGGCATAGCTTAGTTGTTAACGTCGAAACACTACACTATAGTGAAACACATCTGTCGACTTTTGAACTTTATTTCAAGAGAAAAACCTTGTATCCGTTTTATTTTTTTTTGTTTAACACACATTTCGAACATTTTCCCAGCTGATTAGATCAAAGTCGAGTTTCCTCTCTTTTTCTGATCTCGTGCTTGTTTATCAACTTTTTCTTGCCGCTGTTTCCTATTTTTGTCACGTTATCTACCGAAAATATATTTCTATAACGTTTTTCTTTAGAAAACGGCCTTCCAACAGACGCAAGCATCATTTCGGTAGTCGAGAAGCTCGTCATCAACAAGAATGGGTCCGTTCTTCGAGCACATCATCTTTGCGAGTGCTTTCCTTTTCCCGCCAGTTGCACTCACCGTTCTACTATGCCTCGTCCTTGCCACTTTTGGGAAAAGTCTGGGATTGAGGAAACTCTACGTAAATACGCTCATTGCTATCTTTGAGGTAAATTTTTTCTTTGCAAAAATAACTTTTATGAATGCTATTACACTTAGGGAGGGGGACAAAATTATAGCGAGCGCCATCATCTATTTATTTTAGGTTTTTAATCTAGATTTACAACTTGTATACAGTCAGGGCTCAGCAATCCCCTTTCGCTTCCAATAAATGCCAACTAGCGAGAAGTCACTTTTAAACAGAAAAATAGCAGCGCAACTTGTTCTAAACGCTTTGCAAATATCACCATTCGACTCAGCACAACTGGTTACCCTAGAAAAAAAATTGTAAAACAAGCAACTAACTCATCAAAAAAAGGTGATGCTATTTGTCCATCCCCATATACTTTTGAAGTACCTCCCTCCATGTGTCTGCCGGAGTACGGAGAGGTACCTTGCAAGTATAATCCTCCTTAAGTGTAGTAGCACCCTTTTATGTAAGCATCATTTGCCAAAGTTAGCGACGTAGCTGTTCTGAGCCGTGCTTTTTTTAAAAATCCTGAAATGGGTGGCCTTTATCCTCGAATTTTTTGCTAGATAGCGGGTTATTCGTTCTGACAGCCGCTCTTTTACTTCAAATCAAACATTTTATTTGATAAGAGTGAAATTTAGAAATGGTTATTGCTTTAAAGCAACAAAATTAGACTTAAAATTTAGAAACCTTAAAAGTTGATGAGAGTATAAGCGTAAAAAAAACTTTAGTGGGGTGCTCGACAAATCAAAACGACAAAGAAGATGGAGAAAATCAAGCGTGGTGAAAGCTCGGCTCAATTGTTCAATCTTGGCGATTGTCTTTCAAGGTAGTTTCTTTTCTGCAATTGGCCTTATCAGTAGTGATTGTAAAAAGGTAAAAAAAGATTGTGTTTGCGTT